>OX336418.1:8861500-9461500 GCA_946903255.1 Schistosoma spindalis | reverse complement strand
TAATAATAATAATAATAATAATAATAATGACAATAATAATAATAATAATAATAATGGAGGAAACAGAAAGGTACAAGCAGAAGAATTCTTCAAGTTAGGGAAGATACAACCACTGTTTATGAAGAAAGTGAGAGATCACAGCAAGATCGCCACTGGCTTCTATTCTGAGACATATCTGATCATGTCTCTAGCCACTGTGTTGCACCATCTCTCAGACCCCAGCCAGCGAGTCGTGAAGGACCAACAGAAGCTAGCCCTTGTAGCTTTCTTTCATAACATGACACCGTGTCATACACTGACCACCTCTCCGCTTTTTCCAACCAGTCCCACAGTCGGCAAATAATGCACGACGTGGAATTCTCTGGGACAACATTCGTTGGACATGTCCTACACACCGAAGTCGGTGTTTCAAGATGGTGACACCAATTTCATTATCGTCTCTGTGACCGAACACTCGATGCCGAACCTCTGCGTTACTAACATGGTGTTGCCACTGGATGTCAGCAATCCTTCGGAGACAGCGATGATCGAACACAGAGAATCGTCTAACATCTTCAACTCGGAGGAGCCAGGTTTCACAGGCATAGAGCAAAACTGCTCTCACCGTCGCGTTGTAGATCCGATCACATACAGCCAGACTGACATCACGAAGGCGCCAAAGGTGACCCAGATTGGCATAAGCCGCTCTGGCTTTCACTATAGGTGCATTGATCTCATCACTCACACCACCACCAGCACTTATGCAGGTACCTAGATACACGAATTTCTCGACTACTTCTATCTGAATGAAATGACAATATTTAAAATGAGGATATAATACGGAAGCCATAGGAAAACAAGTAAGCATATTAATGACTAAATAATTCTTGAGCAAATTTAACAATTGAAGTCTCTAACAGTCTTTTTCAATCATTACTTCAACACAAACTGTAAACAAATCTCTAGGAATTTGTAGGTATCATTACCATGGTTTGACTTGAGAATTTCGAATAAATTGAGTATTGGGTAGATTGTTATACATAAATTAAAATATTTATAATATCCCAATGAGTCAAAAAATAGATTTTCTTATGTTTCGTAACTAAGTATAAGCCACCTCTTCAGAAGAAATAAATAACCAAATCAAAATCGATCTAAGTTTAAATAGTGCAAACGGAACAGTACAAGATTATTATGTGTGATCAATAAAAAAACAGGTCTGAACAAGTCCAGATCATGTTATAGAAAATCTAATTTTTTCTACTCAATTAGATATTGCAAATATATTATTAATAATTTATTTATAAATCTCTAGAACATTTCAGCAACCATTTTCAAGGTCATCAAGTTTGTCAATAAGATTAATTCTCTCCCATTTGAAATGTAATGTGCCTAAAATATAAAACAAACAGTTTTTAGTAAACGATATAATTTACAAAACAATATGAAGAATTTTTCGACTTTCAGTTGAATTACGAACAATTAAGGAAATGAGTTTGTTTCAATATGACATAATCAAATGTCTCATGATTTTCTTTATCTTATTAAACTCTTGTTATGTAATAAAATTGATTTTATATATATATATATATATATATATATATATATATATATCGTTATTATATATTAGGATTAGCTAAACATGTAGATGATTCAACTGGATGTTACTGCCAAGTGAAATTAATATCTTTGTAGATCAGTGGTAACATCTCTGACTGTGAAGCTGGATGATATGGGATCGAACCTGTCAGGGAGCATCAGTTCTCTCAAAATTACAAGATTCATGATATTATACTGATTATTATCTCAAGTGAAGTATATAATATTTTTAACTCTGCCTGGAGCCCCTCCAGGGGCTACTGCTGGTCCCAAGCCCGGATAAAGGAGGAGGGTTGGGCATGAGGTTAGCTACCCCATCACGTAGAAAACTTACTCGCTAAAAAACGCTAACCATAAAAAATTATTCAGAGCATTTAAACTCTGCCCTGGGAGTCAGAATGTCTTTGTTTAGAAGAATTATGACGCCTCATGATGAAAGCCGAGTTCCTTCAGAAGTCACGAGGCCGATGACCCTTCTGACAACTAGAGCAATCATTTATTTAGGTACGTGGAATGCTCGTACAATGTGGGAGACTGGGAGAGCTTTCCAAATTGCTGCAGAAATGAGGAGATACAACCTAGAGGTGCTTGAGATCAGTGAAACATATTGGACTTAAGTCGAACAACAAGGACTAGCTTCAGGGGGGCTGCTGTCATACTCCAGACATGAAGAAGAAAATGCCCCACATGCACAAGGAGTAGCATTGATGCTGTCCAAACAAGCACAAAATACGCTTATAGGATGGGAATCTCATGAACCAAGGATCATCAAAGCCTCCTTGAAAACAAAGAAGAGGGCATTACAATGAACGTTATCCAATGCTATGCGCTTACCAACGACAATAATGAAGACGCCAAAGATCAATTCTCCGATAGGCTGCAGTCAACCGTCGAGAAGTGCCTAACAAAGGACCTGAACATTCTGATAGGAGATTAAAATGCCAAGGTTGGAATGGACAACACCGGATATGAAGAGATCGTGGGACGACACGGACTAGGAGAAAGAAACGAAAATGGTGAGAGATTTACAAACCTATGTGCCTTCAATAAACTGGTCATAGGCGGAACTATATTCCCACATAAACGCATACACAAAACCACATAGACTTCACCGGATCACACTACGCAAAACCAAATCGACCATATCTGCATCAACAAAATGTTCAGGAGGACGATGGAGCACGTGAGAACCAAAAGAGGAACTGATATAGCATCAGATCATCACTTGCTAGTCACAAAGATGAAATTGAAACTCAAGAAGCACTGGACAACGTGACGGACATTATCACAAAAGTTTAATACGGCTCTTCTTCGGGATACTGACGAACTCAGCAAATTCAAGATAATCCTCAGCAATAAGTTTCGGGCCTTTCATGATCTACTCAATGGAGAAGGAACTACTATGGAGAGCGACTGGAAAGAGATAAAAGAGGCAATCACTTCAACATGTCATGAGGTTCTTGGCCACAAGATGCACCACCACAAAAGATGGATCACTGTTGATACATTGGATAAGATTCGAGAAAGGAGGAACAAGAAGACAGCATTCAATACCAGCCAAACAAGAGCAGAAAAGCTAAGGCACAAGCTGAATACACAGAAGTATACAAGCAACTGAAGAAGAGCATCAGAACTGATAAACGTAAGTATGTGGAAGATTTTGCAATGACGGCGGAAAAGGCTGCCAGAGAAGGAAACGTGAGACAACTGTATGACACAACAAAGAAACTCTCTGGAAATCACCGTAAACCAGAACGACCAGCGAAAAGCAAGGAAGGAAAGATAATCACCAACATTGAAGAACAACGAAACAGGTGAGTAGAACACTTCAAATAACTCTTGAATCGACCAGCTCCACTGAACACACACAACATCGATGCAGCACTCACGGACCTCCCATTCAATGTTGGCCCACCAACAATTGGAGAAATCGGCATGGCCATCAGACAAATCAAGAATGGCAAAGCAGCAAGACCAGACAACATTCCAGCAGAGGCACTGAAAGCAGACGTAGCGGTACTGCAAGGACACTCCATATTCTCTTCAGCATGATTCGGAGTGAGGAACAGGTACCAGCAGACTGGAAAGAAGGACTTCTGGTCAAAATACCTAAGAAAGGCGATCTCAGCAACTGTGATAACCACAGGGGAATCACTCTTCTCTCAATACCAGGAAAAGTCTTCAACAGGGTATTGTTAAACAGGATGAAGGACTCCGTAGACGCCCAACTTTGCGACCAACAGGCTGGATTTCGTTAGGATCGGTCGTGTACAGACCAAATCAAAACACTACGGATCATTGTAGAATAATCAATTGAATGGAATTCATTGCTCTACACCAACTTCATCGACTACGAAAAGGCATGCGGGACTGGAAAACATTATGGAAGCTTCTTCGACACTACGACGTGCCTGACAAGATAGTCCATATCATACGGAATTCCTATGATGGATTAAACTGCAAAATCGTTCATGGAGGACAGTTGACAAACTCGTTCGAACTATAGACCGGTGTCAGGCAAGGTTGCATACTCTCACCCTTCCTCTTTCTCCCCGTGATCGACTGGATCATGAAAACATCAAAATCTGAGGAGAAGCATGGGATACAGTGGACATCTAGGATGCAGCTGGATGATCTAGACTTCATAGGTGATCTGGTTCTTCTATCGAAAACGCAACAACAATTGCAGGAGAAGACAACCAGTGTAGCTGCAACAGCCTCAGCAACAGTAGGTTTCAATATACACAAAGGGAAAGGCATGATTCTCCAATACAACACAGCATGCAACAATCCAATCACAATTGACGGAGAAGATTTGGAAGATGTAAAAACCTTTACATATTTGGGCAGTATCATTGATGAACACGGTGGATCTGATGCAGATGTGAAGGCGTGGATCGGTAACGCAAGAGAAGCATATCTACAACTGAAGAACATCGGAAACCCAAAACAATTGCCAACCAACACCAAAGTCAGAATTTTCAATACAAATGTCAAGACAGTTCTACTGTATGGGGCCAAAACCTGGAAAACCACGAAAGCCATCATCCAGAAGATACAGGTGTTTGCTAACAGTTGTCTACTCGAAGTATGTCGGATCCGTTGACCAGACACTATCAGCAACAACCCACTATGGGAGTGAACAAACTAGATTCCAGTGGAGGAAGAAATCAGGAAGAAACGCTGGAAGTGGATGGGACACACATTGAGGAAAGCACCGAATCGCGTCACGAGACAAGCCCTCACATGGAATCCTCAAGGTCGAAGGAGGAGAGGAAGACGAAAGAACACATTACGCCGGGAAATGGAGCTAGACATGAAAAAAATGAACAAGGATTGGATGGACCTCGAAAGGAAGGCCTTGGACAAAGTGAGTTGAAGAACACTTGTCGGTGGCCTATGCTCCATCGGGAGTAACAGGCGTAGGTAAGCAAGTAATTCTGGTAGGCGTTTTTTAGCAAGTTTGTTTTTTACGGTTTGCGGTTTCTGACCTCATGACCAAACCTTCTACTTTACTCGTGCTTAGGACCGGTAATAAACTTAAAATTTTGACGGAGTTGTCATCTTACAATTTACTAAAGACTGTAGTAATCCAATACGACTTGGCATTTGACAAAGAAGTGAAACAGAAAATGATAAGTGTGTGACATGGATGACAAAAAGACGTTTCAACGTTCCATTTATATGCTTCAACTGGCTGACTCGTACTAAATAAACAGGGTTGTTCTGAAGGATTCTTAGTGTGTTGTTGAAATCTGTGAACCTAGGCGATCCGGTAGATAATGCGGATAAATTAACCTGAATCTTCCTAGACAACAATAGTGTAAACCTAACCCAGATATCCATCACTTCTCAAAGCTCATCCTAGTACACGTTTCTTCTGAAGTAACAATCAGCTAATTTTTGTCCACGTTTCATATGCATCATATATTTATGCTTTAGCCTTGATGTACGACATTCAGCTTCTCAAAAACGTTAGTATGGAAGGTATTGTTCACCGTATGGACAATAATGTTACTTCTAAGTATGATCTTATACACAAATTAGTTACATCATCAGCATTTCATAATATTGGATTTGGTCTAATAATCTAACATAAAAAATAAACGCACTTGATTTGTATGTGAGCTGTGATACTGCCCGGGTGCCCAAGCCAAAGCAGGTGGTTTTCTTAGGGGACTACATCCGGAGCATTCGACCTAAAGGGCTGATCCAAAAAACGGTCGAGCAACGTCAGGAGATGCAGTCCCATAGTAGCGAATAACCAATAATTGGTTCATACGCCATTTGTTTCCTCAAGACTCCGGAGCCCATGTGCACCATTGGTTCGTATTGTAGATCGTGATTATGATATAGGTTGACAGTTGTTTAGAGTTGCATAGGTTCTTCAACTGTGGAAACACTGCCCTAACTTTGCCGATCCGTTTCTTCACTTTGAATCACATCCTTCTGCTTCATCGATGGTGCTGTGCACATACATGAAAGATTCAATTGTAAAGTATGTTCGATCATGTAATGCCTCTGTAGTTCTCACATTCGCTCAGATCTCGTTTCTTAGGTATGTCGCTGAGGTGTCCTTCTTTCCAGTCTGTCTGTTGCAATCGTCCCACCTCCCACATCTTCCTGTATAGAAGGTGTAACATTTTTGAGTTATCTCTGTGTCTGACTTCAGTGTGCTTGCCGATACATTGTCAGGTCCTGCTACATCTCCACTCTTCATTTGTCTGATGGTCATCCTGATTTCTTCGATCGTTGATGGAGTGACATGTATAGGAATGTCTGTAGGTGCTGCTTCGATGTCCGGTGGATTCAATGGAGCTGGTCTATTCAAGAGTTGCTCGAAGTATCCTACCCATATGTTGCTCTGTTCTTGAATCTCAGCCATTGTCTTTCCATTTTTGTTCTTGACCGGTCTCCCTGCTTTAATATATCCCCCTACTAGTTTCTTCGTTGTGTCAGATAGCTATCTCGTATTTCCCTCTCTTGAAGCTTCTTCTGTAGTTGCTAGATTTTCCACGTATTTCTGCTTGTCGGCTCTAGTGCTTCTCTTCACTTGCTTGTTTGCTTCTGTGTATTCGGCCTGCTCCTCGACTTTCTCTGTTCTTGTTTGAATGTTGTCATCTGCTGTCTTCTTGTTCTTCCTTTCTTCAATCTTGTCCAGGGTTTCCATAGAGATCCGCTCGTTTTGATGCTTCTGGTCGCTCAGCAACTTCTGACACGTGGAAGTTAGTGCTTTTTTAATCCATTTTGCAATTGTCCTCCATAGTAGTTTCATCTTCTTTGGATAGATCTTGTAGTGCTCAGAACCTATTGTTGAGCGTTATTTTGGATTGAGTTTGTCAGTATGTCAAAGGTAGGCTTTATTAAACCAATGTCTACTTATTCATTGCTTATTTTGTTTTAATTTCATCTTAACCACAATCAGGTGGTGATCTAAAGCTACATCAGCTCCTCTTTTGGTTCTATCTAGGGTTAATAATTTGATCAGAATAATTTTCTAAAGAATTGCAATCAAACTTCAATATGCCAACTTTGTACTTTTTTTATAATGTGACTTTAGTAGACTAATTTTCTCAGAAATCAAATTCATGATGAAATAAAGAGAGAATATATAGTTAATATTGAAATGACTCTGATGTGATATAGTGAAACCTAGAAAACTGAAATAACCAAAAAAAATTAAACAATATTAGATCTCATTATGAATAACGAATATTTTCTGATGTTTTATCTAATCTAAGAAATTGTAACCATACATTTCTTTTTCAAAAAGAACTTTCATCATTAAGAAAAAAAGATAAAATAATATTTAATATTATCATCGATTTAGCGTGTTCTGTTTCTTGAATTAAATTTAGTTTCTTTTCATTTTTTGTTGTTATTAGATGGTGTAGGATATTTGGAAAAAATGATACATTTATGGTTTGTGCTACTCATACAGATATATATATACTGAAAGAAGAGAAAAATGATGAGAAACAGAAATAGTCCGGATAGCAACACGAATAGAAGAACGATGAATTTTGTAACAGATAATTCAAGAATATGTTCAAATGGTTTATTCAATGTATTGTTTTCATATTTTACAAATGCAGTGTGTGAGTCAGCATCATACAATAGATTGATTCATTACACTTTTAAATCTATTTTAATTGTATAATTGCGATATATTGGACTGATAATATTTTTATATTATCCTAATTTACAAGACTTCATTGAGCTTACTACCCAGTGATATCGTTTTTATTGTTCTTAATAAATTAATTAATTATGTACCCATTGTACAAACTATTTCCAATTGGTGATAGAGTGGGATCATATGATTACTGTATCAGTTTTCGAGTTATAATGATATAATGTATGTTGGATTGCTGTCTTCGTCTCCTGACTGGTTATTTGAAATAACATAAACTGAGTGTGGTAATTTAAATCACTGGTAGTCCTTTTGTATTATTGATTACAGTGAAGGTCAATAATATGACTGAAATAAATGAACCCGTAATCAGTGAATTGTATAATATAATAATAAGATTAAGTGGTTTATAAGAAGTTGAAAGTAATAACAGTTATAAGTATCATATTACTCATTAAAATGATTAATTTAAATGTTTTTTTTAATCTATTCAAACACTAAATAATTTTAATCAGAAGGGGTTTTGTGGAGATTGTAGTAATCTCAATAGTTGAAATCATGAGTCGATTGAAGCTAGATCACCGTGGAAAACCTGGAAGCACTGTACGGCCGTTTCTTCCTATTGTGGGACTCCTCAGCAGTGCGCATCCATGACCAAGTGACTAGTGGACTTCAACCAGGTCTGTTGTAAGATACTAACTCACTGAAGACAATGGTGGATGTGTCGCTCAATTTCGTGGATTAATTGAAGTTAGACATTAACACAGTTGGATGCCGGCTGACTGAGTGGTCTGTAGGTTATGCGCTCGCGCACGAGACTGATAAGTCCTGGGTTGGAATCCCACGAGGTGGGGTCGTGGGTGCGCAATGCTGAGGAGTCCCACGAAATGGTGATTCAGCGCTTCCAGGTTTTCCGTGTCGGTCTAGCTTCAATCGACTCACGAACTCAACTACTGAAACTCAATGATTTTATTTTCATTAAATTTTATCCCATAATTTGTTAAATTGACAACGTACATCAAATCATGAAATGATAATGCGATATTGATAACTACATTGTATAAAGTAGTGGGTACCTCAAACGTCATCAAGTATTATAGCGAGATATACACAGTCAACCAGCAAAAATGAAAATCTACCAAGTGGTATTCATTATGATTATTCTTATACTCCAAATCTCTGTTAGTACTATATAATGTTTTGGAATATAAATAATAAAGAGAACATTTTAGTGACAATTCTACAAAATAACTTAAAGGATTTCTTATTCGTCCAACCCAAATTATAAATTAATGACTACAGATTTATTACATACTGTTGTAATACTATATATAATTACGTGTGATCACTAGTAAGTTACTTTGTGAATCATAAATCCTTCGCTTTTAGATTTATAAATCAGATACCTTGTGGCGTTATACTGAGAGTGACCGACTTCGTATTTATCTAGCCATTAGTACCAATCCACTGAATTTTAATGTGACCACTAATTCTAAGCAAGTCAACACTGTTTCGAAGTTTGGGGTTTAGAAAACAATCGTAAGCAATACTTGCTCAACATGGTGATGTTTCTAATGTTGAAAAGCCTGGTTATAACTTCCTAGATTCCCTAAATACTCTTAGGCCCATGCGCTGAATACCAGAAAAAGAGAATAAGAATAGAAGCTTTGTAAGCAAAGATGGATGGTGGCTAGCAGAAAACTCCAGGACGCGCATTTCACCCTGTTTGGCGCTCGTCAACTGGATATACCTGCATCCCAGAATTGATGCTCACTCTGAAATTCGGCAAGACATATTTGTAATCTTAAGGGAACTGATGTTCCTTGTGAGAATAGAACCTGTATGGTTCTGTTACAATAGAACACAAAACCCACGTCAGGTTTGTCTCGATCTCATAGGAGACAAACAGTTTTACACCATTCAGATTATTTTAAATCAAGTCTTTTAAGATTAGCACCTTGTGAATCCTGATATTAAACGTCATTAATACTAACTAGATGCCATTTAAACTTGAGACATTAACATACATAACAAGTTATTTACAACTTAAAATTCATTCGTGGCGAATAACTACGAAGTACTTTACCTTAATGTGCATCACATTTGCAGAACCAATCACCAACTCAACAGAAAGACGCATCAACGAAACTAATAAAACCATTTTTGTGATGGTCACGTTTTTATTTTGAACCAGTAATGATGACCTGAATTTGTACTTTAGTTTCATGTACTTTTCTTGACATTTTGTTCCTGTACACGCACAACGTAGTAGATCGTGATTCTTTTACACCGTTCAGTTAACCGATGATGTCGGACATATTACAAGAATCATGGGTGGAGCTGGACGGTAATCGCCCTACATTACAAACTAACCGAAATCGAGAATATGAACGAGTGGGATTCTGATTCAGTGATCGAAAAGTAACACAATCACTCATTGGAACTAGAAAGTCCCTGGTTCAATTCCATCCCAAGGAAGATGAAACATCATAGCTTACCATTGTCTCGTCCTCGTTGATAGATAATACCGTGATATTTGATTCGAATTCTTATGAATCCTGTACGACATTAGTGAAGTTGTGTTGAAATATCTTCAGTATGTTGCTTAGATATTTAATATAAAGTATATGTGGGAGTACTACTAATGCACACATTTCTCATATCCAACTATTGATACACAAATAAATACAATGACATATCATACTAGTTCAACTTGATCAAAAATAACTTGACATTTATATATTCAGATCTATTGTGATTGTACGCAAAATATTCCACTTTGTTTCCTTCACACTATTTAAACTTATGTTTACTTTACTTCGACTGTGAATTTACTCTTAAAAACTGACTTACATTAGGTCATGAAATATAATAAATCAAATTTTCTACTTATCGGGATATCAGGAAAAATATATTTACTATTCACTTTCTACCTAATTCTCAATTTATTTGAAACTATCAATTTTAACTATGGAATTGATACCTACAACCATAGTAAATATTTAATCTATGTGTAGGCTTTATTGGTTACAAATCGATATCACTTGAGGTTTACAGAGACGTTGAAATTCCTTCTTCAGCTCATCCAACTGCTTACAAAATTTATGTTGAAAAAGTTTGTATGTTATCACTTAATGTTTTAGAAAAATATTAACTAGCGATATAAATTACAAATATCTGTTCAATCTAAATAACTAGCTAATTACACCAGAGTTTTATTTTATTTGAACACATAAATATTGGTACAGGGGGGCACCAAATATATATGCGCCACACAAAACAATAATTTGAAGAGAAGGAGAAAAAAAAAAGTAATGAACGTGGGGAATTATAAAAGAGAGAGATAATGGTGGGGGAAACGGAAAGGTACAATCAGAAGAGATCTTTCAGTTAAGGAAGATACAACCACTGTTTATGAAGAAAGTAAGAGAAGGTTACAGCACGATCGCCACTGGCTTCTATTCTGAGCCATATCTGATAACGTCTCTAGCCACTGCGTTACACCGTCTCTCGGACCCCAACCAGGGAGTCGTGAAGGACCAACAGAAGCTAGCCCTTTGCAGCTTTCTTTCATAGCACGGCACCATGTCATATACTGACCACCTCTCCGCTTTTTCCAACCAGTCCCAGAGTCGGCAAATAATGCACGACGTGGAATTCTCTGGGACGACATTCGTAGAACATGTCCAAGCCACCGAAGTCGGTGTTTCAAGATGGTGACACCAATTTCATTATCGTCTCTGTGACCGAACACTCGATGCCGAACCTCTGCATTACTGACATGGTGTTGCCACTGGATGTCAGCAATCATTCGGAGACAGCGATGATCGAACACAGAGAATCGTCTAACATCCTCAACTCGGAGAGGCCAGGTTTCACAGGCATAGAGCAAAACTGCTCTCACCGTCGCGTTGTAGATCCGACCTTTTACAGCCAGTCTGACATCAGGAAGGCGCCAAAGGTGACCCAGATTGGCATAAGCCGCTCTGGCTTTCACTATACGTGCATTGATCTCATCACTCACACCACCACCAGCACTTATGCAGCTACCTAGATACACGAACTTCTCGACTACTTCAATCTGCTCACCATCCAGAGTGAGCTACCTAGATACACGAACTTCTCGACTACTTCAATCTGCTCACCATCCAGAGTGAGTACAGGATTAGAATCCTGCCAGTCTTGTAGAAGTACTTTGCACTTCGAAGGTACAAAGCACATACCATACCTACGGACACTGATTGCCAACTGATGAAGTGCGGATTGCATAGCTTGGGCATTCTCGCACAGTAAGACAATATCATCCTCATACTCAGGGTCGAGAAGTCTTTCTCCAGGCAACAGATCCACACCACCATTACTTACATCCGTCAGAGCTGTTTCCAGAATGTCATCGATGGCAAAGTTGAAGAGGAATGGTGAGATTGGGCAACCCTGCCTAACTCCACTGCTTGAATGGAATAGTGGAGAAAGGTGGTTGTATGCCCTCACTCTGTCTGAGGTGTTTGTGTATACGGCTTTTAGGATGTTAATAAACTTCTCAGGCATACCCTTCTTCAATAGACAATCCCAGAGAACAGTTCTGTCCAACGAATCGAAGGCGGCCCTGATATCAAGAAACACTACGATTGTTGGCCTTTGATAAGTATGGCGGTGTTCTAACATGGCGGAGGGTGAAGATATGATCAATACATCCTCGACCAGAACGAAACCCAGCCTGCTCCTCGCGAGTCAATCCTTCTCGGGTTCTGAACAACCTACGAAGTATGACGGAAGCCAATTACACCAGAGTACTACGGACATTAGGATTAGTGAAGTGTAACCACAAAATTTTAACTCTAAAAGAGAAAGTAAATTTTTTGCATGAATCAGTACTGCTGATTTCAGAAGGCAGATAGAAATCCTTTTAACATTGTAAAACAGCTACATAGAGTAAATTTCAGTTATTCCAGGAAGGAAATGTTTTTTCCGAAACTAAAAATTATCTTGACTCAACATTGAAAGTGACGAACATTATGTTGACTACTTCATTTTTTCTTCTAATTTAAACTAGCTGAGTTTATCACCGACCAAACTTAGTTTATTGTCATTTTGCATATCATATACAAGGGACTGTCGGCGCACTAAAACGAAAGTTGCTTAATGTTCCTGAGTTATTTCTCGTATTTCTACTGAAACCAGTCCATGAAAAATGCCACTCACGGATTGATGGTACTTTCAAACCATTCAAAATGAGTACATGGTACGGCAATAACCAATGTTCAGAAGTGAAGGACCATAATTGGTAAGTGTTGGATTTGTGTTGTTGAGACATTAAGATATGATCAATCAGGTCATTTATATATAAAAAGCACATGTATCAAAAAGATAACGTTTCATTAGTGACTGGTACAAACCATAATGATGATGGAGACTTCATATTGACAAGTTTAACAACGGACAACTATTACTGAATTGACTACTATGAACTTTCACCAAGACTTGAACGGTTAGCTCTACAGAACTTGCATCCCAAGCACAGAAAATTTGTAAATAAATTTCCAAGATTGAAATTAAGGTTTTAAAGAGATTAGATGATTGTTTAGTCCTTGACTTGATTTTACTGACACCAATTAGTGTATCTTGTAAATATCATTCTCCAAAACAAGCAAAGAAAAAACAATGGGAACTCGTCGTGCATGGTTGAATAAGATCCCAATCTAGGAAACAAACTTCAAAACAACAAATACGATGCTGAACAGCAGGGAAACTATCAGCTCTTATCATGTGTTTAGCTCACCATGGGATATGACAATCTAACTGGTTGGAGTTTCACAAGTCAACTAAATCACTTACACAATATATGGAAAAAACTAGTTATATAAAAACAACCAAATAGCACTAATCTCCAGAAACTAGGTTGACCAACAACCCAACTCAGTGTACTAATATCGGACCACAAAGCAGTGAATCCTACTCTGTTCATGACAGTAGACTGTTTCGCCATATGAATGAGGGTATCTCCAACCAACAAACTGACCAAACAGAGCTCATTCATAATTGTCGAATATGAAAACTCATTACCACTTGAGTATACACTACTTAAACGTGCAATTGTTTATCCACTTCAAATAATAAAGACTTGTTTATATTTGAGTGAGATGTCAAGCCGTTCTCAGTTTGCCGGTTACAAGTAAAACTGCTCTGAAGCAGAATAAACTTAAGATTATTTTTCTAGAGGGATAAGGAATGTGCAACAGCTGTCAGTCGCTAACAGAGGCGTGACAAACTGAGTGCAACTGAAACGCTGAGTCCTGAAGTGTAGCGCCTCCTACGTTTTCTCAGTGTAAACAGGCATCTTTATTATGGATCGTTGTATGGATGTTGTGATAGATAAACTGAACTACCAAGAAAACTAAACTCCGTTTAGTTTGCTTTCCCGATTCTCCAAGTGGTAAATTTCCTGGTATCAAGAATAAACAGTCAGTACGATTCGCTTTCAGTCAGGCCAATAATGTCAAGAGTTTGTTCAAACATTGTCAGATCAGATTACACTATTAATATAGTGACAAAAGATAGTACGGACACAAGCCATTTGAAGTGATGAGAATTAAAATAAAGCTCAAATGTATGCGGTAGCACTCACCAAAATAATTTTAGTAATTTCTGCCTATGGCCCAATTTTATTTTAATACGTAAATATTGGTACAAGGAGGCACCAAATATATATGCGCCAGACAGATCCCATTTAATATGTGTGAGGGCTGTGATACTGCCAGGGTGCCCAAACCGAAGCAGGTGGTTTTCTTAGGGGGCCACACCCCGAGCCTTCGACCTAAAGGCTGACCCACAAGGCAGTGGAGCATCGTGAGGAGATGCAGTCCCACGGTAAACGGTGACCAACGATTGGTTCGTATGCCATTTTTTCCTTCAGGATACTGGAGCCCATGTGCACCATTGATTTGGAACCCGGTTAGAGCGCCGGACATTCGCTTTTCGTCTTCTCATTTTCGTAAACAACACCCCACCACGAGAAGGCAGTGAGTAGGACTTCCCTGGCGGAGGCTATATACGCGTGACCTATTGCTTAAATCGTTGAACGTCTTAGAATATTCGACAAACACGTAAATCACTATTTCCACGGTTTTTACGAACGCTACAAATACTGAAATTATTAATTTAATCAGACGACGATTGACTGTACTAAAACACTGAGAACCATTTAGCTATCTATTCGATGCCGTTTCATATAGAATTAACATTCTAATTCAAAATTAACGACATGTATAATAACCAACTTTTCTAACACGAAACTAACCAAGTGAGAAGTATCTCGAATTCATATATCATGCGTGAAATAATGGTAACAGCTGGAATTAACTTATTAGAAAATCCAGTCAATAACTTCAAGTTCGAGATAATCTAAAGATCCTAGTACGAATACCCAATTAAGAGTTCAATCTTGTAGTTAGTACACAGAAAGTGCGCAAAAATAATTATATAGTTCGCTAGAGTGAATTCACACAAAAAGAACAAGAACTTGACTGTGGCAATTGTCCTTACTTGCAGTTCGTGTGGTGAAATGGACTGGATTTAAGTGCAAAAAAGTGACTTGCTGATAAAGCAATTTCTTAAACATACGAATCCTAAAAATTTCTATAAAAACAAAAGGTCTTTGCCTTTATTGGAATCTGCTAGGTATCGTTTAATCAAAGGACCTAACTATCAGAAAATCCGATTCCATATTTTCTTGCATCCCGCGTAAATATTTCAAACTAACACTACAGTCGCTGCTAGTCCTGACTAGACAAGAACTGAGCATACCTTATTTTGTTTTCTACAAGTTAATTGTAATACGAGACTTTTGGTTTTTACAGAATTCCTTTTATCATGTATGTAGAACAACTGATCTTAAGTTGCCTGGAATTACGCTACAAATTTGACATCAGAAATTAACTAAGTCGGAGTAGAGCATATAACAATTATTGGATTAAATGACCATAATTACATAGTTCAAATACAATATTTCACAAACCATCCAGTTAGTGAGACAACAAAGACGCTAATTGCAGAGACCTGAAATGCATCATGAAAGCATATTCCAAGATATTTTCCTACAATGGCAAATTTGGATGACTTAATAAGGCGCTGGACGTGCCCGACCTGTTCCAACACTACTTCCACGCATGGGACCACCACCTCGACCTCCTCGATTGGCGCCTGAAGTAGGATTCATTGCCCCGCCTCGTCCAAAACCAGGATTGCTCTGTTGAGAAGTGGAATTCATAACTGCAGCAGGTGGTTGAGCACTTCGACTAGTTGTATTCAAGTTATTTCTAGAATTCGTATCAGGATTACTAGATCCATCGCCTGAACGAGTTGACTGAAAATTAAATGCAACGATTACAATGATTAAAAAATGGTGATCAGATGAGTTGTCTACAAACAACATGAGATAGCAAGAACTTTTAGCGATGTCGTTGGCAAAAATCTTTAAAATGATAATGAAACGTAGAAGTATGACGTACATAATCATCTCAGTGATGAAGTTTATGACAAAAATAAATGCTTTTATGTCGTAACTTGCCCGAGAAATTACATCAGTATTTACAAATGAGAGGTTTGTGAATCAAATCTAGAAACATCGATGACAAGATTTCTTACTTCCAACAGTAAAATTAGTGCACAAATCGAATAAATACAGCTCAAGCCCCTAACAAGTAAGGTAGGTATCTGTTATCATCTGTGATGCTATAGTCCTCAAAGCATGCAATTTATTTACAAGTCGGCAACCTACTTAATCAAGACTGAGAGACTTAAGATGTCAACGATAATGGTGAGTTTCAGTTACTGAAAAGGTAGTTTAAACTTCTATCACAACAACGAGTCTTAACGGACCGTTAGTGTTATTATAAGACAGCTACGATTTATAAATAATGTTTCAAACTCTATAAACGTTTTGTTTGACATAAGGGTATCAAAGTTGTTGTGATTAGTTTCACTGCTACTTTTACGTACCAGCATGCTCAACGAAAGAAATAAACCTATGTACCTCTTATCTTTCTTATCAAGTCGTTAGTAGAGCTTAATTTTCTGTAACTGTGCATATACTGATCTATATTTTTTAGACGTAATACCCCCGAAATAAGAGAAAACATCTAAAAACAACAAAATAATAACCAAGATTACAACAACGTTTATTTTACACAGAACCTCAAGTATAAATTGAAATACTTTAGAATTAATAGTATCCTCACGCATTAAAACGTATTTGGTGACTACATACTATTTAAACACAAAAAAATGTGAAAAACCTACCTGGCACCTATTACATTGTTCTCGCCATGAAAAGTTGATATTACCACACTGTGGACAGCTCCAGTCACCTTCCCTTGAACCTGCTTGAGCCGAACCGACGCTAGGTCGTACAGAAGAACCATTGGTGATTGCTCCACGAGCACCTCGAGAGGCTGTGCTTGCCCCGCGACCCATGCCTGGATACTCCTTGGAATCAAAGTGGGCTGCCAGCTGAGGGTTGTTCGCCGTAAGAGCAGCAAGACTGGCCGCAGCAGCCGCACTGTTATTCATCAAACTGGCAACAGTGTTCCCACTGGCAGCCGCAGCCACAGCTGCAACAGCCAGAGCAGCAGCAGGATTGTTTGGTCCATTCCCATTTCCTCCCAGCAAACCACCTCCTCCAGGTGGGATAATAACTGGTCTTTGACTGTTAATAGCTTGTTTGACTTCAATCTTCCTTCCCAAAAACTCATGCTCTAGTAGAAATACAAAATAAAAAAAGTAGTAACGACAAGCGAAACATTGGGAAATGTTAAAATAAACCATGTTGGTGACATACCTTTAAACCACTGAATAGCTGATTGGACACAACTCGGGTCTTCATAAGTTACAAGCGCTTCGCCTTTAGGTATACCTTTTTCCTTAAATATCCATATCATGGGCATACCGCTTTTGGAATTGATCTATATCGTAAATTACCACTATTGTAAACAGATACCTTGATTTTCCCGACGACACCGAATTGAGACTTCATCACATCGTGATCAATATTTTGAGGCAGATTACTGACAAAAATTGTATCCTCCCGGAGTCCATCAGCTGAACAATCGGTTTTACTTTATTAATGAATAACTTACGGTTAGTGACACTGGGCAAGTTGGAAGCCGATCGAGAACCTAAAAAAGTAAGACGAAAAATATGATGATTCATATAAAAGCTGCTGAGTTTTCAGCTAGCAAATTTGAAAAATTCACTGGAAATAACTTACCGCCAAACTTGTTATATCCACCTCTTTGGCTGAAAAACACTAATCTTCGTTAAATTCAAAATAGTGAAAACACAAAAACACCAGAAGACAACTTGCTTCTGTAAAAAAAATATTAAAGCGGGGGAGCCAAAAATACCAAGACTCACACATATACCATAAAACCATTGACTGGTAATTACCAATAAAGTTACCCAAAACACTGACGAAAAATACAGCTCCCACTCAAATTGAACCAAATACGCGACTGATTGGGAGACACTCAAAAATTTCGGTCAAAACTCAAAACACCGTTCGATATTCAGATGTACCAAAGATTTTGGATTTAACATACCTGCTGCCTCTTCCAGAGCCCAATCCACCGCGAGTGTTCGTGCCAGTTGGGTCTTGGAGGAAAGCGACTGGATTAAAACCTGAAATTCAGAAATCCCAGATTGTCAAAAAAATCTAACCTGCAAGTCCTTGCTCGTGAGCTATGGCCTCTAAAATCGCTCCATTGGCAGACATTGTTTGCCCAAAAGCATTAGCCATGAGTGGACCAAACTGTTGCATATCTTTGAAAATAAGAAAAGGTTATAGTGCATTACCGGTACTGAAGCCTGCTTGGACAGCTGACAATCCAGGAGGCATCCCTTGCCCCATTCCAGGATACTGATTGAATGACCCAGAGAAATTAGGATAAGCAAAGCCTCCGGCAGCTGAAAAGCATAAACAATTAGTTATCAAACAAACCGGGTTGCATAGGGACTTGTGAACCGTCTACCTGACATACGGGAATCGAAGAGGATTGATTGTAAGCAGAACCTGTTTGGTCAAAATTGTATGAAGCAGCCGACTGAGCCCCAAACATAGAGCCTGGAACTCCAGCAGCTGGGTTTCCTTGTTGAGAAAGCGCATAACCTTGAAGCAACTGAGCGTTTTGATCACTTGCTGTTGGATAGTGGAAGGGAGGGTAGCCAGCTTGACTAGCCTGTTGCATGTTAGCATAAGCGAACTCTAAAACCAAGAAAAGGACACATAAACTTGTATTTTGGTCAACAAATGAAAGTGAAAATTCATTTCGACAAACCAAGTCTTAGGTTACACATGGAACAATAAGCACATGCAACGGATTTTAAATAAATGTTAAGTCAATCTATTTGCTTTGAGGATTTATTTAACGCTTCCCAAGTCAATTGATTTGACTTATTTAAAGGGAAGTTTGAAATAATTCTCATTTATTACAACCAGTAAGGTGTTCCATTTAGGCAACCAACACCTGCAGCGGTGCTGCATTCAAGGAGGATCGACCCTAAATATCTCATTTCATTTCAGGGATTGCGTCTTCGGTGGTCAGGCTTTTTGGAGTAGGGAGTCAACACTAAAAACTTACAAAGGGTCGTGTGATTGGCCTTTGTCATATGCTCCTCGACTGGTACAAGTACTACACACCTTATTCAGGTACTTCAAAAAGAAATATCGTCCCACACAACAAGCAACCGAAAAGTGACAGTCGCCCTCAAACTTCGGGCAGCAATTTTGGAAAAGGCTTTTTATGTTCAAACACCAGAAGACTGACTGGTCACATGAAAGTGGTATTTAAAACAGTACACCTCAAGCAAAAAACCACAGGGGCAACTGAGAATGCATGAAATGAGACCGGTTGAACTGAAGTAGGAACTATAACTAGAAATGTATTACGTATTAGGACGAGTATACCGTAACAAGAGGGTAAGATATTAAAGCCGTCACTCAAGTAATTATTTTATTTATTTATTTAAACACATAAGTATAGGTACAGGGAGGCACCAAGTACATATGCGCCACACGAATCTCAATTGATTTGTGTGAGGGCTGTGATACTGCTCGGGTGCCCAAACCGAAGCAGGTACTCAAGTAATTAACTTCGGACCCGATGTCTGCTAACCCAAGCTCACATGTCAAACCAAAAAGAAATTAAGAAGTAGAGATAGTGATTTCAACGGTCATGGAGAACCAACCAAGAAAATGTTCAGAGTGAGTGGAATATAAGAACATCAAACCGACGTCGACTGAATGCTCGAGTCGTAGCTCGAATAGGTTTTATAACTGTCATTTACTCAGTTCATCAGTCAAGAAAATACTAACTCCAGAATAACCTCATCAATACATAAATTTTTGCAGGAATCACACGCTTGTAATCCATGCTACAGATAAATGGGCAGTCGTCAGTTAAGAGGACCGTGGTATGCAAGGTGGCTCTGAGCGATCAGAAAAGTCGGTCGACTTTGCTTAAAACCGGCCAGTGTTGCAGATGCATCCCCTCTTCGTTTTCCACCGATCTCTGAGCCTTATCATTACACTACAATCTAATCCTGAAACTCATTTCTTGTTTTTGAACTATTTCTTAAAGCCAACTACATGATCAACATGCGGAGACGGGAATATATTGCTTGAATAAGAAAGCAACTAACGTGGATGCCATGCCGTTAGGCATTCGTTGTACGTGGATCGATCTGACCTTCATTATTGGTTGGATGGTGTGATTAAGACACATCATCACACGGTAAGACTGAATCAATCACGAAATCCAGCTTCTTTTGAGGTAAAAGGAGAGCTAACACATCACGGGCTTCTGACAATTACTTTTCGTACAATATCAGGAGCGCGACCAAAGTTAAATAATGGTTTCGAACAGGGCGCAAACTCCTTCAGGTGAAACCGGACACTTAACATGAAATAGGCTGTTATGGTGGTTTATACTTGGTGTTCATCTTGAAACTAGGGCAATAAGAATAAATAAAATGAGCCACTAGGCTCTCGAGCTTGAGTGATACGTTCAGGTCAACAAGCCTAACCGTGCCAGGACTACACAACTTATGTCAAACTGCATAATTTACAGGGGCCCAGATAGATTATTTTAGCCATAAGATCGCAATTTAGTCTCTGAATGACTGAAAATAAGGAGACTTGCCGTTAAGAATATTGCCAGCTTCACACGATCTCTTAAATGCCCAGCAACTGGTGGAACGCTTGAAACATAGACATGTCTAGGACTTATAGAGTAGCATACAGTCCCCAAACTAGTTAGCTTCTTCCCAAGCTGACTACAAACTAAAACGTAAAATGAAAAGAACTGGTAGCGTTTCTACTCACGATCGGCCATCTCTGACTAGCGCGTAACAACTGTCTGTCACTGATTAAAACACAGTTATCAAGTAAAACTCCCTTCACTGAAAATACCAAAATATAATGTGCAAGGAAGAAAATCTGTCTTAGTTCTCCATCATAAACAAACTATCAACGAAACATTCAACTTCACTTGGTCAAGGTAATGGATTCCGCGTATACTCAGTTATAGTGTCTGATGATACAGATTTAGATTTTTCCAGATTTTCAGATTTGTGTAGTGAAGACAGAAGGCCCATAGCCTATGTACTTCCTTTTCTAGTATGTTTTTGTAAGTGTCTAGTCTTCTATTGAATGAACCAATTGAAGGTGGGCAAACCACCTATTCAGTTAGCATGTTCCTATAATTTTTGACTCTGTGGGAAAACCTGTATGCCACGGATATCTTGTTCGTTCTTGGCTTTTCTACTCGCCTGCTGTTACCTCTGAGTTTCCCTAATCGGTAGGAAGAAAGATAGAGGAGTTATCATGTTCAAAATCATTTCTTGGTACTATATACATCAAAATCAGATCACCTCATAATATGCGGTAGGAGTAAAGAGGTCTAGCTTTTCAACACGCTCTTCGTATGGCAAACCTCGAAGTTTTGGAATCGCTCAAGTGACTTTCCTCTGTACATTTCCAAGAAATCCGAGTCACCTTTTAAACAGGGGCTTGCAGCCTGAACACAGTTTTTAAATTTAGTTCTCACCAAGGTTGTGCACAATGTAGTGAACACAGTAGTATCTTAATCGGTAAACCTTTTTTTGAGGCTCAAAGAGTTCTAAACCTCTCAGCTACAACAACGTGGCAGTGAGCCGTGGTCGTAAGTTCATAAATCACCATCACCCCGAGATACTTGTGAGACCGGACTACGAGTGCTGGCATTTCCCCTACGCTGTACCTATTTGCCTCCGTATCCTCAAAGTGCATGTAAGCGCACTTTGCTGCGCTGACAGACGCCACCAGATTTTTAGATCAGCTAATCACAATTTATAAGTTTGTCTGAAATGGGCATGGGTCTGTATCTCCTGATATTTCCCTCCAGATTTTAACATCAGCGTTAAGTAACATTGGGGTCTCAAATGTATTTGTGAGTGAGAGACCAAGTACAGGACCTTGTGCTACTCTACTAAGTACTGGTCTCCAGAAAAAACACATGGAATTTATCCTTACTTTCTGTCTATGATCGACCAGGAAATGGTCAAGCAATTTTAGAACAAGTCTGCTGACTCGCCAATTTCTCTTTATTCTGATGGTTAACTGGATCATGAAGAACTCCATATCTCAAGTGAAACACGGAATGCAATGAACAGATTGATTGCAACTAGATGATTTGAAATTTGAGGATGACCTGGTTCATTTGTTTCATACTCGTGAACAAATGCAAGTGAGGACAACTAGTGTAGTGGCGGCCTATGTAGCGGTAGGTCTCATCACGTATAAGCGAAAAAGCGGCATCCTCAAATACAACGCGGAGAACATCAACACAATTTCACATGATGGAGAAACTCTGGTAGAGGTGGAACCATTCACGAAATCCACAACAAGCAGACAATTTTTGACTTTACATTCGGGTCCAGAAGAGGCTCCTGAGTGAAAATTGTCCCAAAATAGTTTGCCATGGCCTCTGCTTTCCCCTGATTGTCCTCTATCATTTCAGATCCACTTCCTTCCGTAATCGGACTGGGAATCCAACGCTGCGTCATTGTCCTGTAATTTCTGTACGAGAATAGTCTCTTAGGCTGTTTGGTTACAGATTGTTAACTATATTCATAGCTAACCAGTCAAATTGTTGTTTGAGAGCTCATCATGTCAATCTGCTCTTATGTGTCTGTAGACTATTTCTGTTGCGTTTTGCCTGCCGATCGAAGGACATTATTGTATTATATGAGCGTAACTCATAATTTTTATTCATTTGGTTAAGACATGCAATACTGGTAGGCATGATTGTGTATTCCACTTAATAACTATGGCTCATTTGGTTACTGTAATGATCTAATTGTTTATACGTTTAAAAACGGATAAAATTTAGGGCCAAGTTGTCCTTGTTCTGACCATAGCTTTCACTTAGACTTTGGGATCTCCATCATCGCGTTTACAGTTCTAGCAGTATATCTGCAGGACAAATTAAATCCTAAACAGATTGGGCTAACTGCATTTCATATTTTCACTGAGCTTCCTGGATTTTAATTATACACTTAGTTTGTACTGAACTGTGGCGTTCCATCTTATTTACTATGCCAAGGCTGATGGAGATGTTCCAGGATTTCTTCTTTTGTCTCCATCTATCCAGTAACAGCGATTCTTATTCCTTGAAACTGTCCATTACATTCAGCGACAAACGTACTCATAAAATAGAATGAAGTAGAATAACGTGTCAAATTCCCCTGAGAAATTACATGGAAGGCAAAAGTCAACTTCTAAATAACTTCACGAATCTTTTTGATCTGAACCTTCTAACAGTACACATATCCTATACTACTATGGTTAAGCTACTAGTTAAGGTATTCCACACCCATTATTTCTACCTACAGTGCGTGTCCAGACTCTGAAAATAGTCTTGAACTTCCTTTCTAAACCCAAACTTGATTGATTGAATCAACGAATTATTTGTTCCGTCGAATTTAATAGGCTTTGATTGGTTGTGAAATTTGTACCTCTCAAAATCAGAGAGACAATAAGGGGCTCATACCCATATAAATCTACTATCTTAGATCAAACCCGATAAAAATTCAAAATCGGCGTACAAATCTACTTTGCCTATATCCTCCAGACAGCAAACAATCAATTAAGTGTATTCGTAATCGTATGACAAGTAAGTGATGAGGTGAAGCTTGCAATCAGAGACCAATACCCTTGCAAAGGTCATGGAAAGACTTATGAATAAGTTTATCCGTTTCAGCTATCACTCCTTTGATATATACAGATTTGGAGGCAGATATAATACCCCTCCGATACTTTGATTCTTCATGTGGACTTTAGTAAGATATACCACTTGACGGAATGCAATATCTGTTTTTAGTACTAGAAAATACAGAATGTCATTGCTGAGTGATGGTTATTCCCTACCCATCTCCTACTTTGTTATGACTTCGGTCTTAATCTGTTCATCACAGAAAGAATTTTAGCTACCAGTCTATGCGATATCCCATGTGTCTCCTCCAAATGGTATTCTGCACTCAACGTAGCATGTTGTCTTGGATTTTCTCAAAACATTGGGTGCCTTGCCTCTCAAATTGCTTGAAATCGCCCTCGGTGTCCACCCCAGACTTCAGCTGGATAAAAATTCTTCCATCATATCTTCTTACATCTGAAAGAAGCCTCACTTTTACAACGTATCCGAAGAAGGACAGTTGAAAAAGTTATCGGACTAAATAATAAATCTTATCCATCGGAAAAACCTACACCACTGCCTCTGTCAGATTTTTTAGACCTGGTATCCAATGTTTACTTCAGTCAGTGTTCCAACTTTTAGATCGTTTTAATGTCTATTATTATAAATTCTACTTTCTCAGTTACTGTCAAACAACTATAAATATGGTTTACTGTGGTAGGGGCATTGTTTATATTATGAAGAACCTGATCACAGGTTGAGCACTATGTATGTGTGGTTGACATGTTCCTGATCGGTGGTATCAGAGATAGGAGATAATATCAACCTTATGTCACAAGAGATATTTAACTTCGGTAAGAATGTAGTCACTCATAGAGGAGCATAGGCCGCCCACCAGCACTCTCCATCTAACTTTGTCCTGAGCTATCATTTCCAGATGTTTTCAGTTTGCCACTGATCCTTTTCATGTCTACTTCTCATACTCGACGCAGTATATTCTTTGGTCTTCCTCTTTTCAGTTTTCCTTTAAGATTCTAAGTTAGCGCTTGTCTTGTGTTGCAGCTTGATGATTTCCGTGATGTACATCCTATCCACTTCCAATGTCTTTTCCTAATCTCGTCTTCAGCTGGAAGATGGTATGTTCTCTCCCGTGGAAAACTGTTGCCGATGGTATCCGGTCAACGCACATTGAATATGGTGCGTAAACAACTATTTATAAATACTTGTACATTTTCGGTCATGATTGTGGCAATTCTCAAAGTTTCAGCTCCTTACAGTAGAACTGTCTTAACGTTCGTGTTGAAGATTGTGACTTTGATATTGATTAGCAGTTGTTTTGAGTTGCATATGTCCTTCAACTGTGGGAATGCTGCCCTAACTTTGCCAATCCGTCCTTTCATATCTGCATCATATCCTTCGTGTTCATCGATAATGCTGTCCAAGTGAAAGATTCGATTGTAAATTATGATCTATAAACGGACCCACCAATGATAACATGAAACGCTCACCACCACAATAACTTTCCTTGACCTTGTATGACTGTGCCTTGTTTGTTCATCAGTCATAATTTTATGTTCATCATAAAACGATGTTCGCCTTGTTAATTCAATTTTTCTATCCCCTATTACTGTTTGGTATGTTATTTATGTCTCTCCTTTACCCTATTTACCAGACTGTATAGTTTATCTTGTATACCAACAGTGTTGATTTACGTGTTGGAAACAGATAAAGTTTATCAAGCCTAGTAGTATACTTGTTCTGACTCTGGGCAAAGCTAAGACTCTGCACTCGACAGTCTGGGGAATAATTCAGAAAATCCACCTCTTCAAGGGATTCTCCATCAAGTGTGATTATGTTAGTGTTTTCCGCGTTGTATTTGTCATAACTTGTGGCCTGTGTGCCCCGTTAATGTATACGTTATGATACCGCCACTTAGGGAGCAGTGAGTTATCGATCGGACCAATGACTCATAAAACCCGTACGGGCACTTTAGAGTACTTATTGGTCCTGCTTTCCGCCTAGCCCAGACAGTTAAGTCCAGAACACCAATCTCAGTCTCTGCAACATGAATCATTTATTTCAAACATACTGGGTTTATATACAAACCAGACAGACCACATCGTACCATAAAATGGAAAATAACATTGCTACAAGGTTTAGCCAAATATGGCTGTGAATGTGGGAGGTAGTAACTAATAGACAGAGAATACTCCAAGAATGGTAAATCGTATAACAATAGTTCATAGGTCAAAATAAAGCTCATGATACGATGGACGTGAAAATGTATATTTTAGTTATTTAAAAATTATACGATAAAAATATACGCATGGTATTGGTCCACAAATGGATCCCAAAAGTTACCATTCATTATGCTTATCGGGACATAACAGTATTTGAGGATGCTGCTTTTTCGCTTATACGTGATGAGACCTACCGCTACATAGGCCGCCACTACACTAGTTGTCCTCACTTGCATTTGTTCACGAGTATGAAACAAATGAACCAGGTCATCCTCAAATTTCAAATCATCTAGTTGCAATCAATCTGTTCATTGTATTCCGTGTTTCACTTGAGATATGGAGTTCTTCATAATCCAGTTAACCATCAGAATAAAGAGAAAGTGGGAGCGTAAGCAATCTTGTCTGACACCACTCCTCACTTGGAATGCGTCCGTCAGCTGTCCTTCATGCACTACTTTGCACTGTAGTCCGTCGCATAAGTCCCGGATAATTTTGACAATCTTCTCAGGTCAACAACAGCGTTGAAGAATATTCCAAGAATTTCTCCTATCCATACTGTCAAATGTTTCTCATAGTCAATGAAGTTGGTGTATACGGACGAGTTCCATTCAACTGACTGTTCAACGATGGTTCATTGTGTCGAGATTCGGTCTGCACACGATCGATCTCTACGGAATCCAGCTTCTTGATCTCAAAGTTGGGGGTCTGCCGAGTCTTTCATTCAGTTCAATAGCACTCTGTTGAAGTCGTTTCCTGGTACTGACAATAGCGTGATGCCTCTCTAATCATCATATTTGCCCAGCTCTCGTTTCTTTAGTATCTGTCTGTCCGTTGCAATTGTTCCACCTCCCACAACTTCCTGTATAGAGGGTGTAACATTTTTGAGTTATCTCTGTGTCTGACTTCAGTGTGTTAGCCTATATATTTTTTGATCCTGTTGCTTCCTCAATTTAGATTTATCTGATAGTCATTCTGATTTCTTCGATCTTTGATGCAGTGACATGTGTACAAATGTCTGTAGGTGCTTCTTCGATGTCCGGTGGATTCAATGGAGCTGGTCTATTCAAGTGTTCCTCGAAGTATTCTACCCATCTGTCCCCCTGTTCTTGAACCTCAATGATATTCCTCGAGTGCTTTCAACCCGCTGTTGAGAGTTATCTTTAATCGGTTGTGTTTGTAGTTATGTAGAACGAAGGCTTTACTGGACCTTTGTAATGCTGTTTTCCCAGGTATCCGATATTTGTTTAGCCTTAGTTTCATCTTGGCCACAACCTGGTGGTGATCTGAAGCTATGTCAGCTCCTCTCCTAGTTCTCACGTTTTCCGTTGACCTTGTTAAATTTTTACTTATGGAAATATTATCTGTCTGTTTCTCCGTGGTGTTATCCGGTGAGACCCACGTAGCCTTCCATAGAACTGATCTTTGTCGTCATCATTGCTTTCATTGGTGGGCACATTACAGCGAATAGCGTACATTGTGATTTCCTCCTTCTTTGTTTGTGATATGTCTTGTTGTTCGAATGCTACTCATTATATCTGGTCGTCGCTGACTGCTGTGTTGGAAACCCCTACCACTTACACTCCGAACGAGAGAACCCTGCGATTCCCATGACCCTAAAGGAGGAACACAAAGACTGGTAAAGGTGAAGAATTAATAACCCCCAAAGCACAATGAGGACCCTAGTCGAAAATACTTTCATTAATATATTGATTGTACTCATACTTTGGTTAATAATTGGGATGAAATGACATATATTAAAAAAATACCCTGGTACGAAAAATAGTATGCTGAGCATAATTCATGCCAACTGAAAACACGAATATCGTATGGTATGCAGAATAAGATATCATACGAGAAAACAAAACAGCCACTACACTGATTAATCATTACATGGAATCAAAACGGAAGTAATGTTGAACAAAACTCATAGTGAGTAAACCAATCGAATTTTGACTTTTCTTCCCGTCATATCAGTTTGAATGGTGTTTTGAAGGTTCTAAATCCGTGATATTCTCATCCAATGAGTACTTTACATGCTTCTTTGAACAACATCAGAGCAACCCCCGAGCGTGTGAAGCATTTTCTTTGACGTGACTCCAGCATACCAGTATCTCTCCCGAATTTGTCCTAATCTGTTCGGCTTCTTTCAAATGGGTTTCATTGATTCTGGTAACTGTCAGGTAGTATCTTCTCATTTGCATAGCGACTCCATCCCGTAGAAAACTAACTCGCCAAAAGAACGCTAACCAGAAAAATTATTCAAACCATTGAAACTCTGTCCTGAGAGTCAGAGGGTGTTCATTTAGAAGAGTTAAGGCGCTTCATGGTGAAAGCCGGGTTCCTTCGGAAGTCACGAAGCTTGTGCGATTTCTGACAAGTAAAGCAACCATTATTTCAGGTACATGGAATGCCCGCTCAATGTGGGGGACAGGGAGAGTTTTCCAAATTGCTGCAGAAATGAGGAGATACAACCTAGAGGTGCTTGGGATCAGTGAAACATATTGGACTCAAGTCGAACAACAAAGACTAGCTTCAGGGGGGCTGCTGTCATACTCCAGACATGAAGAAGAAAATGCCCCACATGCACAACGAGTAGCATTGATGCTGTCCAAACAAGCACAAAATGCACTTATAGGATGGGAAT
The DNA here is from genome assembly GCA_946903255.1 of Schistosoma spindalis. Classification (NCBI taxonomy): domain Eukaryota; kingdom Metazoa; phylum Platyhelminthes; class Trematoda; order Strigeidida; family Schistosomatidae; genus Schistosoma; species Schistosoma spindalis. Next base: position 9,432,682 of record OX336418.1, on the reverse strand, counting down.
CTCATGGACCAAGGATCATCAAAGCCTCCTTCAAAACAAAGAAAGAGGGCATTACAATGAACGTCATCCAATGCTATGCGATTACCAACGACTATAATGAAGACGCTAAAGATCAATTCTACGACAGGCTGCAGTCAATCGTCGAGAAGTATCCAACAAACGACCTGACCATCCTGATCAGAGACCTGAATGCCAAGGTTGGAATGGACAATACCGGATGTAAAGGAAAGAGAACGATGAAAATCCCTCCACAGCCCTTTTTGTTGGACAGTATTTTCATTTATTTGCTTCTTCTCCCTGTCATATATTTTAACCTTTGTTCAGATCTCGTTGGAGCTTTTATTATGTGATTTTGATTATAAACTTATCTTTTTGTTACCTAATTTTTTATTGCACGTTGCCGGACTATTGACAGTAAGGTCGTGTTTGACCAGGCTCAAGGTGACGGCGTGACTCAGTGTGACTTTTAACCTTTAGGCTGTCCGCTTGGGAGTATTTCTGGAATCCCTGCAGATAGATATTTGATCCCGTTTGTTGGGAATATATTTCTTGATTCTCAGGTATCAAATCCTTTGGTATTGACTGTTTCTTTTATTGTTTAGCGCACTACTTTGCGTTAGCGAAACTTCTGACTGTATAGCACAGGCTGTACCGTTTGAGGTATTTTGTATTTTTAAGATAATTTGTTCTATTCCATAAATTAGAACCGTATAATTTGAGCACACAGTTTGTGTTTTGATATAATTTAATACAAGTGTCTTAAAACGCTTAGTGATCTATACAGAAGAGCGTAGTCTGGCCTATTCGAATACGTTTTGGTTCGTCAGTCCTGCGTCCAAACCGAATACTTGTAGTTCGGTCGTTACACCGGATATGGAGAGATCATGGGAGGAAACGGACTGGGAGAAGGGAACGAAAATGGTGAGAGATTTGCAAACGTATGTGCCTTCCATAAATTGGTCATAGGCGGCACTATATTCCCACATAAGCACATACACAGCACTACATGGACTTTGTAGTGGCATTGGGCCCTACCACGAGACAATATGAGAAATAGACATTAAACATTTAACGCGGAGAAATACAGAAGAATGGAGAAGGCGGGAATAATAAATTGAATTAGTCCGAGTTGATCGGATGGCATGGCTCGGCCTTGCAGGCTTGGTCCCAGCTGAATGTTATCTTCCTAAGCTTGTTCTCTATCACGTATTGGTAACTGTCACAATGCAATGAATCGGTGTAAACGATGCTGTAACTTCCACGATTAGGTCTACTATTAGAGCAGTTCTAATATCATAGTAGACCATAATTCGACATTGGTGAGCCCAACTTAAGAAACGCAACCTCTTATTCTTCATTCATATTTCCATGGAAAGTGCTTTAACTTTTTCGATAAATATTTACTTATGTAAACCCATTATTCTAATAGTCCTCTGATTAATGCTCATATGTATTATCTTAACGCTATATTGATTATTACTCGTAACTTACTAGCTTAACCAATAATAAAAACTGGTCATCTACATTAACTAATTAGCTTTTGATGGTTCGTTAACAAGTTTTAGTAGCATTTACATGCTTCAGCGAAACAAACTTGTTTTAACATCAAGCTCTAGCAAATATGACCTGTAAATAACCTCAATATACATTGGCTAACAATGCAATCAATAATTAAATAGTTATCTGCATCTGATTCTTAGTGTTCCTTCACTTAACACATTCTATTTTTAAACTATACACTATCCTGCAATATCTTTTCTTCCGACCACTGCCTGCCTAATTTCCAATTGCTGAGTTCCATGGCCAAACAGGATGCAAATGCCAGAAATTTACGGTGAGTTTGAACTATAGATTTCCTGAAATCTTAAGTCTCGTTTAGATTGTTCGTCAGGCAATGCTACATATTTGGCTTAAATTAATTTTGGACTTACACAAATCCAATTTTCAATGCTGGGTTAATCCAAGAATTTAGTCGACAGTATCTCGTGTATAGTCCAGATTCGAATTACTGTCCAATTCAAATCATCATTACTTGGAAGTGAAAACAACCCAGGCGAGTTTTACTTTTTCCCTTTCCTGGTTCATTTATTATGATTTAAGTACTTCTTAACTTATATTTTTTCTGTTAGACTGGTTTTGTATATTTCATACGAGCCACTCTCAGGACTAAGTAGAAATATTTAATACTTTTATACCACAACATTCTACTAAGAAAAAATGCTGTTTAAAGGCATTTCTTATATTTAGTTCCCTTTGCACACATTTATAAATATCGCTAGGTTAACTACAGCGACGTCTTATGTAAAGTTTATAACTTATCATATTCTTAACTGAAATTCCATAAGTCGTCTCGATTTAGAAAAGTATTTTTCATTTTGGCCCTGTTTATTATTTTTAATTTGCCATATATCTCAACAACCTTCATGGTAATTTGGCTCGTACTTGCATTGCATTTTATCTCTATGCCTCTTAAATTTAAAAATCATCTGAATCGCCTTTAACATTTTCAATAAACCCGTCATAGACATTACTGCTATACGTATTTGGGTTTACGAATCGGTCTAGTGTATCAGTAGCCTAAAAAGGCGAACATATAAGGGATAATAAAGTCACCAAATCTAGGTATTATCATACTGCACTAATTTAATAACTAAATTCTCATATTGTTCGACAAACAAATATTTAAAATTAAATCTCCGAAGCCTATTATTAAAATTAACATTATGTACACGAATATATTTAAATTACCATTAGTAATAGAAACAGGTTACTCGGATACGTTCACGCTACGAATTTCTGATAACTTTGAATCACACAAAGCAACAGCATCTATTTTTCACTGGCTAATCCTCAATCAACACTATAGCTAGATAAACATAATGATTTCAGGACATCGTCATAAAGCATTGTCATGACTTGACAATCATGTAATATGATTGATAAAGTTGACGAAACTATTGACAAATCGGTCAGCAAATTGACTTATAATTAACATTAAGTAGTGTTGTTTTTCTTCTCATTCACTACGGATGATTACAGTGTGTTTATCAGTTGCTCATTCAGTAAATATCTCAAAACCTTGTCAGTCTAATTGAAGGTTTAGCGACACAATCATGCATGCAAACAATCAGTATAAGCAGTCGAGCAAATCTCCTGCAAACTGAAAACATAAATGTCGAATTTACCCCAACATTGACTAAAATTCAAGCCATTATCATAGAAATAAGTTGGGAATGTACTCCCCTTGGTTACAACTTATGTTCTCCCTGGTAATCCCATGAGCATCACTCACTGTTAATCATCTTGTAAAAACTTATTTAGACGAATACATCTTGCAGCACCACATCACCTAAAAACGTGGCACATAGGCCTAACTGATTTCAATAACTTATAATCACTATATCTCAATGAAATAGCATTCCGTCTTATACTAAACTGGCACTTGCAACTAACTTGTATGTACCATCAGCCGATAGGAATGAATATAAATAAATAGTCTATGGCAAATCAGAACATTGAGTCTAGAGCATATCTCTAACGGATACACTCATGTTTAACGAATCGCTCTTATCTATCTGTCCAAAATCCACATAATTATTACTTTTCACGTATTTAAAAATTTTTGATAACAATTCATATATATTAGTTGTATTACTAAATTCTATCAGGGTCAAGTAAAAATGAGGTCGAGAAAATCTCCCCATATCTAAATAAACCGTATCAAACTAACTGGAACACTAGTTAGAATTCTTCTCCGCGCTTATACTTTTGTTCTTTCAGTTAGCCTACTAATGCAATTGGAAATCAACGCATGGACAACTTACCGGCACATACGTTATTTGATTTCATAATTTAGACCAAATATAATACCACTTTAAACATTTCTACAATATTGATTGTTTTTAATATTTCTAAACAGGATATGTTATTAACCTACGGCTATTACTAACTATCTTACGGCGACTTATTAAAATATCCCTATACGGAGTCATTTCATTATAATTATAATCCCGCTTTGTTTAGCTCAAATAATCTCCGCCCAAATTTTCATTTTAAGCGTGTTAAGCCTTAAACCAGACACTTTAAAATTATTACGTGTGATTCCCGACCAGATGCTGCCGCCTTCTTTTTTGATTTATCTTTCAGTTCATCAATACCCTGATGATTCTTATTATTCTTGCTAACCTCCGGCGCGCGACAATCCCGCACAACTTGGTATCGAATCAACGTCACGTTGATTCTGGTGGGAGAGTAGTGTAGTGGAATTGGGCCCTACCACGAGACAATATGAGAAATAGACATTAAACATTTAACGCGGAGAAATACAGAAGAATGGAGAAGGCGGGAATAATAAATTGAATTAGTCCGAGTTGATCGGATGGCATGGCTCGGCCTTGCAGGCGTGGTCCCAGCTGAATGTTATCTTCCTAAGCTTGTTCTCTATCACGTATTGGTAACTGTCACAATGCAATGAATCGGTGTAAACGATGCTGTAACTTCCACGATTAGGTCTACTATTAGAGCAGTTCTAATATCATAGTAGACCATAATTCGACAACTTCACCGGATCACACTACGCAAAACCAAATCGACCATATCTGCATCAACAAAAAGTTCAGGAGGACGATGGAGGACGCGAGAACCAAAAGAGGAACTGATATAGCATCAGATCATCACTTGCTAGTCACAAAGATGAAATTGAAACTCAAGAAGCACTGGACAACGTGACGGACAATATCCCAAAAATTTGATACGGCTCTTCTTCGGGATACTGACGAACTCAGCAAATTCAAGATAGTCCTCAGCAATAAGTTTCGGGCCTTTCATGATCTACTCAATGGAGAAGGAACTACTATGGAGAGCAACTGGAAAGAGGTAAAAGAGGCAATCACTTTAACGTATTATGAGGTTCTTGGCCACAAGAAGCACCACCACAAAAGATGGATCACTGTTGATACATTGGATAAGATTCGAGAAAGGAGGAACAAGAAAACAGCATTCAATGCCAGCCAAACAAGAGCAGAAAAGCTAAGGCACAAGCTGAATACACAGAAGTATACAAGCAACTGAAGAAGAGCATCAGAACTGATAAACGTAAGTATGTGGAAGATTTAGCAATGACGGCGGAAAAGGCTGCCAGAGAAGGAAACGTGAGACAACTGTAAGACACAACAAAGAAACTCTCTGGAAATCAACGTAAACCAGAACGACCAGCGAAAAGCAAGGAAGGCAAGGTGATCACCAACATTGAAGAACAACGAAACAGGTGAGTAGAACACTTCAAAGAACTCTTGAATCGACCAGCTCCACTGAACACACACAACATCGAAGCAGCACTCACGGACCTCCCATTCAATGTTGGCCCACCAACAATTGAAGAAATCGGCATTGCCATCAGACAAATCAAGAATGGCAAAGCGGCAAGACCAGACAACATTCCAGCAGAGGCACTGAAAGCAGACGTAGCGGTACTGCAAGGACACTCCATATTCTCTTCAGCATGATTTGGAGTGAGGAACAGGTACCAGCAGACTGGAAAGAAGGACTTCTGGTCAAAATACCTAAGAAAGGCGATCTCAGCAAGTGTGATAACCACAGGGGAATCACTCTTCTCTCAATACCAGGAAAAGTCTTCAACAGGGTATTGTTAAACAGGATGAAGGACTCCGTAGACGCCCAACTTTGCGACCAACAGGCTGGATTTCGTTAGGATCGGTCGTGTACAGACCAAATCAAAACACTACGGATCATTGTAGAATAATCAATTGAATGGAATTCATTGCTCTACACCAACTTCATCGACTACGAAAAGGCATGCGGGACTGGAAAACATTATGGAAGCTTCTTCGACACTACGACGTGCCTGACAAGATAGTCCATATCATACGGAATTCCTATGATGGATTAAACTGCAAAATCGTTCATGGAGGACAGTTGACAAACTCGTTCGAACTATAGACCGGTGTCAGGCAAGGTTGCATACTCTCACCCTTCCTCTTTCTCCCCGTGATCGACTGGATCATGAAAACATCAAAATCTGAGGAGAAGCATGGGATACAGTGGACATCTAGGATGTAGTTGGATGATCTAGACTTCTCAGATGATCTGGCTCTTCTATCGAAAACGCAACAACAAATGTAGGAGAAGACAACCAGTGTAGCTGCAACAGCCTCAGCAACAGTAGGTTTCAATATACACAAAGGGAAAGGCATGATTCTCCAATACAACACAGCATGCAACAATCCAATCACAATTGACGGAGAAGATTTGGAAGATGTAAAAACCTTTACATATTTGGGCAGTATCATTGATGAACACGGTGGATCTGATGCAGATGTGAAGGCGTGGATCGGTAACGCAAGAGAAGCATATCTACAACTGAAGAACATCGGAAACCCAAAACAATTGCCAACCAACACCAAAGTCAGAATTTTCAATACAAATGTCAAGACAGTTCTACTGTATGGGGCCAAAACCTGGAAAACCACGAAAGCCATCATCCAGAAGATACAGGTGTTTGCTAACAGTTGTCTACTCGAAGTATGTCGGATCCGTTGACCAGACACCATCAGCAACAACCCACTATGGGAGTGAACAAACTAGATTCCAGTGGAGGAAGAAATCAGGAAGAAACGCTGGAAGTGGATGGGACACACATTGAGGAAAGCACCGAATCGCGTCACGAGACAAGCCCTCACATGGAATCCTCAAGGTCGAAGGAGGAGAGGAAGACTAAAGAGCACATTACGCCGGGAAATGGAGCTAGACATGAAAAAAATGAACAAGGATTGGATGGACCTAGAAAGGAAGGCCTTGGACAAAGTGAGTTGAAGAACACTTGTCGGTGACCTATGCTCCATCGGGAGTAACAGGCGTAGGTAAGCAAGTAATTCTGGTAGGCGTTTTTTAGCAAGTTTGTTTTTTACGGTTTGCGGTTTCTGACCTCATGACCAAGCCTTCTACTTTACTCGTGCTTAGGACCGGTAATAAACTTAAAATTTTGACGGAGTTGTCATCTTACAATTTACTAAAGACTGTAGTAATCCAATACGACTTGGCATTTGACAAAGAAGTGAAACAGAAAATGATAAGTGTGTGACATGGATGACAAAAAGACGTATCAACGTTCCATTTATATGCTCCAACTGGCTGACTCGTACTAAATAACTAGGGTTGTTCTGAAGGATTGTTTGAGATTCTTAGTGTGTTGTTGAAATCTGTGAACCTAAGCGATCCGGTAGATAATGCGGATAAATTAACCTGAATCTTCCTAGACAACAATAGTGTAAACCTAACCCAGATATCCATCACTTCTCGAAGCTCATCCTAGTACACGTTTCTTCTGAAGTAACAATCAGCTAATTTTTGTCCATGTTTCATATGCATCATATATTTATGCTTTAGTCTTGATGTACGACATTCAGCTTCTCAAAAACGTTAGTATGGAAGGTATTGTTCACCGTATGGACAATAATGTTGCTTCTAAGTATGATCTTATACACAAATTAGTTACATCATGAGCATTTCATAATATTGGATTCGGTCTAATAATCTAACATGAAAAATAAACGCACTAACACGGACCTAGAACTAAATCCTACAATTACTGAATATGTGGCTGTACAGTTTCTGTTTATGCACATTAGATTCTACCGATCAATACAATTTGATAAACCACTACATCTTCAGGATTCTAGTTGTTCTCTAAACAAACAGAATAAGCAAAATAAATAACGGAGTGAATATTGATCAGTCTTCGAATTCAGCTGATTAACGCGGTCAGTACAAATAACTAATCAAATTCAGGCTCTGTTGTGTCCGAACAATAAGTAATGATAGGTAAACCCCGGGAACTCTTCATGGACTGTTATTCTTTTCTCCCTCTTTTTTCCTTCTAAATAAGTATTATTCTTCAAATTCCGAGGTTTGTAATTAAGACAATAACTTGTGTTACACTTCTCAGATTCGTTTTATTTTCACTATGCATATATGACTTATACATATTAATGTTTGATTGTCTTTTGCACTTACCTGAGACTTTCACAGCACCACTCCGAACTATGACTGCACAAACACTTATTCTTATGTCATAACGTACTGCAATAATAAGTTATTTTTCTTTATTGTATTTTTGTTACTCATTTGGAGATACATACGTAGTCGTTTATTCTTGTTCTGTGTTCACAAGCACGATTGTTAAACTATTTACGTATTCCAAGTCTCCTTTATTTCTATCCCTTTATTTTCTCCCTTTCCATCTTTTAAGTCAACTCATTATTCTTCTCAATTATATGAACCTGGTTTATTACTGCTATTCTGTTATCATTATTATCATTTTTTCTCTATTTTTCAAACATGGCAAATAGAATGCTAACATTATTGACACTTGTGTATTATCGCATTCTTGAAGAAACCCGAAATGGTTTCTTCACAGCACTCATGTACCTGTGGTGACCTATTGTTATCAAGAGAAGGAGATAGTAAAACCAATTGTACCAGTTATTGTTTTACTGCACTTGTTTGTTTAACTGTACAAAGCACACATTCTTTTGTTGCTTGTGACCTTGCGCGAACAGTCGTTCCCTCAGTAGTTCCATTTGTACTAATTCGAGGACATTTCATAGGTGACCAATCGTGTGGTACACCACATAGTCACCTGCGGACTCCCAGTCACGACAAGGCCACGCCGACTGGCACCGAACAAGTTAGTTTTCGCTATGCTTGAGTTTTACAAGTTACTAGCTACTGGTATTATTCGTCCTTCTCACAGCCCCTGGGCCTCTCCTTTACACATGGTGTGCAAAAAGGATGGGGTTAGTTGGAGACCATGCGGCGACTACCGAGCATTAAACGTAGTTACGCGCTTCGATAGCTACCCCATCCCCCACATACACGACATCACGGCATCGCTCAAGGGCACGACTATCTTTTCTAAAATCGATCTGGTACGAGCATATCACCAGATCCCAGTCGCTCTTGAAGACATCGAAAAAACTGCTCTCACGACTCCTTTCGGTCTGTTTGAGTTCCTACGAATGCCATTTGGATTACGGAATGCTGCTCAAACTTTCCAAAGGTTTATCGATAGCATAGTACGAGACTTGGATTTTGTTCACGTCTATATTGATGCCCTGCTGATCGCATTATCAAACGTAGATGAACATTATCAACATCTTACGCTATTATTCCAACGTCTCTCGGATAATAGAATAGTAGTCAACCCAGAGAAATGTGAATAGGGTAAATCAGAAATAATATTTCTGGGTCACATCATCAGACAAGAGTGTATTCTGCCTTGCGAGGACAAAGTTCGAGCAATCAAGAAGTACAACGTGCCGTCCTCAATCAAGGAACTGAAGGCTTTTCTCGGTTTGGTTAACTTCTACCGACGTTTTATCCCGCACGCGGCAGAACGGTTACGACCATTAACCGATTTACTACGCGGTCATCCACGCAAATTAGAATTGAACGATACCGCACGTACTGCATTCTCAGAGATCAAAACTGCTCTCGCTGAAGTTACACTCCTCGCTCATCCTGACCCATCAACCACGCTTAGTATAGCGGTTGATGCATCAGATTTTGCTATAGGAGCCGTTATGCAACAGAACATCTCCGGTAGTAGGCAACCGCTCGAATTTTTCTCACGACACCTAACTCCCACAGAGACGAGATATAGCGCTTTTGGTCGCGAACTGCTAGCAGCCTACTGCACCATCAAACATTTCCGGCACGCAGTAGAAGGTGGCAATATCATTTTATTCACCGACCATAAGCCTTTAACGTATGCTCTGCATACCAAGTCTGACCGCTACTCACCACGAGAATGCAGACATTTGGACAATATCATTCAGATCGTGGCAGACCTTCGTCACATAAAAGGCGAGTCGAACTATGTTGCTGATGCTCTGTCACGTATCCAAGTGAATGTAGTTACTATACCGGTGCTCGATCTTCCTGCTACGGCTATTGCCCAAGCAAACGAGCCCTTTTGTACAGAAGCACCACAATCCACATTCCTTCAGTGCCGAGAAGTACCCCTAGCTACTAGCTCAGGTACTATCCTATGTGATATTTCTATCGGTCTTCGTCGACCCATCGTACCCTCTGCTTACCGTCGTCTCGTCTTCGATACCCTACATGGATTGTCTTATCCAGGTATCGCAGCCATATTACGTCTCATCGCTGCACGATGCGTCTGGCCATCCATGAATAAAGATTTTCGTATGTGGGTAAAGCAATGCTTACAGTGTCAACGATCAAAAGTGCACAGGCACGTAGCTGCCCCCATTGGCACGTTCGCTACGCCTGATACTCGCTTCGATCACGTTCGTATAGACATTGTAGGACCATTGCCACCATCGCATGGGTATGATCACATACTCACGTGCATTGACCGTTTTACAAGATGGCCCGAAGCTATTCCCATCACGTCTATTACGGAGGAAACAGTTGCCCACCGCTTCGTAGAACGATGCATAGCATTGTACGGTTGTCCCTCGACTGTCACGACTGACCGAGGACAACAATTCGAGCCCGCATCATTCTCCTCACTGACCCGGCTGCTTGGTACGGAACGCATACGCACTACCGCCTTCCACCCAGCATCGAGTGGTTTAGTCGAACGGTTTCATTGCCAACTTAAAAGTGCTCTCCGAGCACACCAAAACAACAATTGGTAGGAAACCTTACCGCTCGTTCTCTTAGGCATCAGAACGAGTTTGAAGGCAGATATCCAATGTTCCGCCACTGAACTTGTATACGGCACGACATTGCGTCTGCCTGGGGAATTCTTCACACCACGGAGCAGTAATGATTTCGGTAAATCAGACTACGTCCATCGACTGTTTGAATTTATGCGAACACTGTTTCCGGTGTCAACTCGAATACAACATCAACAGGTCTCTCTCCCTCGAGAGTTATCTACCTGTTCACATGTTTTCAAACGAGTAGATTCGGTACGCAAACCTTCGCAACAGCCTTAAGAAGGACCTTTTCACGTGATCTCTCTTCACGAAAAGACCTTCAAGGTTGATCGATACGGCCGCGTCGAGATCGTCAGCATTGATCGTCTCAAACCAGCACACGTCCATGATAGTGCCCTACCTGATAACTTGAGACCCAATGTTAAACCCGTCAAACCTACTAGCGGGATCCCTACATCTACTGCACATCCCACGCTAGATAAATTAGAGAGCTCATTCTCACGTCCCGGCCAGCAGCACGTGTCATCTGCACCATCTACGGAAGATACTTCCGTCTCACGTCCAGATCGGCAGACCACGCCGCCCTTGACTTGGGATGAGAATAAAGCCTCATGAGGTATGTACGAGATTACTACTACGTTCGTACAACTGCCTGATCAAGCCCTCATTTGCACTGATATAAAACATACGAACACATCTGCACCCCACTCAGACATCATAGGCCCTCTCCATGTCTAGACCAAAATGGACTCCAGGCTCAGTTTGACTTATTTTTCCTACTTCGAAGTCGTATTAGTTACTTTTCCACCTTAGTTCTTCACTTGAAGTAGACAGGTAACTCACTGGACTTATCGATACTGTTCAACTAAACTCAGTCGCTAAGGAACAATCGCTACCAACCTAAAAAGTCAAGAGAACCGCACAATCAACTGCCTACTACCAGTGATCTTTCATTTGTGGAGCCCGTTACTCATCAACTGGTTAGAACAACACAAAATAACATCAAGACCAAGTTAGTGTGAGTTTCTTCCTGTTTATTTTTTACTAGCTTTTTACTCTTCTGTACACTATGTTGACTAGCAATTTATATTATTTCTCCACTCGTTACCTTATCTACAACTCATGTACTTCTATACTTTTCCGCCTGCCCTAATAAACAACTAGCCTACATTATACCCTTCTTAATGCTTATACTCTGATTGGCAAACTATACTTTATATTATATTCAATTAAAGCACTGCATCGATGCCTTACACACAGTCCATAATTTTTAACTGCCTGATGAGCTTGTAAAATGGTACTTATAGAAATAGTGTTTTCCAACAGGATGTGAAGCACAGAGGATTGAGTGAGGTATGACATATACGCAAAAATAAGCTCAAATGAGCCTAACATCACAAAAGGAGGGAGGGTGGAGTTACTGACCAGCATGCATTTATGGTGAGAGCGATGACTTCAATCCACCCATGTTTGTGGGGCGGAATATTTTTTATGTATCAGGCTCTTTATGATTGAGAATAAGTCAATAAATCTGTGATATAGACTGTCTTCCTACGCTCACCACTCACACTCATGTTTCTAATTTTATACTGGATTAGCTATTGTACAAAGACAACCTATAACATGCTAACTCGAACTTTTACACTAGGATTGTGTATCTGGCATCGGATGGACAAAAAAAAGAAAAAAATTAAACAGCAAAAGATATAGTCATTAGTATTCTTAACACTTCACTCTCTACATGCACACTCCCTTCTAATAAACAGCTTTCTTTCTACCAACCTTAACATCCCTTTTTTCATGTGAGCTTACTCCAACTTTTTAAACATCACGATTCATTGTTCTTTATTACTACATTCTCTTATATGGAGCCCCTGACTTCATTTCACTCTAACAAAAGATAATATGAATTTAATGTACTTTGTTGTACTTTTGTCTGTTCTATTACAAAAGGTTAAGCGGTGTTTGGTGTTCATATGCAAATGCCTTACTGCTCTTCTGTTTCGCTTTTTTCATTCCCCAGAATCTTGCTCTGAGGACACAGCTATGGAACTTCTGACGCTTGGAACAAACTTGACGTGTGCGTCACCTCAAGGTCACAATTTAAGGCAAGCGCTCTACCAGTCTACTTTATAACAACTATAAACTTGATAAGTTGGGAAGCATGCTGTGAGCCAACAAATGTTGTAATTTGTAGATCATACCTGTAAAAATGGCGTGTACCTGCCCATGCAGAAATATATTATTATTGCTCACGTTTTGGTCTCCGACTTCAGTCAATTTTAGTAAAAGCTGGCCTGATCACCCACGCTCTTGTCGACGCACTCAGTCGAAGCTCTGGTTTCCAACCTGTCTGGCATATGTTTGGTACAGTGACTTACACTCTTGAATCCCATAATAATAAATCTCACACATCAAAAAGCATATGGGTTTTGAGAAAAAACGCAGACAAAGAAGATAACTTAATGAGAACACAGAATGCAATTCTCCAGCCAATCCGTAGCTCATTAAAAAGTTATTCAACAGTGAGTTCAACATAAAATACTTTTCGGATTTTTCCTACGATTCGAGCTTATGTGTGGCAACTCATAACAATCAGTTCAACCTTACCGCTCTAAAAACCCGAGAAGACCTGGCCACTAAAGTCTTGCTACTTGGTAATACCTCTCATATATGACACAAGCTGTATATGTTTTATTCAAAAATCATTCGTTCCCCGATATTATGTGGGAGGGCTGTGATCTAAGTTTCGAGAGGTTGGAAAGCCAATGAAAGAAAATCCCCTACATATAATCAATTTCTATAGAACTTGACTTACCAGTGATTTTCCAGGCGGTGAATTTTCTTTCGACGACCTCTTTGCTTATTTGTAATTGTTATATGCAAGTGAAGGTTAAATTACGGGCGACCTCTGGGAACTTTTAATGAAATATTAATATATTTATACTCCTACTACACACCTGTTCAGTAACTAGACTTTGTATTACTATATTTCCCTTATTGTAAGCTTAATTTTGATTTGTAGACTATTATTATACGATTTACTGTCCTTAAGTTATGTTCAGTTTATTGATTACAGTCTCCCACGTTCACAGTCACCTTCTAGCTTGGTCTTGTATAAATGTTATTTTCTATTTTTTAGTGTGATGCGGTCTGTTTGGCTAAGTTAAAAAAAGTTGGTTTGAAATATATGATTTACATAGAGGAAGCCGTTATTGGCGTTATAGACTCAACTGGAAGGGCTAGGAGATCAAAGGGCCAGTAAAGTCGCGAGGCTACTCATTTCGGTCGAACGTAATTGGTCTGGCACAGTAATAGAATTGAATAGGTCGTATTTTGGTTGGCGAATGTGCCATGTGATAACTACCCAAGTTTAAAGAAACAACAGCAGTGATATCTAATGCTATAAGTGGTTGGGTTTGCTTTACGGATCCACCAAATTCAGACCTCGAGAAAGTTCATATTAAACGATGTTACCGAGATGCTTACTGGTTCAGCGCGTAGCATATTGTGACTACATTTGGGAGGGCACAGGCGGCTCTAGGAATGAAATTTTTCCAGATATCATTGGTGGTTTTCTTCCCCTTAAAAAATACCTCTGGGCTGATGACTGATATTAGGAACTTGACAGAAGAATTCAGCACATCAGAAAATGGAGCCTGGTGTTCCCGCTAAGGACCAAACGGGTCCATATATTACTGAAAAGGTTTATATTCAACAATTGACACGAAGAGGTTAACTATTGAGAACGCAGGAACATAAACTCAGTTCAATCGAATGGCATGGCTCAGCATTTCAGGCGTGGTCATTCTTGTGTAACATGCCTCTTTTAGTCATATTAAATATAATGTTCTATCTCCAGCCCGAATGTGTCCCCCATCATATATCGGTGATGGTTACGTAGGGCGAGTCTGTGTAGACAATCATGTGACTTCCATGTATGATCTTACAGATTAGGTAGTTACATCATGATAAATCTAAAATCTTGGGACTAGGTCTATTATTAGAACAGTACTAATAACGAAGTAGATCATGTAATTCTGCATTAGTGAGTCCGACTAAAGAGGCTCAGCCCTGTTATTTATCTCCATTTTCACTTTAACTTTGTCGATCAATTTTCGCTTAAGCTAACTAATTAATATATTTGTCCTCCGATTAACACTCGCGTGTATTATCGCAATATGGTACTGATTAATAATCATAGCTTGTTAGCTCAATCGATGCTAAGAAGTGGTCATCTATGTTATTAGCTACGATTGTTTATTGACAAGCTTTAATAGCATTAACATACTTCAGCGGAATGAACTTGTTAAAATATCAAGCTCCGGAAAATGTAGCATTTGAATGACGTAAATAGATATTGGCTAGCAACGTGAAACTGCTTGGAATTCTGCGTGTTCAATCTCGTTGCTTTTGGATCATTTTACATGTCACAACTGGTCTTATATACGTCAGACATATTAGATGATCTAATTCCTGAGAATAATCCAGGAGAGCTTCACTATTTTTCTGGACGATTTACTGTTTTTGCACTTCACATGTACATATTTTCACTGAATAACGTATATATTTCACACTAACTACTCCCAAAAACTTTTTGGTATAAGATGTATCTAATAGCTTTATACTACAACATAATACTGTAAAAAAGCGTTGTTTACAGACGAAGCATATTAGATTTAAGGGTTATTTGACATTCCTTAGTTTCAAATACCATTGCCTTATGTTTACAAGTGTCACCACGCCAACTACTGTAACTTAGTATAAATAATCTATAAAATAACTCGTCATAATCTTAACTGTAGTTCCACAAGTCGTTTCAATTAAAAAACGTTCTTGGCCAAGTTTATTATTTTCAAATTATATTCCAAACAGACATTTAAAATCAAAACTTCGCAGCATACTATTAAGATTAACGTATAGTAAACAAATATTCCTGGGTGTCAACTGGTAATATAATCAGGCAGCTATTATCCGCTGATACTACAAACTATTAATATTTCAGAATCACCTAAAATGACAATACCTATTTCCATCTAGCTAATCTTCAATCAATACTACAACTAATTATGAGGGTTTCTGGATATCGTCATAAAGAATTGTCATGACTTGACGATCACGTAATATGATTGATAAAATTGATGAAACTATTAACATAATGGGTCAACAAATTGTCTTATAATTATCATTAAATAGTGTTGTTTTCTCGTTATCTTCATCAACCACAAATGAATACAGTATATTTATCTATCAGTTGCTCATTCAGAAAATATCGTAAAAATTTGTCAGTTCATTTGAAGGTTTAGCAACACAACCATGCATGCAAATCATTAGTATGAGCAGTCAAGCAAATCTCCTGGAAATTGTCAAATTTACCCCAACACCGACTAAGGTTCAAGCCATTATCATAGACATGAGCCAGTGTAGACAATCATGTGACTTATAGATTCGGCAGTTATATCGTGACAAATCTACCATTTTAGGATTAGGTCTATTATTAGAGCTGTACAGATATCATAGTAGACTATAATTATACATGCAAACAAATAGAATGACAAGGAGGGATCATCCAATTACAAACAAATTCCATTTGCCCACTTCATAGGCGAAGTCCATAATAGCCTTTCCAACAAGTTCATAATTTTGTCAACCACAACACAACTTCCTACCTGATAGATCGCGTAACACAAACCTGTTGACTGTCTGGAATAGCTGAATTATTTCAACAGAATACATCTATTCTGTGTATATTAACCTTTAGGACATTCGACAGAGTAGACCAACTCATTCTATCTCGAAAAATAAACTCCATGGGTATATGTGAGTGCTGATGATGTGTCTCTCAAATCGCCTAGACGAGAGATCGCAAACTGTTAGCGTACCGTTCTGTTAGACTGGCTTTCTTTGAAAGTAACGTGACATATGGCTTAATTCTGGAACTGTCCCTCATTTTGTCGTTGTCACCATCGAAGTCTCCTCTAAGCAGATAATCTTAAAATCTAAAGAGAATTAATTAGACCAGATTATATCTCCGGGATGTTTCCCATAAAATAAGAAACTGGATAGCCGAAAACCAATTTCACTCTGATACCCAGAGGTGCATAATGCCATCAAGGAACGGCAGAGATAATCTATCCACCTTGTACTTTCGGACAATGTAAAGGACTCGGCTGTATCTTTCCACTGACATTCCTCATTCAATAAAGCGAATTCATCATTGAAGTATCTTTCTAAAACATATGGTAGCCTGACTTCTGAATCGTTCAAGCTGTTCTCAGTGTCGTCGAAAGATCTCACTGAGAAATAAGCTTGTGCGTTATTCCTTAAAAGGGATACTGCTCTCTTGAACCCTTTTAAAAGATGAGCAACTAAAAAGGTACTCACCAAAAAAAGAATACCCATCTTGCCTAAAAGTACCCGAGTTACGCTCAATGCAGTACCGGAGAATAACGAGGGGCTTGTTCTAATGTGACTTACTGCTCATAATTCTCTTCACCCGTATAGAAAACTGATATATTTAAGTAACAGGTGACACATGAGAGGACATCAGCTCAAGGAAGAACATGAGGTACTTCACGCAAAGATTTGAGCAAATGTTATCGCTGTTCGTACCAATAAGCCATGAGGCTTTTCACAGGAATCTTTATCAGTGGCTGACCCTGGATATTCCTTCAAATGAAGGTTACTCAAACCTCGTAGGTACTAAGAGAGACTATTACAAGTTTTACTTTACTATGGGATAAATTCTCGTACTGTACAGCTTATAAAGAGAGTGGCATAAGAATCACACTTTTTTTTAACCAAGAAAACATTCCAACTACCTAGACACAGACACAAAAGAATGAATTATCCAAGCAGAGCTGAAGATCGTCTACCCGTTTATCGACGGAGTTTGTATTAATAATTCTCTTAGTTGTACTGTTCACATTTTGTGATTGTCAAGCCGTAGCGTCACTGCGCTTCAACAAAAGAGTAATTTAGAAATATTCAGGGGCGTTAACGTTGAAGGTAGTGTGAAGAAATTTCCTAATGTCTCGATTCATACTGACAAAGATAAGGGATTTGAAACCGTTAAGAACTTTAGGATATGCTCAAGAGTTCGGGGGTATAAGCTGCTAAGCAATTAAGCTACTAAAAGCTAACAGGAAAATAAATTTCAAGGTTGGAGATGGTAGCTGTTGATAAAACCCTGTCTATGATAGTATTTTTCCAGTTGCCTAACAGTTTTTCTGGGACTAAAGAAAACTTTACTCCATTGGTGAGCGCCGATAGTTCCTTAATTAATCTGGGGAAAATTTCCATAGTCTACAGTCAATTAAACTATTAGACTGACTCTGTGTAATGGAGTTTTAATGCGTTGTTTAGGCACTTCGTCCGAAGAAATCCCGCGTGGGGTTTTGAAATCTCCAAGGTCGTAGCGTTGATTTGTTTTGTATTCGTATTTGTTCATTTGATTGTATACCTCCAATGAACTTGTGATGAACAAGTTTCTACCAACGTCTCAAATTGATTGGCTTCTAATGGATAAACCAACGGTCGACCCTATTTTGTTAGGACTCGGTGAACATAATGGTAATACTTTTATTTACTTAATTGTTTTATAGATAATGGTATGCAAGAATTAAATGATTTGTTCTCAGATCCATGTGAAGACCTTCACAGGAAAGAGCGTTATGCTACTGATTCCTCCAATCAATTTGAAGTAAGTTAGCTGAGAGTTTGTACAAGGTCGCTTTTAGGTAGACGGAGGTTCATGTGTTGATTCGGAATGCCACGAACCGTGGGAGGTAAATTTCTGCTCATCCGGAGTAAATATGACAACATCTGGAACATCAAGGTTTAAATCTAGCATAACTATTGGTGTCCCCAAGCCATCTCAAAGTACACTCAAAATGATGTATAATGAACGTGACGGTCTTGGCACCATAAAATGCGACGATCCAGCTAATCAGTCTTGCGAGGAGGTTGCGAAAATTGTTGACAAGCACAATACTCTTGAGTATTCCAGAAGTTTGACCCCTACAGAACCATTTGTTAAGCGACGTCTGACAACTCAGGAAGTACCTGAACATTCACCTATAAGTACGGCTACCCATTGCCAGTTTAGAGATACAGGGCCTTTAAGCTCATTTGGCTCATTCCAGTCTTCTAATAAAACTCATGACTTCCTAACCTTACGCTGTGATTTTTCTAATCCCGAGGTTGGTTCTTTCGCTCCACACACAGAACCTTCAGTCATGTTTTCAATTCCCATGGTTATGCCTCCTGTAGATCCTTTGAATCGTCGCGAAACTTCTGAAGTCGATTCTCAAATCTTAAA
This sequence comes from Schistosoma spindalis, assembly GCA_946903255.1. Taxonomy (NCBI): domain Eukaryota; kingdom Metazoa; phylum Platyhelminthes; class Trematoda; order Strigeidida; family Schistosomatidae; genus Schistosoma; species Schistosoma spindalis. The sequence goes on along the minus strand of OX336418.1, from coordinate 9,413,656 downwards.
AGAAACGGAAAAAGTATCTCCGAATTCCAGTCCTGTTTGTCGTCGACCTGGCCTTTTGAAAGGATCGGGCCCTTCTTCTCCTTCTGCTGCTCATCATTGCAATCTTTGTGGTAAGCAATATCGTCATGTTGCTTCTTTAAGGAATCATATGCGTAAACATACATCAGGAGCGCTTACTTCAAAGCGATATAAGTGCAACCACTGTGTGTATTCAAGCCAGTACCATCGTAACGTGATCAAACACATGGAAGCAACTCATCGTGATCATGAAGCACTCTCAACAAACAACACCACTGTTTTTCCTGAGATCGGTTCTGCTCCGTGTGATTCAGTCGCTTCTGATGACTTAAAGTCGGGTTTTATTAACTCTCGCGTTTGGATTCCATGTACCAAAGCTGAGCCGAATGCCTGTTGTACCATGTCTAGTACAACTGATTCCAAAGAGTTCCCAATCTTTTCAAATGTTGAACAATCCATTGGTTTTCCAGCTCCAAACCTAGGTAAATTTTAAGTGAATTATTTGATCTTTTAGAATCTTATATTGTTTCACGTCAAATATCATCAAATTATGACTCTAGAATGGCGAACAAGCATTATGAAAGCGATCATGTTGGTAATTTAGGGACAGTAATGAGTAAGTTGCCGTTTCATAATGCTTACTTTTAGTCCCTAATGATGCCTCTAAATCCTATCGATGTGACATTTCAGGTTGTGATCAGGCATTCCAGTCTGTTAAATATCTATCAAATCACATAAAGGATTCACATCGGGATATAAAGAGATTCAAATGTCCACTTGAAGGATGCTCATTTTGTGGGCTACGTCGTATGCACCTCAAACGCCATATTACTGAGTTTCACAGTGGTAAGTCAGATATTTATGCTCGTCTCCAACTATATTCGCAAATTCTTGGTTATGATCCCCAAAGTTATTAAATTGCGTTTGTAAGTACTGACTCATGCCAGCCAGTTAGTTATGTGCAACGTACAGCCCACTATGTTATATCTAGCAATATGGCACCGTGCTGCTTGTCTGAGTACTTAATATTTGTTTGTCAAAATTCAATGCGAGTTAATTTCATGATGCGTATGTTATTACCAGGGTATCAGTCTACGATTACGTTGTGTGCTGTTTTGACGAAATTCATTTAGGACTAACTTCCTATGGACCACAGCAAAGCTTCATCCCTAAATCGTATGTTATATTTATGTACATTTGTAAAGGGTAGTAACTATAGCCCACATAATTTAACCTTCAGTAAAAACAATTCATTCTGATTTCTATGTTGGCACACCGAAAAACGATAATAAGTCAATAAGATAACTTTAACAAAAGTAATCCTAGGGGATGTGCTTTACTAAGCTACATCTTCATACTTCGAAAAAATTCCGTACATCTGACCAATGCAAATTATGGATGGTAAGTCGTGAATTTGGCCGCATTCATTCGTCCATATGAATACATAGCACTTTGGGATTATAGCTGATATCCGTTCGTGATGAAAACCTTTACTTAAATTCAAAACCTTAAAATCTGATTCAAAAATCGTAGTCCTAATTCTTCATATTAATTTATAACATTTGACACAGTTAATAGGTGAATTGTTCCAAGTTCACTTGAGTGTCACTCAAAGGTCTTCTATAAATTATAGTCCCATTAAGGTTCATTTTCAGGGCTTTACGAAAGATCTGTTCAGTTCATACAGTTTTAGACTTTTAGCCTATTAAAATGTAAATAAATTTAATAAAAACAGTACGAAAGATTTGGGACATGATTTCCGGAGTTTCGAAGATAAACCATTAATGTATCTGGAGCAATGGTAACATCGATGACCTTTGGTCAGGTAACTACACTTTCCTACATCGCTCACACTTATTGAATTAAGATTCCTTTATCCTGTGGCCAGTAACCTAACAACCTCATCATTTAACACAACGTGACTGTCTGGAAACTATCTAAATTCCACCGACTTTAAATGTTTCGAGCTCATATTTCTGGGATTTAGTTTATCCTAAAGAGTACATGTATTTGAAGTGAGTGGCTATGTACTACAGATTTTAAGTCAGATGAATGTCTTGAACATGTCACATGCTTGGAAATGTACCTCGTTGATATGTTTTTGGTTGCTTTGATTGCTACCTGACACAATACAACTATATGATATAGCCCGTCAACTATACCTATCTTGTATTGAGCCTTGAACCAGTTTTTATTTATTATAGTCCTATGAATTAACACGGCATGTTGAGGCGAAGCGTGTAACTAAAATTGCCAACCTATCGTAAATCAGTGTATATTTTTTCTGTAAACTTAATTGGAACAATGATTTAGTGAATCATACCATTAAAATCTAATTACTAAAATAAACGTTTGTAACTAACTCAGCTAAACTTAGTGAAACCTGTTTAGTCAATCTATGTTCACGCTTTCAAGCTTCATTGTGACTAAATATACTTGATTCAAGTATGTAATGAGGTTTAAACCTGGAACATATTGTTTCAAAGATGAGTGATTGAACTACTAACCAACCACTGTATCAGTTTAGTTTTAACCAACTTAATACCTACTCGCAGGTTAGGGTTTTGAGTCGTCTACGAAATTAAAATAAATGATGTGAGTTTCAAATTTGCCTCCCAACCATATAAAGCTGGTCACTTTAAAAGCTGTTGTAGTTCCACAGTTTTAAACCATTTTTGTTACTAGTTTTTCTATGTGTATATTGTCCTGAAGTGTTGACCAGAAATTTAAATCTCAGTTATCTTACCTTGGTAATTGTAGCTGGATAAAATTATATCTCGAAGACAACTATAAAAAACTACCTGTTACCATGTCTTCAATCTGTGACGTACTTCAGTTACAGCTAGTCAATCACGTACTTTTAACTCGGTCTTCGGGTATCCTGTTACTCCGAGTTATGCTGTTTAACTAATGCTAAGCTGCATGTGTATTCCTAGTAGTTTTTTTAACCATCCGTTGATGTGATTCTACTCAGTGTTCTTGTTTTTCCTCCAAATTATAATATCAAATAAAATTTCGACACAGAATCTTGGCAGGGAATTAAATTGATGATCCACTCTAAAAAACAAAACAAATGTCTCAGTTGAAATACATGTCCAACTTTTGCAGAGCGTTGTGTTCTCTCGAAAAAAGCATTTGATAATCTTATTTTCTGGCACCATTTGATCATCGCTTTTTTCAAAGGTATATGAGTCCAGAGTACATCTCCGTGTTTCTGTGATGAAATTGTTAATCGTTCTGTAGTCTAGTCTCATTAAGTATACTTCGTCTTTTTCATCAAAAGTAATATCATGTATTTTGAGGCGTCTTAAATTTTTGTAGAATCTATGCATCTGATTCGTTACTGTACTTACGTATGTTTTCCTTTTTAGATAAAAAACTATCTCTGTACAAAATGTTGGACCAAAATCGACTTCATCATGAGCCGTTTAATTCTGTCCAACCTGTAATGATGTATAGTAGACAGGAAGGTCTCGCACTCAATGTAACAAAATTATCCGACAGTCAACCATTAAAACGGCAATGTTACAATTCTCAGATGAATAATTATATCCCTTTGGATCCTTCTTATGCTAGTGACAACTCGTACCACGATCCTGGCTGCCGTGGAAGTGATGTATATTCTTTTCCGATGTCAAGTTTTTCACATCCATCTGGAGATTGTTGTGTCTCGGAAGATACTGATAGTATGTTATTCAACCGCCCAGCCTCTAAAAGCTTCGAACAGAAACCTCATTCATTTATCCGCATGTCAAATCAAATTAATAGACCCTTTGAAAATACGTCTAGTAGTAACATGCCGTTCCATAATGAACAATGTTTATCTGTGAACAAAGCCCGTTCAACTAACCCTTCGAGCGATTTTCATATCCAGTCTCCATATCCTCTTTCCGTATCAAACCAGTCAGTTCATTATCACCAACGTGATCCAAGTACATTGGACAATGACCTTCAGTTATCATGTGAAATTGTGAATAGCGAGTCTTTGCAGGAACAACAGGAATTCTTCTCACAAAATACAGTATATTCTAATGTAAAATCACTGTCTTTTAGTCCAAATGACCCATCTACTAATCGTATGACTGAACCTGATGTAGTCGAACAGCTTTTAGATTCGACAAATGCTCCGAATATAGTTTTGGACCAGATTCTGTGTGAGCCAATTGAACCAAATAAAGATGATGAAGTTAGAGTTGAGACATCCACATTGTCTACTGCAACTTTGAATTCCTCTCAAACGTCTCCTTTGAATCCCAAAGTTCTGTCCAATAATGTAAAAAGTTCTGTACCTGGAGCAAATATGTCGATTAACATTGTACATACTAGCAATATGCTCTCAGAGACTGATGCATTCTTATCCGATTTACAAGAAATCCTCGAACGTGACATGCCCATGTTGACATCTTCAACGCCTAAGGGTCTTGATTCTTCAGAGCTTGTTTTAGTCACTATCAAAGAAGCTGTTTCTGAGTCGAAATCTCCCACCGGAATAACTGGATGTAAGCTAACAAGCACATCGTCACTACCAAGCACTGACTCTGGACATGAATGTTGGAGCAGTAGCAGTAGTTGCAGTGTCGGTCCTAATAATGCTTCCACATGGGGTCAGCAAGAAGCTGCAACTCCTTTGAAAGTTTCTTCTCCGTCTTCATCTTCATATCCATCTAACCAACCTTCTGGAACAAATCACTCAACTCCTAGTATTTTTGATAATCAGGTTACGGAGCAAATTATCAATGAACAGTTCTCTGATCATGATTCTCGTGACCAACCGTCAGGCAAATGTTTCAGTACTCCCCACTGTGCAGCTGTTACCGTTGATGGCATGCCAGTCATTCCGCAAATGTCATCAGTCGTCGGATCACATCAAACATTACCTTTAAAGTCAAATAAGAATGTTCGCTTAAACAATGCCAGTCAACTTTTTCATGGTCATTCATCTTATCCTCACAGTACGTTATTCGTTTCAGCTTGATTGTAATTTTTTATGTATCCTCTTATATATTTTTCCTATCTGGTCTAATATACTGTCGGTATTTTTCAAAATTCCATTTAGTGGCTGGAATTCCAACTTCCTACAAGTCACGTCTCCCTGAAAATTGTAGAGCTCTCTACTACCGAAAAGTTTTGCGAGTAATGTCAACGAGATTATTATAAGACAGAGTACTGAACTGAATGAAAGTAGCATTTCAAACATACCACAGGTAATCGATGATAATAACTCAGTGGTGAGTCCTAGCTGAGTCGGTGACTGTCATTATTACACAAAATACTAGTGCGTACATGGTACACCTTTTGGATAAACTAGCGGATTTGTTATTCATTCTGTTTTATACCTTGAAGAGACAGGATTATTTGTTCGATAACAATTGCTGTTATGAAATGGTACTACTATTTTAACCAAACCACACAAAGTAACGTGAAAAATATTCAGAATAAAAAAGTACTACAGGACAGCAAATAACAAACAACTATTGAAGATTTGTTCGGGAATAGTATGTAACGTTTTATTGCAGATAAAACTAAAAAACTAAATTTTAGTATGATCAATATTTATATAGATTTGAAGTTTAAACTTTTGCGATTCAATAGTTTGACCATTATACAATAAACTAGTTATTGTGTCTAAACTCTACTACGTTTCGGGTAGCTGGTCAGCATGTAATCTGAGCAATGCCCATTACTTCACATAAACTCACATTCGGTTACATCAGTCTGGATATCTCTCAGAACTACATCAACATACCAGTCTTCCTCATGCGTTACTAACCGTTTGACTGATTCCTATAGTTTATAGTGGAATATTTCATACCTGAATCAGTCAAAAAGAACTATCGGCCATCCGCTTCTCATGGTTATTCATGTGCGGATGCTTGCGATCGCGTGATAGTCAATACATTTGAGTTACAGTCGATAGTGTGTTCTAATCCTGTTTCGCATTCTTTCATTTACTTAGTCTAGTAGTACCACTAGCTCCCACACAAACCATGTGACTCAAAGCTGAATGCATAACTTGTACGCAACAAACGAGCATTATTTATTTTATTTTTGCAAATATAAATACAAAACTGCATAATCGTCATAATGAGGTAGCCAAGTGGTTAAGACACTCCACTTACGTCGGTCTGAGCAATTCGGTAGTGCTATTACCCTCACACTCCGTGTGTGGCTTATACCTAAGCACCTGGGGAATGATTTAATTTCATTTTTGGAAAATTAGATGCTCCTTAAATATAACATTCTAAACCAATAATTAGTAGCACTAATCTATCTGCATTCGTCATCAGGTTGGTATCAATGAGCTCCAAGTTTGACATAATCGTTCCTCGTGTTTGAATTTAGTGCTGATCAGATATAGTTGTCTGTCGGGGAAATTATGTACGAGTAACTTCATGATTTAGGATCTAAAGTTCTCATACTTCTCAATGGAGAGAAGTGCAAGACATTCGGAGGAAAATCGTTAAAATCATCTTAAAAGAATATCAGCATAATATTGACAGCACACTCACCCAACACTGGATTTTAAGACATTTCTGTAGAAACTAACAACCGGAATATAAAATGTACTATCTAAACAGTTGTCGTCGTAGCACTAAAATACTGGCATAAGTAACCGTGTTGGATATATAGGGCATAATAAATGTCTATATCATTTTTAGCACTTGATTCCCCTCTTTACAGTTGATACTGATCTATGATGAAAACTCTCCTTAAATTAATCAATGCCTTCATTAACCACTTAACTAAATGCGTTTATATAATCAATGCATAAGAAAATATATGTCAAATGTTAGGTCGTATGATATCAGCTGATGTTTAAAAAACAATCATTGTGGAATACGAGGGAATAAAGTGCAAATTTAAGAAAAAACACTAGGAGACAAATGTTTTTTGAGTGGGTTGGAAATTATCGATCCTATGAAAGGAGGACTATGCTATTTGAACCATTTAAACAATCAGTGGAATAAAGGTTAGTATAATGTTTTCATACCCTGTACAGATCATTGTTTTAAATAACCACATTCACTATGGGGAATGGTATTTTTGAGCTAGTGGGTGATAATAGTAGTAATAAGAACATTTCTAAACACACCTGATCACTCTTCAGTTTCGCGCCTCTTGGGACTATATATTGTATAAAATATATATTTTCTGTTGCATCATACAGTTCAGTTATGATTCAGTGGTTTAAATACTTGATCCTTAGCCACTGAGTTACAGACCTAGACCGAGCTTCAATCAATATGGTTTTGGTATCTAATTAATGCGGGTATCCCTTAAAAATTAAATACAGCTACAAGCTAAATGCTTCAGCTTAAAATCTTTATTAGATTGGATTAGGTTGTAATTCATTACATAGTTTATCCAATAGTTCTTAAAATCTAAAGTTTAATAAGCCATCTTCCTCATTTTAGGTACTAACTTCGTGCAAAATTCCCAATCTCCTACTTATAATTCTGAAAACCCCCGTCTACAATATTCACAGGATCATAGTGCTTCCAACCAAATCTCTTTTATGTACAGATCTTCAGGTGATCAGTCAGTGAATCAGCAAAGTTCTGTTCCATTTTACTCAAGTCATAATTCTTATGTGTCAAATGATTTAACGTCCAATCAGGCAATGTTCAGTTATCAGCAAAATGAAGTTCAACAGATGTATCAGTATTCATTCAATCCATCATCCTTACATTCAGAGCCAACTTATCATTCCTCGTACGTTCAGCCAAAATATAAAAACTATAGACCTAATGAGACTGATGCACGACTAACACCGTTCAAGAACTATCCACCCAACCCTCAGGAGCAGGTTTACTGGCAGCCAAATGCTAAGTATCGTACAGGTATGTCGATTGCTTAAAATATTACTAGATATCCATTTCTAATTATAAGTAAAGAATAACAAAACTACATTTTTATTCATTTAACAAGTTATCGATAATTATTTAACTATGTTGTTGAATATTACATAAACACTTACATGTTATTAAGTTTAATTAACTATCGGCACTACGACAAGAACTCTGTAATAATTGGACTATATCTGTTTTGGCCATGGATTTTTTCAGTGTTTTGCTTCTATTTTGTATGAACACAGATGAAGTTTTGTTAGATTCAGTGTGTAGCGAAAAAAGAAAATTTATGTTTGTACGATCATACGTGTGTTAATATTTGTTATGTATTATTTGTCTGTGTAGTTCAATTGTTGGTGCTGTAATGCAACAAACTTTTCACATCGTAATAATAACACCAGAATAATATAATAATCCATCTTCACTCACAGAGTAGAGACAATAATTCAGTCATCTACTGTCGTTCTATATGCGACGTCTGAAATTTCCTCAACTATGTACAAGCACATCTCAATTGCATTTTGTTTTTTATTTCAAATTACTATACTAACATTATAGCATTTTCATTTAACCAATTGATCAGCTCCACCTTCGTCCCATTTCACTCTGAACTAACTGTTTAGCCAGTATAAGTCTGCTTATTCCACATTTCGGCTTCAATATTCAACTATTTACAGTTTCCTTTTAGCGATTGAACAGTCGTGTTTAATTGGTGAGGAGAGAGAGTTAATGACGTTTTTTTAAGACATCAAAATACGTACTTAGTACAAGAAACTGCAGAAAAACGAGGAAAGAAACAGTGTTGAAATGGATTATAAGGATATTTATGGCAGGATATATAAGTTTATGTTAATATCGGATGGAATTTAATTTGAAAGGCATTTCTTTAGTATTTAGAGAAATAAAAGACAATATTTGAACTTGAGAGTAGATTACACTGTTTTACCTCAGTTCTTTCTTGGAAAATTACTAAACAAGTTAAAAACTGTAATTAAAATGAAAGCCAATTGTTACGAGGACGTTTTTGGTGATTGATCAGATTAAAGTTTCAATTGTTAAGATCAATGAATAGAATGCTAATCAATAGACCAACTCAATAATATTATGCAACCGAGTGATAGATACTCACAGGACTGTATTATAAAACTAAGCCACTGAATGAATAGGAATCACAGATAAGATCACTTAACCTGGTGAATACGTTTTCCGTGTAATAAAATAGCATGCCTACATATAGATTATGAACATGATAAAATATCAAGTTGATAATTGAAGGAAACCAGCTTATAGATCACTTATTCTTTCATCAATCAAGTCCTAACTCTTAGGTCAAATCATTGAGCATCGTATCACCACCATTAAACAAAAATGACAAATTGATGTGAATAATACATTTGTATCACCTAATGTCTCCAACTTGGAAGTAGGACGACAGTTTATTAAGTAAGTATTCAATAATTATTTTCTCATGTTTTGAACAGTCTGTATAGTTTGCCGAAAGTGAACCAATCAAATTCTTAACGTATTTGTCAGAAATTTCAATTATTAAAACAAATGACACGTTATTTTATTTTATTTTTTTAAGTAATAATGAAACGTGACAATTTGCTGTTTATCCGACTGATTCTTTGAAGTTACGATCGATAGCTAGTCAGTTTTTAATGCGCTCAAGAATTACCCTTAGGTTACGTGAACGAAGTAGGCGTCAGATGATAGATGTAGGAGATGTCAAAAGTAGTACATTACGAAATGTATCAAAAAAGTAAGTTGGGAATACGATTTCAGAGTCATAAATTGTTCAGTACTTAAATTATGTACTGTGACCGAATGCTTCTAAGTCATTGTGCTGATCATTTTTCATTAGTATGATCTAGAGACTAAACGTTTGACACACACACACCTACCTACTCTTACCACCTCTACCACTATGGGATTTGAATCGATAACTGCATCTCTGTGCTAATGTGGTATGGCAACTCGAACTGATGTACGTACGTACGTACGAAGTTCTACGTTGTTACTGACTGACACACTTCATGAGGGTAACTTAGTATTCTTAAGAGGCTACGTACTAAAATCAGTAACCTTACAGGTTATTCCGAGCATTCGAAGACCTCTACAAATCAATTGATGGTTCTTTATTTTTCCTTGTGTGAATTTTCCGGCGATCCGTTCCTACAGATCTGCATACTTTTTGAACAATTTTCGAGGCTATTCTGTTATTCTAGATAACTTGATAGATGATCAAGTTGTCAGGACTTTTATTCCACAGAGATTTTCAACTCAGATATGAATGCTTTTGGTGACATTGTGTTTTCTGAGCTAAATGATTTGACTACAGAGCTTCGATTGTCACTAGGCATTTCCAGCGCCTACTTCAAGTCGAAGTAAACTCAGCTATTCCACAAGTCTTGCAGCAGTTGATTCCTATGACTGACCTTCATTAGTGCTAATTAGGGTAAAAAATTTGTACCATATAAATTAATTTTATAATAATTGGCACTGATTAATTTGAATGAAGCACTCACATTTCTTAGTTTGTTATTTATGTGTCAGATATACCTGCCGAACCTAAACTATTGGTACTACGTATGACAAACGGTTTTTTCCGTACAATTATCCTAAGTATACTTTTGCTCTTACCTTGGGTTGCATTTGTACTTCGATGCCGTTTACTGATTAAAGTTCTTGCATTTCACTCATGTATTCACTTCAGAAGAGTGGTGATCCAATGACTAGGTCATGCTCAAGCGAACGTCACCTACTTATTGTTAGTCCCTAGAAGATGAACCAACTCCTACGCATTGAATGTGATGGCGTCGGTGTATACACTCTCTGTCTTCCTTAAATTAAGAGATTAAAATCGCTTCATATCTGTCTAGGAACTAATTCTTTCTTCCTTTACTATCTCCTTATACACAATCTTTCTTCTTTATATTACCACCACTGAATTAACTACTCCTATGAATCCGGTGTTCATCTTGTTGTGCTAATGCGGTATGGCAACTTGGACCGATGCATATACGTGCCTGGTCCTACGTTGCAGCTGACTGACTGACTGACATTGAATGTGATTGACGCAATACTTATTACTCAAAAGTTTTTTATATGCTTCTACCATTGAACTAACTGCTTCAATGAATTTGATGTTTATCTTGTTGTGTTAACGAGGTTATGGCAACTTTGACCGATACATATATGTGTCCTTCAAACGACGAAAGCAGTAGCCATTCGGATTAAGAAACCGAAAATATGTGTACTAATGAGATATCTTCAACTGCTTCTCTTGCCCTATTCAACTTCAGGGCCAATTAATCAATAATAATGTTAGCTACTGAATGACCTAATTTGACTAATGTACTTACGACCTTCCTTAATCAAATGTAATTGTGATTTTAATAGTTGAATCTATGAGTCGATGTAAGCTAGACTACCACTGTTAGCTGGACATAGATTGGATTAAAGCATGTTCAATGCACGATTGCTTTGGCGCACGCTGATTGGCTAATTCTTGTCCAATCAGCGTTTGTCGATACTTGGAGAATACTCTAGAAATATACTAACGGTTTTCCTATTGTGCTTCTTACTTCCATTTAACCTTGTTATTTGGAATATAATCTCTTTCCTGTTCAACCGTGTTCTGATTTGCGGACTTGTCGAGTGAATTGGTGTCCGAGAATACTAAGCAATAGGAACAGCTGTGTTATAACCGTAAGAGAGAAATATAACAACCACTAAAAACGTGGAAACACTAGACGGCCGTTTCGTCCTAGTATGGGACTCCAGCAGTGCGCATCCGTGATCCTACATACGGGACTCGAGCCCAGGACCTTCGGTTCTCTCGCGCAAACGCTTAACCTCGACTCCTGAGGAGGCATCCAACGGTGTTAATATCTAACTTCGATTGATCGGTGATCTTGTACAACCCTTCATCCATTATCTGAGTTGAATGACTGTCTCACACCTGATACGGATTGGACTCCACTGGTCACTGCTTCTAGCTTCCATCGACCCATGGATTCAACTACTAAAATCCCTACAATCTCCACAAACACCCATTCTAATAAATATAATAGTAAAAATTAGAACAACACATATAAGCGAACAATTGTTTTCAATTAGATCATCATCAGGCTTTACTCTAATATACAGTAATATTTATACGAAAATGTTAAACCAATCAAGGCAATTTTGGATCAGTAATTACAATGAAATAGGATAAGTCATCACACATAATAGATAAAAGTACAAGTTGATAGTAGGAAGACAGGTGTACTGATAGTAGGTAGGAATAATAAAATACGATAACAAAAGTCTTATCAATAGTTAAACATTGGAAATAGTAGGTCAAACATGGGTAAATGGAGTAGTTATCACAAAACATTAAAATCATTACGTAATAAGAAGTGTGTAAATAATTAGATAGTGAAGAATGCAAATGTAAAGAGGCGAATAATTCCAAACAAATAATGGATAAGTAAATAAGGTTAGTGATAGAATATTAATAATAATAGTAATAATAAAGAAATAAAAAAAAAGAAATAAAAATTAATCGTTAGTTAAGTTATCACTGGCCATGGAAGGGGCGTTATAAATTTCTTCTGTACACATAGATTGGGGTTATATGTACGGATTCCTATGGCTTCAGCTATATGTAGGAGACGGGAACGAACTCCATTGGGAAATGATGGGGGTATACGATAGATCACTCGAAATGATTTCGATTTATCTACCGTATGACCACTATCAATAAGATGCGCCAGGATTGAACTGCGTACTGTTTTTATCTGGCCGTTTATGAACCAAGTTGGTAGATGTTCACTCATTCGCTGGTTAGGTTGTCTGGTAGTACGCCTGATATAACTCTACACAGGAGCAGCTGAATCTGTAAATGCACATTGAGGAGGCCAACTAAGGTAGCTTACCCTTCGTTTGAGTAGACATCGCTGGTCGACAAGAGAAAGTCAACGCAAGATTGGCTGCGTAAAATGTTCTGTTGATTACTTTCGTTAACCTATATTTCAGAGTATCACTAGCCACATCCCCGTCGAATTGTAGTTTCATGTATAAAGGTTTCTTACGAACAGTCGAAATCTCCGACTTCTTTATTATATCATACATGTACTTCTTAATGAAAGCACCGGGGTAGCCGATCTCGGTCAGTGAGTTGTTAATAAATTCAAGCTCCTGACTTAAAGTATCACCTGTACAAATCTTTTTTGCTCTGCTTGTGAGACATCTAACCAAATTTCTCTTGTAGCGGATAGGTGTGAAACTGCAGAAGTGGGTATATTGGCAGGTAGAGGGGCTTTTTCTATACACGCTTCTACTTAATGTGCCATCACATCGTCTGCTTAGTGTGACGTCAACTTGTACTTTTATCTATTATGTGTGATGACTTATCCTATTTCATTGTAATTACTGATCCAAAATTGCCTTGATTGGTTTAACATTTTCGTATAAATATTACTGTATATTAGAGTAAAGCCTGATGATGATCTAATTGAAAACAATTGTTCGCTTATATGTGTTGTTCTAATTTTCACAATGGGAATTTTCAATTTACTAAAATATAATGGTCTCTTATCTTTATTTACATATCTTCGTATTATTATTATTATTATTGGTTTAACATTACTATTAGTCTCCCGAGTACATGATACATTCATTTCGCATTCATCCCGCTTTCTTACGTTTTACTAACTTTTTACACATTGTACTTTTCGACTGGACATTTGATCGAATTTGTAATTGCAAGATTATTTCTCTCATTTTATCTGACCCATATTTTTTCTGATCATGAACCTTACAATTTCACTTAACATATAAGCTGATTCAGGTTAACGTTCCATATGAGTCATCTTAACATTAACAATCCTAAATTGAAATCCTATGACTTTAAACAACGCACTTCATCGTAAACCTGTCCACTTTTCAAATTATTAATTCGGATATATAGTTGTAGGACCGAAAGAGAATTTTTTGAAAAGAATATTCTTCGTTCATACATTAGTTTCTTAATAAAAAATAGCTGAAAAATAACTCGAGTGAAGTTTATTTCAACTTTATAAAATAATCTTTTGCAGTTGTTTAGTTTAGCTCAGCATTTCAATTTATCAACATCTTTTAAATTTCTTTTACATACAAATAGGCCCTTACGAACAAATGCCTAACAATCCTCCTATATCATGCCGCAACATGGTTTTTAATGCACATGAATCATATCCTTTTGAAAATTCAATTCCTTATTCACAAAACAGCTCGATATCAACGCGAGTTACTGATTCTATACTTAGTGATATTGAAAATAAATCTACGCATAATCTTCGACATTCAGATCAACTATCTCTGCGAAATTCCACTTGTCCTACTCCAAAGTATGTTAACTTTCCTGATACAGACAATCTCCCTTGTGATAGAACTTTTCAAACAACTGTAAGTAAAATTAATTTTTAATGATTTGGATCATCCTGTTGTTGATATTTTGATAGACTTTTTGATCAGTCTTAGTAGCTATCTGGACTCAGTAGCTAAGTGAACAACGCCTTGGCATTTGAGGCGAAAGGTACTGTGTTTGAATCTCGAAGTAATCATCAACTCGGTGATGCTGGTACATCCAGCCGATAAGTCCCAAATAGGAGGGAAGGCTCATCCTGGATTCTACCGCTAGCTACATTCCATCTATTCTATGTAAACTGTACGTGAATTTTTTTATAGCAAGGATTGTCTGTCATTATTAGTATATTCCTGCTTCGGTTTGGGCACCCGGGCAGTATCACAGCCCTCACACGAATCAATTGAGATTCGTGTGGCGCATATGTATTTGGTGCCTCCATGTACCAATACCTATGTGTTAAAATAAATACTAAATAATAAATTAGTATATTACCTGGTTAAATGTTTCTTACGCTTCTATCTTGAAATATTCTGCACTCAATCATGATTGTTTGTACTTAAATGAGAGAATACATTTTGTTTCATCTGCATTTAAATGACTCCAAGTAATTTGTTATGTTAACCGATTGTGAAACACTGTATATCTTTGAGTTTTGTACGGTTATATCGTAAATAAAGTGATATTTATTCTGTCGGTTTCCCTTTGATAAGGTATATCAGTGTTTTGGACACCTTATCAACTTATGTGCACTATGGTCAGTTATTTGAAAAAGTAATAATGACTTACTTATGGATCCATAGCCTTTCAACCATATTGGTCAATGTTCTCGGACCCTCGTAAACAGAACGCGTAAGAAACGGCCGAAATAGCTAGCTTCCTAGAACCCCAATGATGACTGGTGTTGATGTAAGTTAGTGGAAAGTTAAAGGCACCTAGACCAAAACGTCAGTTCGTAAAGTCATTGATTGGCTGAACTATGTAAGTAGGCACCGACTACTTGGTCGGGGTTTGCGCAATTATGATAACCACAAACGTATATTTTCTCGAATTTTATCGATTCTTTTGGTGATTTATGCTCTATGTTCTTGTTAGCGAATCTTTGTGGATATTCATTTTCGGTAAATATTTTTACATAAGAGTTAATTCTTCGTGCATATTTATCAGGACCGCAAATTCGACGAATTATTATGACAAGAGACAATTAACTTCTCTCTACTAATAGGGAACCAGTTTTAGAAATTTTCTAATTTGTTCTGTGGTCATTTAAATATTAATTATGTGAGTGTTTAATCTGTTTTTCACGTCAAGAATGAATTTTATGATCAACTGACGAGTCCATGTTACAACCAATGTTAGTAATTCTCTGGTTAAAACACCATCCTAACTACTTCAGTTTTTATAATTAATCTGTCTAATTTTATCTTGATGGCTAACTCACACATGTAAGGGAAGTCTTTTGTTTTCAAATGATTTTTTCAAAATAGAATATATGCATAATGCTAATTTTTTAATCTCCTGTGTTATATTTATCTTAGCAACAGCCGGTTAGTAAACGTTGGCCTACTCAAGAACAACATTTATTTAACCCTTATAGTTCATATCCTTCGTCAAACTATACTCCTAATATGCAAATAACATCCCCGATGTATCCAGTTAGGCAACCATCCATACATTCCATTTCACGTGTTAGATCAGAAGATTCCAATTCGTGTATAAATTCATCAAACCGTATGCAAAATCATGGATCTTATTTTTCAAATCAACCTCCTTCAGCTTCACAATATTTCTCAAATTCTGCTTGTTATTCACAATCATGTTCAAGTCATGTTTTTTCACCTCATTCCCAGTATACACCATCTCAATCTGTTTATCGTGACATGTCACAAAATGAAAACTACCTTATTGGTGATAGGCGTTATTCCACTTCACAATCCAATTCAACTATCCAAGCAAATATTAGACATTCGAACATGGGAGTTATTGGGAATTGGTCTGTAGACAAAAATTCGTTTTATGTAGGAAATCAACAAGAAACTATAATTTCACAAGGAATCAACAATTCTAATGTAGTTGGATATTCAACAGAATCTAATCCATCTAATATTGATCAACATCCGGATAGCTGTCAACAATTTATACCCAATCCACAAAATTCACATTTCATTTCAGACTCAATGGATCATATGAACTCGTCGTTGGATAACCCATCGTCTGTGAGTAGTTTTCCTTGACATTGTTTTTGTTTGTTTAACTTCACTATTTCCACTAGGGGTTACAGTTTAAATTGTTATGATGCATCTTCTGTGTCCCAGTGGTTAAATCATTCCACCTCTGAATGCCAATCATAGATTCACACCCATCCTAACATATTCAATTTGGGAAACCAGTAACTTCCATCTTTTTTGTATAGTGAATATAGTTTCATACTAACTACTGAGTTTTCATTATTTTCTTGGCATATCTCCTACTAGTTAATTTTATGTGCTTTCTCTACTTATTCTGTTGGTTCAAAGTTATACACGCGTTTACAAGTTTCGAAGCTTGCCTTGCTTTCCAAATTTTGATGTGAGTAGTCACAGAAGTAATTGTTGCTCACAGATCATTGTGTATGTATTCATATTGAATGACTTCATAATGGCGGGCGTCAAAAGCCACTGGTTGAATGAAAACATGGGATCTACGACTTAATTGTTTCTGTTTTGATTATCATCATTGTGACGATTGTTACTATTAGGTCTGATATTCAAGGTCAACCCTACCTTATACAGGCATCATCGGCGGCCTGCTTGAATATCTGGGCTACCTGTTCCTCCCATCTAGATATTTCGTCAAGTTATCTGTTTTCTTGTTTGTTTTAACACACTATTATGTCTATTGAGCTCACAACCTATTCAGGCGCGTTTACGAAAAGTTTACAACCTTTCGCTGTACGGATTACAAAAAGGTACAACCAGCGACATCATGGTGGCTTGCAATATGCATTGAAACGAATGAACATTATTCAGATGTCGATTATCGAACTCCTAACATCTAACTGGCCATCACTCAATATTTATCGTCAGGATCGATCAAGATATAAGAAAAAAGAAACTTGTTGAAATACTTTATGTTGAGAATTGAATAGTGTACCACAAATATAATGTTGAATAAAGCTTATAATAATAATAATAATAATAATAATCAGTCAGTCAGTCAGTAACAACGTGGAACTTCGTACGTACGTACATCAGTTCGAGTTGCCATACCACATTAGCACAGAGATTCAGTTATCGATTCAAATCCCATAGTGGTAGAGGTACTGAAAGTATAAGTAGAGATAGGGGACATTAAGGTTTGATGATGTTATTAAAGGAGTATAGTCCAGTGGAATAAATTGGGAAAGAAAATAAAGGACATGAAGAATTCAGAAGATTAGAGTTTGAGAGAACACAAAGAGTGGATGCACCTGCGCCATTGCAAACGATTTTGAGCCATGTCATTCAAGGTCTCTAACCATCGGTTGCTATCTTCTCGCGGTCCCCAACCAGGTAGTCTACACCTACCAACATGGCTCAGTCCACTTGTCAGTGACTTCATGGATTTGTGCCACGTTTTGGTCTGGCCGCCCCTAGCTTTCTTCCAACCTACTCCTACACCATAAGACATGGCACGTCGAGGCAGTCGGTGGTCGGGCATGCGCAACACATGTCCCAGCCATCTCAAATGATTGAGTTTCACTACTTCCTCAATTGATTTTCCATCCTTACCTAGAACCCGTTTCCTAACAACTGAGTTACTTACTCGGTGGTCCCAGGATATACGAGCAATGCTTCGAAGACATCTATGGTCAAATACTAGTAACCTACGAATATCCTCTACTCTTACCGGCCATGTTTCACTGCCATAAAGTAGGACGGAACGAACTGCTGCGCAGTAAACACGTCCTTTGGTTGATAGACGGATATCTCGCCTACGCCACAAATGACGCAAGTTGGCAAAAGCTAGTCGAGCCTTTTGTATCCGTGCTGAGATTTCGTCACACACCAAACCACAAGGGCTGATGAGACTTCCGAGATAAGTGAAGCGGTCGACACGCTCAACTACTTCACTCCCTATCACTAGTTCGGGTGTCGACGCAACCCAATCCTGAAGTAACATTTTGCATTTCGAGGGAGAGAATCGCATGCCGAACAGGCTTGCATTGTTGCTTAGAGTGGTCAGCAGACTCTGCATTCTGTCAGCGTCTTCACTAAATAGAACTATGTCATCGGCATATTCTAAATCAACAAGTGGATCTCCCGGTAGAAGTTCAACTCCTGGAAATTTAGATGAGGAAAGTGTCATCTCTAAAAGGACGTCAACGACAAAGTTAAACAAGAATAGAGAGAGTGGACAGCCCTGACGAACACCACTTGAGGTAATCAATTCTGATGACAGTTCACCATAAGCTCTCACTCGACCAGTTGTGTTCGAGTAGAGAGCCTTTATAAGGTTGACGTACTTCTTTGGTACTCCTTTCAGTGACAAACACTGTCATAGAACCTCACGATCAACAGAGTCAAATGCCGCCTTAAGGTCGAGAAATACTACCATTGTGGGACGTCTGAATGTGTGTCTATGTTCTAGGACCTGACGTAATGTGAATATTTGATCAATACAACCACGTCCAGGTCGAAAACCAGCCTGGTTTTCTCTAGTCTGAATAATAATAATAATAATAATAATAATAATAATAATAATAATAATAATAATAGTAATATATGGTTGACGAAGTTACTTCATTAGCTGGTGAGCTAACATCGAAATTAATATTTTAAAGTCTTTTAAAATATCTTAACACATTTGTTTTGTGTTAAAACGCATCTATCCCCCGATGTCAGTTCACGGACAGATGACGTCAATAATTCAGTCTCGTGGATAGCCATCACTTGGTGGCTTCACAGCATCACATATCACTTACTGATCCTCACATTTTTCCTTTATTTTAACAATCGAATGTTCGGTCATCAAATCATAACATCCTAATCCACGACTGCATAACCCTGTTGTGCTGCGTTACAGTGACAAAGGTTAAATTATTCCTGTCACGTGAATGGTTTGCCACTTCTTTTCACTAAATCAAACTCCATCACTATGTTGAAACATCTACTTCGGTGTCTTGGACATGTCTTACAAATATCGTCCCAGAGAATTTCACTTCGTGCATTATTTGCTGACGCTGGGACCAGTTGGAAAAAGCGGAGAAGCGATCAGTGTATGACATGGTGTCGTGGTATGAAAGAATGCTGTACAGTACTGGCTTCTGTTCGTCCTTCACAACTCCCTGCTTGGCGTCCGAAAGATGGTACAACACAGTGGTTAGAGACGTTATCAGACATGGTTCAGAATATAGACTAGTCGCGATCCTGCTGTAACTTTTACTTTCTTCATAGAAAATGAACGTTACTTCTTTAACTGGAAGAATTCTTTCTGGTTGTAGTTTTGCTAACTGAACTGTTTTTCCTATTGTTATTATTATTATCTCACTCTCATACACTAATTCCCGTTCGTTGGTGTTCTTTTTATGATACACACTTTACATTCTTTATCTCTTCACAACCTCATTGTTATTATGTAGCGAATATGTATTTGGTGCCCCCTGTACCAATGTTTATGTGTTCAAATAAATAAATCATAAATACATCAACCCATGACTTGAGCGTAGAAGTTTACAATTAATCTATATGTTGGGTAATTGAATAATTTGTGGACCATATTATTCGTGGTTTCACATCGTTCAACTAAGTAAAATTTCTCATTTTTAGATGTCTTACAGTAGTAAGCGGAATTTATGTAACCGATAGTCCGGCAGTGATACAAGCCCTTACCGGTTAATAAAAATTAATGCACTTGCGATAAAACATGTTCGATGACTTGTGCACATGACTTTATATCATCATTTCAAATTCAATCATCTATTCCTTTGAGCAAATCTTAAGTAAAAGTTCAGTGCACCCTACCCCTATTCAGTATCTGATTGATAAAATATGGTTTTGAATTTGCTACCTTCTCTTGGAGCGGTGGCTCAGTGGTCATAACGTTCAACTTTTAATCACTAAGTTGCAAGTTAGGTGTCCTCTCCAACTACTTCATATGGGACAACTGGGTAGCATTACGAGCTTATAATACACCTGTGGTGATGTAGTTCAAAGCCAAATTCACAAATCTGTTCCTTGTAAATAGGCTCATTATTAAGATTAGTCAAAATTTGAATAATAGTTCCTACTAATCATGTTAGCGTTAAATGTCACTCACTGTCTGTTTCATATCATTAGAGGGTAAAGTGACAAATACCTGTCTGACAATTGATGGTCTCTACTTGTTTACTGCTAATCTTATGACAGGAAAAATAACACGAACTATGAAGTTCCATTATTCGTAATTGATAGTTACCAAACAACATCGCTCTGATCAATCTCTCAAATGTTGGTTATATATGTATAGCCGTAGGTAGATGATATTTCTTCATGTTACAAGTTCATTTACTGTGTTTTTCTCTTGATTCTTTTTATCTTTTCACAGGGACCATTATGTGAATAGTGTGCTATGGAAAACACAAATATCGTGATCTAACGAAGTTATTTTTGTTCTTTACCACTTACTACGACTGTGTTAACTTGTTAGGATAATTCAATAATCAATGTGCCATATCGTAATCAGAAAAATAATTCTCCTACTGATTGATTATCCATATTCTTAAAACTTGACAATAGATATTTTCAAATTCAGCATATACAACACATTTCACAAAGTGTCTCATATATATGTATGTATATCCTTTTCGTTTTCTATCAGTTTTCTTTTGATCCACTTGTTATTCCTAGAGTAAAATGTATTTCATATTTTTTACAAATTCGTCTATTTGTTTGATAGTGAAAACTAGAAAACTTTCTATTTTATTTTTAAGAATAAGAGAATAGAATGTTTATTTGCAATTTAATGTTGATAACATGTTCATACACTGTCTTCTCCACTATCCTTTTCAACTTCACTTTTATTAATAACAATAGACAAGTGCCTATTCCCCCCTTTATATATATATATATATATATATATATATATATATATATATATAATATTCTATTACTTGTTTGTTTATTCTGGTGTGAAGTTGTGTATTAAAGTTCGTACAGCCTACACTATTGATTAATTTGTTTTGTAAACATGTTTACCAACTTTTTTCTCGAATGCATTGTATGTCCATGTAATATTTTATTCACTGAACGATTATGTGTACTCTCCTGTGAATTTACTATCATTTTGGTATTGCACGTAATTGTGTATGTTCAATTAATATCATTCCATTCATTGATATTTCCTTCCTTGAGAGAATGTCATATTTGTGTTTTGTGTGTATTTATCTTGATTCTATACATTTATTTTAATTTACTTTCTTGTTGTTAATTAAGAGGATTTCAATTTCCTACCAATAATCATGGTTTTCTATTATAGATTTATGTTGATGATGTTAGGTGTGTATAATTTTGCTGTTGTATTAACTACTATCATTAGTTATTTATTACACTGTTTCTTGTATGATTGTTATAAATTACAAAACTGTAATAATGATAATATTTATGTCATAAATTTTTTCCTTTGATTTTTCATTTATTTTCCGTTGTTGTCTACATTTCACATCTTCGAAAGAAGAAATAGTTAAGTCCACTTATTTCTTACCATCTGTACACATCATGTTCATTATCCAATTCATTACTCTTTCTTCCTTTTCACACTCCACTGTATATTATTCTAATTTATCTCTTTTAAAATGGAAATTATTTTTGTAACATAATTGTTATACTCTTCAGAATTGTAGTTGTTGTTTAATTTTTTTTAATGGTAACCATTTTGTTTTGTTCCTATATATTTTCCAGCAAGGAGAGGATAATAGTATTTTACCGAATGAGAAGTTCAAGATTTTCATTCTATATACAGGTTATTTATCAACAGTTCGTTACGATTGCTCATGTTTTTTCTCTTAACTACTATGAATAGCTATATTCTTTATTTGTTGTTATTTCTAGATTATTTTTTATTCTCTGAAGTGGTCCCTCCTCTTCAATCTGATCCTTTTTTGCGAGTTTGTGTGTGTGTGTGCCTGTATGCGTGCCAGCGTGTATAGTGTCTTTCATTCTTTAACATCACTAAAAAGAAAATTTATTTACGTGCCTGGTTTTCGAAAGGGATAAACTGAACATTTTTATCATTATAGAGAAAAAGAAAGGATGAGATTAGCCTATCCACATGGTTATGATCAATTATTTTTAGGACATAACCATTTATTTGTAATTGTTATCGATCAGTCCACTACTGATGATCAAATTTACTAATACATAATATCCTTTACTAGTTTAACAAATACATACTATTGTGTGTCTTTTGTTGTGAAATTAATCTTGAATTTATCTTTTGATTTGAATTTTTTCTACAATAAACAGCACGTTCTTGTTGACACACACACACACACATATCATCTGCTTTTTTCCTAGTCATTCCATCCTCATCAGCGGTTACCAAGTGTCTCTTCTATTTTCTTACTTACAGTACTTATTACTAGCATCGATGTTTTCTGCTTCATGCTATATAACTTGTAATATTCTCTCGCACATACTGCTTATTTTTTTACATTGACTTCTTTTTGTCTGTACAATACCCATCGTATGATTTTTTCACCCTTTCTTGAGCGCCTGTTTATGTATCTTGGAACTTTATTGTTCAGTTGAGCTTCTATTTTCGTCATGAGGATCACTTTGATTGTTTATTGACAAAATGATAATCACCGGTGTTCCTTAATATGTTTTTCACTCCTATTTCACACAATACAACAGAATTATCAAGGTTTATATATATATATATATATATATATATATATATATATATATATATATATATATATATCTGTTTATATTGTATCATATAATATGCCTTGCTTTGTTTAAGTTTTTTTTATTGATACTTGTTAGTACTACTTTTTTTACTGTAATGTACTCGATTTTTTCGCCTATAGAATTCTAAACAAATAAAAATAAACAGACTGACAGACAATATCTTTCATGTTGATCATTATCTATCATCTCTGTTCTTTACGTTTTTTTAAGGTGTTTATATTTATGTATGCATGTATAAGTATTTTCTTTTTTTCAAATAGAACTCAAAACTGTGAAGAACGAAAAACGCTTAGAATAAAGAGTTTTTCTAATGAATATACTTTATTTTTTGCTTGTGATTTTATGTATTTTTAAGGGTATGATGTTGCTTGATCATTCGTTCATTTTTTTTCTGGGTCATATATTATTATTTCATAGTTTGGTTGACGTGTTAAGTCTTTGTTTTCTGTTGAAATGTTTTATGGAATACTTCTAATTATTAGAGATAATCTTCTCATCATCTAACTTTTTGGGAAATTGATTCCTTATTATGGAAATCAATTGTTAGCTTAGAATATGCAGATAACATAGTTCTTTCGATAATGCAATGAGACGACGAAGTTTATGAGAATGATAAACTTCGTCGTCTCATTGCATTATCGAAATTTATCAAAGGGACTAATTGTTTTAACATAGTTGTGCTTGTTAAGAATGCTGACAATATACTGAGTTTTCTGCTCTCCTTGTGTGAAAATGCAAGCTTTTCTCTCCCGCTAAATATTTAGTGTGACTTTAGAACAAACTAGCCTGCGTCAACGCCTGTATGATCTGTTTTACTCGGTGGTTATGAAACGCGGCCTTTAAAAATAGAGAATATTCGTAAACTACTGGTATTCAATCACAAGTATTTTCGAAGTATTGCTCACATACTTTGGGGCCACCGAAAGTGTAATTCTAAGGCTAGATACAGTACTTTATAAAGATGGCAAACCGGTTGGTGAATGAATCATATCGACTGGGGCTTTCGGGAAATATCTTCACTGAAACCCATTTTAATGATACAAACTGAGTGGAAAACAAAAGATTTGTACAGCGATTTCAATAGGATTTTTAACCAGTTGACGGTGTCACTTTGATATTGATGACATGTGTAGAAGGTTGAATAGTAATAGTTGGTTTGTTCAATACTTATGTTGGCGCTCTCTAGTTAAAATGGTGCTTATTGTTGGCTACTTCTAACCTCTGTCTATTCTTCACTGATATGGTAGGATACCGTGGAGGTTGATTTGTGGTAAAATTTCCGGAGTTTCTTTACAATGACATGTGACAAATAAGCTGTACGAGCAAACGTCAGCAAATTCTCTGGATTATTAGAGTTTGACATATGTCTGCCGATCTATCGTATTTTTGGTATTCATAAGAATCTATTTTTATTCGCATAAACGCTACTCGATTCGGGAATTATCTCTGCTGAAAAGCAGGATAAATGTACATGAATTAATCAGGAAACATCTTTCGCCGACACTATATAGACTCATTTGACTTTTTTATATACAGTCACGAATGAATGCCAATCAATCGATCAAGAAAGTTTCAGAGGGATGAGAAGTTGACTGATTGGTGGCAGATTCCTTTGCATTGTCTCGCATAATGTGAACGAATTAGTGTGAGGAGATTCTATAAACTTAGTCGTATTATAGAATATAAGAGTCCATTAATTTCAATGTTTTGTTCTGTTTACTTCTGTTCCCTTTATTTATTAGGGTATGATGAGAGGTTCATTGTTAACTCAGATATCGAACACTACTTTTTTTATGTAAAATACCACATTAGATGTTACAGTTTCAGATGGAAAAAGTATCAGTCAAACGCGATAGTCCTATGTTACTGATACTGACTGGATTTATCTTCTGGTAGGCTTTTTTACTAGATTTTGTGTAGGTCTCCGAACGATAACTCCAATTCTGAGTCTTGAGAATCAAGGAATGCGATAGCATAGATAGAACTTGCTTTTTGGATTGGTGCTCATTTGCAAAACGTTACACATCGATGGTTGGCATTAATCCGTGTCTGTACTCATTAAACTAAAATGCTGAGAAAGATAAGTTGTAATAGAATCTTTTAAGCTTCTTTGGAGTACCTAGGAGTTTAGATTTATCAGTCTGACAAGGTAATTTCACAATAGGATTGGGTAGCGAGATTTCTGTTTTTACTATGGTTGACGAATTGTATAATGATGGGATATTGTGACAGTCTAATCTGGATTACTCACAAATTCAGATTTGATACAGCGCATTCAGGGGACATATATACGATCCCTAGTCACCAACATTGAGTTGTTTTACCTGGTAAAATTACAAACCTAACGATCCCTAACTATATATGCCAATTTAGTGAAATGAAATGCAGTTTGGTAGTTTAGTGGAAATAATGTTTGAGTTCACTGAACTGTTAAGCTTAATGAATATCGATCTTCAAGTAACGTCACTTATCAGACTTTCACAGAACACCTTTCATGCCCACCATTATTCCTGGCCGAAAAATAGGCGTAGGAAGATGCTTGAATACAGTCATTCCCCTATTTTGATAGCATATACAGGAATCAAATTTGGAAATAGACACAGAATATAGGTGTTCCACATTGTCTTGTGTTTGTATTGAATATCTGATTTTGTTCACTAACCAACTGTTTTGCATTGTACTGATGTTTTAATGCTTATACCGCCCGAAAAGTGTACAGTAGGTTCGCAAGTTTGATTCCTGTAAAAGTCTGTTGGGTAATATTTGAGGACACCTATGACATGTATGTCTGAAATAAATCAATACCAGTGCCATAGATCCTCTCTTCTGAACCTAAAGGCCCAAAATACTAACTAGACATACCAGCCCAGTATTCTATCTTTTTCACCTACATGCGTTCTCTTTGCCAAATTATGCTTTGTGACTGTCTGTCACACTATTATCTTCTGAGTTTTAAACCAATAAAATTGTACTTTAGAAAAGTGGGTAGACATTCAGGTCAACGAGTTCAACTATGATGAAATTCTGTAACCTGCATTGATATATACTTGAATCATTACTGAGACCAGTTTTATCTTAACACCTTCACAGGGAAGGCAAATTTATGCTCGATTGGTTTGCCTTGTTGTGTACTTCACTGGTGTGCATTTTCTGACCTTCAAGCTTAGTTAAATAATCTAGAAATATGGACCATATCTTACTTGTATGAATCCATCATTAAAAATAATCTGGTGTCCTTAGTCTTTTCTCGAAGAAGTAATACCTCAACATGTTTTTAAGGGCATAGGATGATTATTAATAAAATACCCCTAGACAATACTTATTTTCTTAACTGGAATTTACCAACCACTATGATTCCATTAAGGCCAACAATTCACCTCTTTCTTAACATATATCTTTCTAGCTTAGACATAAGTCAGTTTCCTTTTCATAATAATTACATTTGATTCGCTCTGATATGTTTTGTTTCGGAGAAAACTTGATGGCTAATCAACTTCCGTTGATTGTTAGGTTGTTGGCAGAAATACTTCAACTTATCACAAGTACTCAGTATTATCTAAGTTGCTTTATCATTGTCAGCTGCAATGGAAAGCTAGATATGGTTCAAACACAACAACTGAGATCGAAGAATGAGATTTTTGGATTAAAATAGAAGCAAGCTTTAGAGGATCATGAGAAGTGTACGCAACTCTGCTAGTGGGACAAATTCTAACCAATATCTCCAGTTATATGTTAGGTCTACTGCTGCTTAGGATTCCGATACTAGGACGGAATGGCCGCCCGGCAATCCCTCCAGGTTCCCAATAGGGGTCTAGCTAAGATCACTTCGTACTTTAAACTAGGAAATAGAAACATTCACTTCTGAGTTTCTACTTTGTTCATTTGTTTTCCCTATTTTGTGACAACCGAATGTTTACTATTCGTGTGTATGGTAACCAGACTGGCATTAGACGACTAGGCTTCTCTAAAAAGACCGGAACGGGATGGTGACTACTCGTGAACATTTCATTAGTTCGTGATGTTGCGGTTAGGACCATCAATGTCTTCGAGAAATTTTATGCACCCGTTGTTTGAGATACTAGATTAGAAAAACAAATTTTCCTGTATTTTCAGGTTTCCATTGTCTACCTACTTTTGTCTGTATTTGCTCTCTTCCGTGCGATTGGAGGAAATATATAGGAAATTGAAACAGTACATTTATATATGGCTCTGTGTTTTTGTCTATTTGTTTCCATGCCCAAACTGCGTGGTTTACACTGCTCTCTGCAGTGTAGGATAAGAATTTTTTTACCCAATTTACCACGAGGTGTTCAAAGTTTTAAATAATCCAAATATGTTCCAGTTGTTTTAGTTTATAGTATGTTTAGTTGACTTGTCTAACGTATCTAATTCTTCCACTGTTATATTTCAATAAGTCTATGGGGGTTTGTGAGTCTAAATACTTCTGATACATCATCCGCTAGACTATTTAAAGTCAAAAGGTGGAGATAAACATGTATTTTTCTGAGTACGTTGACAGGAGTGCACTATCCGCATGTGAAATCATCCACAGTACTAGGTCAAACATTCATTTGCAAAGTTACTGTTTAGTATTTAAAATATAAAAACAACTATTTCTGTTCGTCAACTTCAGTTATCGTGTTTAGTCCACCAATTAAACTACTGACTAAATCAATATAGATCTTGGATTTTGGCTTTTCGTCTCAATATTTCATATTAAAAATATGTACCTAATTAAAACTTATGAAATATTCCAATATACGATCATTTAGAAAAATATCAGAATCGTTCTACTTGACCCACATTGTCTAGTGATATTGAAGTGTTTTCTTTTCAGTGAACAATATGAAGCAAATATATACATTAGCTACAAGAAACATCTGTTTTGTTTAATTTTACTTCGAATAATGAGAACTACATACAAGACAGTAGTTTGTTTGCTTGCTTTGTAGAGTATTCGAATTTTAGAAAAGAAAGAGATGTATTAATTAAGTTGCAAATTATATGACCTTCGTATCTACTCATGCATTACATTGCTCTTCTCGTAATCTTTTGCTGAGTACTAGACAGAATTTCAAGATTTGGAAGTGGTATCTTATGTTGTATACCGTGCAAAACCAGATAATACTCATCTTCAATTACTTTCAGAGTTTTACCTGATTAGTAATTGTAGTTCTTAATAAGTTAACTAAGAATATCAAATCAAGATTTTTTATTTGCCAGATATTTAGCATTTTATTAGCCTCAATCATAAATTACCATCCACTTAATTGATTATCGTAACCATTTGTTAACGAAGTCGGGTGACGTGGCTTAAGATCGTTAACAGGTCCACTCAGTTTTCGTCTTCCCTTAGAACCTGAGTTCAGAGATTCTAAACCTGTTTTTTGTTTTAGCATACCTAATCTTTTCTACTAATATTGACACTTGCTGCTTGTACTACTCTGAAATTTATCTTGATACTTTTGTACCTCTTTGCCTACGTATTATGGCCACTTGAACTGATGCGTATGTGCCACATTCTATGCTGCACATGACTGACTGACTTTACCATAAATAGACGTTCAGTTTTTTAATAACACTTCACTATTCGATTAGAATACGGTGAAATGGCGATTTCATATTCCAGCTGTTTTACATTGTTCACAGTTAACCCATTTCTGCTATCAGTCCTTGAGTAAAAGTCAAATAAGTAGACTTAGATAAAGATTATACATTTTGTGTTGCACTAATTTCTAATGGGTTGCATTTATACAGAAGAAAGTTCGAAAATATTTCGAAATCGCCTCTTCATCAACGATACAACTTAATGACAACCGTAGTGGTGGAAATATATCTCTACTTTTCATTCCTTTAAATGTTAAACTGAGTGTCATTCCATTCACTTTGTATTCCTATTTTATTTATTGTTTTGGAACTATCAAGTATTGATATTTTCACTATTTCTCTTTTCCTTTTTTTAATTTTCTCGTTGTGCTGATTTATAATTTGAGGGATATACATTTGTTCTAGGTCATACATTGCTTATGAACAATTGAAGTAAAACGGTAACAGCGATATTTCTTTTCTGAATAGATAGTCTCTATTATAAAGATGATTAATGCTTAACAGGAATGTTTATGAAACATGACCAAGCATATTTAGGCTATATGTTACGTTTATCATGCTATTACTTTAACGTTCGTTAGGCGGCATGATAGTGCGCTAAAAAACTATAAATTCTCATATCGCGTCCTATTATCAATTCATAAAATTTTTGGTCACCAATATGAATTTTGCAAGTGCCTGCTTCTTGTTCTGTCTGCGAAACAATTATAGTTAGTGGTCGATTTTTTGTCATACTGTTGAAAGCTGGATGAATTAACCCGAACACACCCACTATTTTTCGTTTTGATCTTAGATATTGTATTGTTAGATAAGTTCCAGTCTAATTTCACTTTTTCCTATGGTTCCTCACCAATATTTTTTCGCTGGTTAATTTCTCTCTATTTCCCGAAATAAATATAATTTGAAGAAACATCCACTCGTGTTGATCTATCCTTTTCATTCAATGCTTTACTATTGATCGGTTATTTGTAAGGTTTTGGAATTATCATTCAGTTGATTGGAAAACATTTTATACTTCATTTTGATAAATAATAATCATTATTTTAGCTAGTTTCCTTACTAATGTGCTCGTTCCGTTTTTTTTTACTTTTCCATGTTTTTAGCTACTGCATTATCAAGATGGTCTCGGAATTCTTTGCACCTAGGTGTATCGTTCCTGAAAAATTAGGAGTCCAGAGAAATCTATTCTCTTATTCTCCAAAAATCGTGAGACTCAAGAACGTAATATATGAAGCTCATAAATCTGAATGGAGTACAAGATTTCTAGTTTTGTTACGTGGTGTCCCAGGTAGCGGAAAATCTACACTAGCAAGGTACTTTCTATTAAGCTAGTTTTTTTTAATATTTGTTATCTATAACTTACGCATGTTACCCTTCGTGGAGAAGCATAGGCCACCCACAAGCACTCTCAATCCAACTCTGTCCTGGGCAATCATTTCTAGTTACGATTCATCCTTTCCATGTCTGCTTCCAACTCCCGATTCAGTGTGTTCATTCGTTTTCCATTTTACCGTTTCCCTTCAGGATTCCAGGTTAGCGTTTGCCTCATGATGCAGTTAGGTGATTTCCGAAATGTATATCCTATCCACCTGCAAAATCCTTTCCTAATTACTTCTTCAGTTGGAAGCTGGTTTGTTCTCTCCCACAGTAGACTGTTGCTGATGGTATCTGGTTAACGAACATGGAGTATCTTGAATAGACAATTGTTTATAAATACTTGTACCATTTTGATGATGGTTGTGTTAGTTCCCGCAGTTTGAGCTCCGTACAGTAGAACTGTTTTGACGTTTGTATTGAAAATTGTGACTTTGATATTGGTTGACAGTTGTTTTGAGTTGCAAATGTTCTTCAAGTGTAAGAATGCTGTTCATGCTTTGCCAATCCTCACTTTTACGTCTGCATCAGATCGTCCTTGTTCATCGATTATGCTGAGTATGTACTTGAAACTTTCCACCTCTTGTGTGGCTTCTCCACCAAGTGTGATTGTGTTGATATTCTCTGTGTTGTAATTGAGGATGTTGCTTTTTCACTTGTGTTTGTTGAGGTCAACTGATGCAGAGGCTGTTGCGACACTAGTTGTCTTCATCTGCATTTGTTCGTATGTATATGATAGATGAGCTATGTGATCCTCGTAGTCCATATCGTTTAGTTGATTCCGAGATATCGATTGTTTTCCGTGCTTCTCGTCAGATGGCGAAGTCTTTATAATCCAGTCAACTACCAGAATAAAGAGAAAGTGGGAGAGTAAGCAGCCTATTTGGACACCAGTCTTCACTTGGAATGAGTCTGTCAGCTGTCTTTCATGCACCATTTCGCATTGTAGTCCATCGCATACTACCTTCTCTTTAAGCCTTTTCTGCCGTCGTTGCTAGGTCTTCTACGTATTTCTGCTTGTCGACCCTAACGGTCCTCTTAATTTGCTTCTATGTATTCATATTGTAACTTGGCGTTCTCTGTTCTTGTTCGACTTCTGTTTTTTTGTTCTTCCTTTATTGAATCTTGTCCAGAGTTTCCATAGCGCTGTATAAATTATGATGAAACTTTTTGAGACCCAGAACCTCTTAACACATTAAAGGTAATACTTCTTTGATCCTTTTTCGGTTGCCCTCCACAGCAGTTTCTTCTTCCAGTATATCTAGTAATGGTTGGAACGTGTTTTTGAGAGTTATCTTGATTTGGTTGTGTTTGTAATTATGTCGAAGGAAGGCTGTGTTGGACCTTTGTAATGCTGTTTCCCCAGCTGGCCAGTGTTTGTTTAGCCTCAGTTTCATCTTGACCACAACCAGGAGTTGACCTGAAGCTGTGTCAGCTCCTCTCCTAGTTCTCACATCTCCCATTGACCTTGTAAATTTTCTATTGATACCAATATGATCTATCTGTTTCTCCGTGGTGTTATCCGGTGCGACCCACGTAGCTTCGTGTATGCGTTTGTGTAGGAATATTATGCCACCTATAACCAATTTGTTGGATGCACATAGATTTGCAATTGTTTATTCATTCTCGTCCCCTTCTCCCAGTCCATGTCGTGCCATGACGTCTTTGTTACCGTTGTTGTCCATTCAGACTTTGGCATTTAGGTCTCCCATCAGGATGGTCAGGTTCTTTCCTGGGCACTTCTCTATGATTGGTTGCAGCCTCCCATAGAACTGATCTTTATTGTCTTCGTTGCTAACGTTAGTAAGTGAGTAACATTTGATAACATTCATTCAGATCCCCTTCTTCTTATTGAAAGATACTTCGTTGATTTTGGATCCATGAGATATAAGTGCATTTCGTGGTTCTTTGGACAGCATCAGAGCAACTCCGTGAGTGTGTATAGCATTTTCTTCTTTGTGACCCGAGTATAGCAACATTTCTCCTGAATCTATCCTTTGCTGTCTAGCTTGTGTCCAATAGGTTTCACTTATTTCGAGCACCACCAAGTTGTATCCCCCCATTACCGTTGCTATTTGACTGGTCCTCCCGGTCTCGCACATTTTCCGGATGTTCCATGTACCTACATAAAAAGTGTTTCTCTGGTTGTTAGGAGGGGCATCGGCCGCTTAACATCCACTGAATCTCGGCTTTCATCATGAAGTTTCATAATTCTTCGTTCAACTCCCAAGGCAGAGTTTAAATGATTTAATTTGGTTGGTGTTTCTTAGCAAGGTTGTTTTCTACGGGATGGGGTTGCCGACCCCATGCCCGACCATCCTTCTTTGTGTGGGCTTGGGACCAGCAGTAACTGTACGTCAGCTACAGGCGAACTTAGCTTAGACATATAGTACATAATTATTCTATCTATTAGTAATTTAGCCAAACAAGTAACAACATAAATTTCTCAATACAGTTTTCAGTGCAAGTTAACCACTTAGGATAACAAAAACATTGGGCAATTCCAAAGCTACATCATGTGAACTTCACCGATTTTCCACATATGATTTTGATATCCCTGAATATGAGTCTGTAGGATTTTTCCAATTTTGCTTTCTATTGGTTTGTTCAAGGTTATCGTTTGCATTGACACCCAATCAC
This sequence comes from Schistosoma spindalis, assembly GCA_946903255.1. NCBI lineage: Eukaryota > Metazoa > Platyhelminthes > Trematoda > Strigeidida > Schistosomatidae > Schistosoma > Schistosoma spindalis. The sequence continues at coordinate 9,380,864 of OX336418.1, read as the reverse complement.
AGTGCAAATTTCTCATCCTCCTGTGTCAATTAGCCTGATATGCCTGATATGTCGTGGTTAATCATCTGATGTAAAGGATGACATTAGTCGAAATGTGTTTTTTTTGAATGGAATGACCTTGTCTATCATTTGATTTTCTTCGTTATAATAGAAATTTTTTAGGTCTTCATACTACGATGAATTAAGGTGGGCGTATGTCTGTTGTTTAGCTAGTTGCTGTAGCTATTTGTCAACACTCATTCTTTAAAAGCTTTATATATGTTACAGTAGATTTTAATTGATTCATTAGGTAGACAAATTTTATTTTTGAATGGGATAAAGAATTGCTATACTATCCCTTATCTATTGGAGCAGCGGTTCATATAATTACAGATCTAGTTATACTATTCAACATTATACTGTTTATTATCAGAAGGGTTTTTGTGGAGATTGTAGTAATCTCAATGATTAAGATCATGAGTCAGTTGAAGCTAGATCACCATGGAAAACCTGGAAGCACTGGACGGCCGTTTCGTCCTATTATGGGACTCCTCAGCAGTGCGCATCCACGGCCTCGCCCCCTGCGAGATTCGAACCCAGGACCTACTGGTTTCGCACGCGAGCGCTTAACCACTAGACCACTGGGCTGGCCGGCATCCAACGTTGTCAATGTCTAACTTCAACTAATCCACGAAATTGAGCGACACATCCACCATTGTCTTCAGTGAGTTACTATCTCACAACAGACCTGGTTGGACTCCACTGTTAGGATGAAATAAATTTCAGATATCACATAGTTGAGAATAATTGTCTAGTTTTGTTATAATTTGTGACCTCTTATGATCTATTAATATATAACGTAATGATACCGCCAATTAGAGAACAGTGATTTATCGACCGGATCAATGAATCATAAGCATGTACGAGAAGTCTAGAGTCTTGATGTATACAAACTAAACAGATCATATCAAACCATTAAAAGTAGAAAACAATCAGCATATGCTTACTAGTGACTGGCTTCAAGAGGTATATCCTGGAGTACTAGTGAGAAGTAGTGACCAGTGGAGTCCAACCAGGTCTGTTGTGAGATAGTAACTCACTGAAGACAATGGTGGATGTGTCGCTCAATTTCGTGGATTAGTTGAAGTTAGACATTGACAACGTTGGATGCCGGCCAGCCCAGTGGTCTAGTGGTTAAGCGCTCGCGTGCGAAACCAGTAGGTCCTGGGTTCGAATCTCGCAGGGGGCGAGGCCGTGGATGCGCACTGCTGAGGAGTCCCATAGTAGGACGAAACGGGCGTCCAGTGCTTCCAGGTTTTCCATGGTGATCTAGCTTCAACTGACTCATGATCTTAACCATTGAAATTATACTGTTTGTAGATAAATCCTGTCGAAACTTTATTCTTGTAAGAAGTTAACTCAATAGTTTAGTATAAGAATCACATGCAACTGACAAAGTGAACTGAACAACGTGGTTTTCTAACTTTCAAACAAGATACCCTCATAGATATCATGAATACAATAATTTTGTTTGCTCAACTTGTTTTTTAGTGTTTCGGAAAGGCTTTCGTATGCATAAATCCGTCACAGATTGGTTATCTTAGAAATATTATGTATATTGCTACTGTATTGAGATATCTCTGAAGTATTTGACGTTTCCTATTACTCACATGCTTCTCTATGATATCGTTGCCAGAGACATCTCGGAAATAATTCTATACTTCAATGTCGTAGTGAAATTTTAATAAATAACCTACCTATCTGTCTTTTTTCCATAAAAACTACTCCATTTAATGATGATATCGCTTTAAAATAACACTTAGACATTCATTTTTGCTATACCACTTAAGCCCTGAAGATGTGTGCAGATTTTACGGAACAGTTATTGATAACAGCTAGCAATCTCCTAGCGACATCGTCATCGGTGCTATACGTTTACTCATCATTGGTTATTGGTATGGTCAGTTTGCAATGAGTGTACTTGGTTATTTACACTGGTAGATCACTGAATAGTAAATGACGTTGTATTTGTCTAGTCGTTAGTTCCTGCTGGATTCTTTTAATCAAATTGAAATGTTCTCACGAATCCAAATGACTCGATGTCGTATGCACTGCGTTTGAATGTTAGTTTAATAGAGACAGTCAGTAGGAATTGTTGAATAAGGACGAGATGAGAATAGCTTAGTGGTAACGTCCAGGGGTTCAGTTTAGAGCTTTTTGAAGATTCTCCTGAAGATCAAAAATATGTCATTCCGACAATTGTCCTAGTTCAATGTCTGATAACTACCTCCGACCATGTGACAGCTGATTGTTTTTTATGCTTAATACAATTTCACGCTCATAATGTAATTGTTGTTATCACTGGTGTCTTTAAATTCCTGCTGAAAGTATATATATATATAAATAAATCCATCGAAAAGAGACCCGTTCGCTGAACTTCGTGTTTTTAAATTTCCTTCTAACTTAATGAACTAGAATTAAGCCTAACTGTAAGGACTGAATTCACCAAAGAGTGATACACTTTCAAATTGATATTATCATTTAATCATGTTATTCTTCGTTGTTGATAATTCGTTTATAAACATGTTATTTTATGATAAGAAAAGATCCTTTTTTCGATTCATAGTCTAATCTTTTATGTTAAACCATTCAGCAGCTTACCTCAATTATTTGGTTCTTTCAACAGGCATCAATTGACTACATCGTATAAATTTCATACCTTCTATTGATCAAATACCTGTTCGTTCATTTCAATAATTTCATAAAATATTACTTCATTAAAAATGTTCTATGCATCTATCAATATAGAAATATAGATAATTTTAAAAAGTAGGCTTATAATTTCTACATTACTTTTGTGGACATTGATTTAGTTTTCGATTTGATATCAGAAACGCTTCCTGAATTTTTCAGATCGAGTATGATTTTTCTGGTCTATATTCTCTTCTTATCAATTATACTGCCTATGATAATATGCAATTAGTCAACCGTAATCAACGTAGAATCTGACATATATTTGTGTCGGTTCAAATTGACAAATCACCTTAAAACATTGGTGATATGAAATTATCACGATAAATACTACAGTAGTCGAAGAAGTAACCGTGTCTATGATAATTTACACTGTTAATACTCTGCAAAATTGTATTTGTACTTTGACTCAAGTTCCATCCATTTATGAATTGTTATCGAATTCTTTTATAAAATTTCAGATTCCTCGTTGATAAACTTGATCAGCGTAACTTTATAATCGCTTCAAACGATGATTATTTTTATGATGAAGTTGAAAAGACTTACAAATATAATAATACCGAATTAAATGAAGCAATAGCTGCTTGTAAGCAAAAAGGTAATAATTACTTTGTATGTCTATTTGTGTGTGACTTATTGTTCCCTATTTTGTATGATTCATTCTATGAAGAGTTCAGGGCATTGAAATTTTTTAACCATTTATATCTGTTTAGACCACGACTGAATATCTTACGTATTTTGATCTGAGAAAATAAACGGTATCCCTCTTACAGTGTTTGTATAACTACTTATACATAAAACTTATTCGTTTAGTAATCATAGTGATCTTTAGAGAAGTCAATTGCTCTACTCTTATGACAGATTTTCTTCATTAAAGACAAAATAATAGTTTGGTTAACAATCGATACAAGTTCAGTTATGGCTACCATTCAATCCAGGACTCGCTTTCGGTTTTGTTTCTCATATGTAACTATCTACTACTTGTTTCGTTGTAAAAAAATTCACTCATGTCATTTAATGTATATTTACTCTGTTGTTGTGTAAGTGTGGTTGATAGGTATGAATTTTTATTTACTACTGGTTAAATAATTGAATGTAAAAACGGAACGCTTTATATTTCAGGTCATGACATTGAATTTCATGTAGTCGCGTTTGGAACTACGTAATGCTTAAACTACCAGCGTAATCAATACTGAGGACAGGAGGGGGGTAGGGGTGTCGAGATACCAATAAATGATACAAAATAGAAAAAAATATAGACATTGATATGATTGGTCATTAAAATACAGACATACGTGTGTATAGCTTTGACTTGAAATAATTTTCAGCGAGCGCTATGATCAGCCTGTTTAAATCTGTGATGTTGATTTCAGATATTGAATGTCTGAAAAAACCTTGCCATTTTGTAAATTATCAAGTTCACCATTTATTTTCTAGTCAGATATTAGGTAATCTTCGTAGATAAGCTGTTGGTATTAGTAGTAGTAATGGCAGCAGGCTTGTTTACTACCCTCGCTTAGTTTAAAGCATATCCTATTTCAAGGGGTTTTGTGGAGATTACTTTAATTTGTAGGCCGTATTCATCACAGATTGATTTTATTTGGAGCAACATTAAGAATCAGGGAGCGCTGGACAACTGTTTCGTCCTAGCATGGGACTCCTCAGCGGTGCGTGTCCACGACCCTCCACACGGGGTTCGAACCCAGGACCTTCGGTCTCGTACGAACACCTAATCTCTAGACCATTGACCTGGTATCCAACGATGTTAATGTCTAACTCCAATCAATCCACGTTATTGCGCGACTATCTTCCATTGTCTTCGGTTGGTAGCTAATTTACCCGACTCAGTTGAACTCCAGTGGTCACGTCCTAGTATTACGGAACTCCGCAAGACCTGTAGGTTCCGTATTCAATCCGTACTGGTATCATGAGTGCACTCTACCGACAAGTCTAATGCTACTATGAATCAGGTATCCAGTGCTTTCTGGTTTTCAATGGTACTCGAACCAAGATTAGTCTGTGACTAGTACAAACTTTAGACTAACCATAATTAGCAAATTTATTCTATTTCTTTAAAGACAGAATATTGTTAGACCTCGGATAAAATTGTGCACGAAGTTCACGTTGCCATATTCAATAATACCGCGAGAAAAAGAGAAAAAACGTCAAGGAAATTATAAGTAGACTGAAAATAATTTTTTCCATGAACTTTATCTAGTAGTTAGTAATTCGGTAGATTTGTGTCATCCTTATCCTGCTTGGTCACTTTTATGAATTCAACTTCTGTATGCCCATTTGACAAGACTACCATATTATTGAATTCATCAATAATGAATTTGTTTACATCAGTAGTACTGATGACTTTCTGTTTGCTAATATCGCTATCAAGTGTCGGTTAGCATCGAACAAAAATCGAATGATAAAAAATTATTGGAACTTAGGAATAATGGGAAGAGAGCTCTGTACATTTTGTTATCATTATAATGCAATAATGTTATGACCTAAGATTTATTCGGTTGAGCCTATGGTAATTTCTAATTACAATTGATTGAGATCCTTCTAATACGTAAGGGATTGAATGTGACAAATTCTGTACGCAATGCTCCAAATGATAGAATCAAAGGTTGATGGGAGTAATCTGTAAAATACTTGATACTCAATGAATAAAAATCTGAAGTACGACAATTCTGTAAATATAGCAACAACGCATGACCTCAGGGCACAGGAAAATCCAAAAACCAACTGATAATCACCAATACGAAAACATCAGAGGTTGTACAAAAATGTAATTTCGGAAAAACATGTTTCTGTAGTTAACATTTATTGACAAAACTAGATTATTTGACATCTTCCTAACAAATTAGAAGACAAGAAAACAAACTTAAATATATTTCTATATCTCTAAACGGCTAGGCGGAAATAATGTTTTAATCTTGTTTAAGTTTGTTTTTCAGTGAAATCATAGAACGTTTGAAAAAATGGTTTCATTTTTCTAGCTTAAGTGAATCATTTTTATTAGTATATATATATATATATATATATATATATATATATATATATATATATATATATATATATATATATATATATATATATATATGAACTCTCTCTTGACCTGGGTGGGTTCATTTGACTAGGTTTCATTGTCAAATCTAAAGAAAAAGCCATCAACGCCTTTTTTTAAATACCAGTTTGTCTAAAACGAGAATGAAAGCTGCATAATTAAACTGTACAATTCAGAAAACCATTCAATACAACTGACTGAATATATTTATCACTAAAATAGTTTTATTTATTATATCACTTTATCAGTGTTTTATCTTTCAATTTCACTTTAAAGTAATTAACTTATTCAGGTAATTATCGGTATAGAGTTGTGGAAATTGTTGAGTTTTGATTGAGATCATGAATCGATCAATGTTAGGCCACCATTGAAAACCTGGAAGCAACGGACAGCCGTTTCATCCTAATATGGGACTCCTCCACAGTGCGCATCCTCGATCCCGCGCGCGGAATTCTAGCCCAGGACCTTCGGTCTCGCTCAGTGGTCTACAGGTTTGATATGATAAAAACAAAAGTCAAGATTCGATTGATTTACTCATTATGAGTTTTATTCAACATTACTTCTGTTTTGATTCAATGTAATGATTACTCAATGTGGTATTTATTTTCTTTTCTCGTATGATATTTTATTCTGTATAATATACGATATTCTTGTATTCAATTGACATGAACTATGCTCTATATGTGATTTGTGATAACTGAGTATTTTTCATGTGTTTTCATTCTAATTATTGATCAAAATGGGTGTACAATCGATATATAAATGAGTGTATTTTCGACTAAGGTCGTCGTCGTCATCCTAGTGTTTTGGGCTAATAAAACTTCACTTATACCTGTCTTGTGTTCTTACTTTCGCGTCGTGGGAATTGTGGAAGTCTCTTCGTTCCGAGCATAAGTGGTCAGCGATTCTGACATAACAATCGGTGACGACCAGATACAAAAAGTAGCATTCGATTCACAAGTTATAACAACTGGCGACGGGGATTTTGGAAAACATTAACAAGATATAACAAGGTTAAGCGTTCGCGCGCGAGACAGAAGATGCTGGTTTCGAGTCTGGCATGCGGGTTTGTGGATGTACACTGATGAGGATTTCTATACTACGACGAAGCGGCCGTCGAGTGCTTCCAGGTTATTCAGGTAATATAAAATAGTATTAGTGTGGTGTGTGCTACTCCTGTCGACAAACAAGTTGAAGAGAACAGAGGGGAATTGTGAACTAGAAGAATCATGCAGAGCGTGACTTTAAAGTAACGGAGATTAGCAAATGAAATATTCACTGTATGGTTCTCATATTTTACCAAGATACTCTGTAATTTTGTATTAAAATACATTGGTTTTCCTCATCTGTGTTCTCGTTCATTATATTAATTGTCAGGGTCTATTCTCAGTTTCATTTCCTAGATAAATCACGATTATTACTATTTATATTTATATTTATTATTGGGCATATTTGTAAATACTTTCATCAGGTGCCTTTGCAATGGTTTATTTTTAACAAGCATTATTGTAGCCTATTTGGGAGTTGTATTCGATTGCAGCAAAAATTAATCTATTTTCCGTTTGATAAATCTACTCTATATTGTTTGTTCGACTTTGCTTAATTGTGTTTATTACATTCGTGATAAGCAAGTTAAAGGCATAGATAGCAATTATTCAATAGAATTTGATAAACATTCTTTTAATAAGATGGTAATTCATTCTGAAATTGTTTCGTTATTCAACTAGATCTTCGAGTTCCACTTTATCATTAAATGTTATGTAGTAAATCAAAGATGAAGTATTCGGCAATCAATTTATCGATTAAATGAATTTCCATGTCGTATGTTTAGTCGAACTGATGATCTATTGATTTTGCTACAAAAGTCAATATTCATGATTCTTTAATTGTGTTGTAATCAACCACATCATATTGTTATATTTGACAAATGACAAGTTACAATCTAAAATGTTTTAAGTTATATTCCTCTGTGTGTGTGTAGTATATGAAGTAATTCATTGGGAAGTGTCATTTACTGAGTGATGGAAATAAGTAGCGTAAACTGACCATCTCGCTAATTTGTAGTGGATAAATAAACAATATGAACTTATCCATTCAATTACAGGATATAATGATCTCCAAGTTTATTGGTTAAAAGTTCTTTGTCAGAACAGAACCACTACTGTCCTCTCAGTTAGTTGTTGTTCGAATAACATTTTTGTTGCAGAACACTCAGGAACATGCTTACTGTCTTACATACGTAAACTTATTATTATTTTATGTTTGAGTAACTTTGCTACATTCTCTACATGTTACGAAATGAGAGGTATTTTATTTGTATTATTTTACAGTTTGGTCATCTATGTATAGTGGGATGTTAGCGATCATCGTGGATAACTGCAATCTTACACGACTAGAAATGGATCCGTTCATTCGCGAAGTAAGTAATCTAGCCATAAGGATTATTAAATATGTTATCCTAATAATTTGACGATTTTTAGATTCATGAAATTGTTTAATTTTCTATTGTTATCTGTGCCTACATTTACTGTAAGACTTATACTGGTAATTTCAGACATTGTTACAAAGCGACATCAATATCTCTAGCTCTGTATTCTTTAGAATTTGAGAAAACAGTACGTAGGGATTGCATGTTTCAAAAGACTTGATTATTTTCTATTTTAAATTGTATTTTCCTATTTTCTTTTTTTTTTTCAGTGAATAGATTTTAATAAAACTAACCGAGAAATGTAGTTTCAACGAAATCTTTTCATAATCATAAATATTTTATGAATTACTAGTAGAAAATATTCTGACATAACATTCATATGTGTATGCTTGGCTGTGTTCGAAGAATATTTTCTGTTAGTACGCATTAATTCTGAGTAATGAGTAATTATCATTACTAAAAGGTCCATATTAGTCTAATCATATGCCTGGTCTGAATTTCATTTTCTGAAAAAAAGTAATTGGCAGTCTATATTGTGATTGGTTGATTTCAGAACTAATCACTGATTGGTTCGTTTTGATTGATTGTGCTCTAATCGATTTAGATTGAAATCTCTTCTAGTTTTTCTGTACTATTTGAGAATGGCTTAAATTGTGTTAGTAGCAGTTTGTAATATGTCAATCCTTCTCCAACCATTTGTTAAATTAGATAGATCGCAGTCATTGAGTTGTACGCGTGTATTGAATTTACCGTCTGTCCGTACGCTAATGTGAGTAGATCTTAATGAGTGAATGTACATGTCGGATAACTACACTCCCTAATGTCCATCAATGGATGATTTCACTTGTATACTTTATTAAATCCGTCATGTTAGTTACTAAAATTAGCTTTTTCAGTAAACAGAAAACAAAACAACATAGAATTATGTTAGTAATACTGAATCAATCTTGACGATATCATTAAGTGTTCTCCACCTCATAAATAAGACTCTATTGAGAATATCGATGATCAAATTACATTATTTTGTAGAATTTGTGGAACTTAAATAATGTATTCAGTTCTGTGACTAAATTTTCAGCTCAAACTTATTATGCAATAGTGTAAATATTATAGACGCAAAACTTCAGATTATAATATAAAGTGTTGTTACTGTGGTTATGTGTGTTATGTATTAGATCCAAATATAAAAACATTAATAATGAGAAACCTTTCAGAAGTTTGTCACAAAATGAATTGATGCAAATAACTAATTATCTCCATTAAGATAGGTTATTTAAGGAAATAATTATTTGTTTCCTGGTGCGATTTATAAAATGCTGTCAACAAATGTAGAGGCGGGTTTTCTCGGTATCCTGACTTTTTGTCTATAAAATCATCTAAAACTTATTGTGTCACGGGAATCGACTGATTACTTTTTGGTTAAAATAGATTAGGAAATCTGGGTAGAAGCACATATACAACGTTTTTGTAACAAAAACAACCATCCTGTACATACCAGCTCAACGTTTCTCTAGATATTCGTGGTACTGAAAATGACGCTTACATAGTACGCAAGTTTTTTTCATTGAATATTTCGTTCAAACTAAAGATAATCTTCATTGTAAGCTGGCATCATCTGTAGAAGCGTTGGAAACGATATTGAGAGTTATCTCTAAATCTGAAAAAACCTGTAAAAACTAATTAGATAGAAAAAAGGAAATCCAATACTCTACTTTCACCTTTTCATTATGAAGATTCTGAAAATTAAGCTGAAAGCTGAGGTCTTTAGAAGCAATCAACTTTAAAGTGAGACAGATTTTCACTGATGGGATCAGATAATTGTTATCAGGAAGCGACTGGATTTGTAGAATTTAAACCGATGGACTCCACAACGTTTTGATTATTGTCGTGCTTGTTTGAAAATGTGATCTTATGTGAATCCGATTCTATGTATTGTCATCGGTGCATACTGGAGAGATGTCTTTGATAAGGACGAAATAATAAAGATAAAATAATGTGATTCATTAACTTAGTAAAGATCCTATGTTCCTGACTGTGAATCAATTTATTAATGTGAGGCCTAGTGATACTACCTGATTACACAGTTTGAAGGTGTTTTAACCATAAGAGCAGAAGGTCTTGACACCATGTATGTTTCTCAATGTCTCATTTGTTGGTGTCTGTTCATGGTGGAAACTATTTCTGAATCAATACTGTCTAGACGATTCCTATCTGTAAAACATCCCTTCGTAAATACAAAGTTTACGGTTGTTCCAAGAAATTTGAGTTCAGAAAAGTGAATGAATCGAAGTATCATGTGTTGCATATGTATGTACACTCGTGAAAACCTCTAATGATTTGTGGTCAAAATATAGCTTCATTTGTTTCATTACTCTTGTCAAAAGTGATTATCAAAAACTGATTGTGTAATAAGGTGGTATCTTGGCATACGATAGAGCCTAATTTGTGATTTCGTAAATATATTAAAATAGCTTTAAATTGATAGCTGTGTATCCTACAATAAAATGGGTCTCATTTTCTGCAAAGTTGTATATATATCGTCTGATTGAGTATTTTCTCTCTTAGCTTACTACCTTGTATGTTATCGATATGATTGTTATTAACATCTAAGCAGATTGATTGTATCATATTTTTAACCTATGGGAATAGATTAGTCTCTTATGTAACAAAAGCAATTTGTAAGCGAGAAAAAAAGGCGAAACGTCGTCCCAGACTTAATTATCTGTAAGTAAAGATACAATGTAACACCTAAATGTCAACCTTCAGTTTTCTTTGGTTTTTATCTTGTATAGTATTCAATTGAACAACCTCACAACACCATATAAGACATCTCTATCGTTTCAGTTTCAAGATTATGTATTTATAACTAGTGGTCCTGCCTACATTAAGCTTGAATAAGCTCTATTGTTGCTTTGTTCAGGTATCATATACGTAAAGCAGAACTCAACATAATGATGTGTTGTCAACCAGACACTACGAGATAACTGACTTCATGTTTACACCAAGGTAAGGTTAGTTGGTGCATTCTATTTTGAATTCCTAGATACCTAGAGCGATCACTTCTGTCACAATATCACCAGCGGTTAAATAGTCAATCAGTAGCACAAACTGCTACATGATTTCTAATAGTCTATTATAAAGAACATGTGTACGCTCCCAACGGTCTCGTAAAACTACGCTTCACTTCGGTGATACGAATTCCACATATTTGTGAGCATTACTTAAAAGTAAAATAGGTAATCTGGATTCCCTCACATAGTAAAACAACTTCTTACAGATTCTCTACACGATCAACATACACTTTCTTCCGAGTTGCCTCTAAAACATCATTTAGTTGAAATAATTATATTGAGCAATCCTATTTAATATCATTTCTGGTTTGTAGCCATCTAAGAAGAGAGGTGGTTGAAGCATATAGCAGCTTGAACCAAAATAGTTTGTGTTTGTGTTGCTGCAGTTACCAACTGCAATCCAGAAATTATCAGTTGCTTATCAACGAGATTGTCGTTTCAATAATCAGTTCTTGTGTTTATCAGGACTCTTTATTCCTCGCTATTTATTCGTTTATGTGTTTTGTGTTGGAGGAGTCCCAGAAATATCCCTCGTCATAGTCCCTAGAGGCCCAGAAACGCCAGGAAACGTTCCGTTCAATCAGCGTTGAACAAAGTCGTTCAAGAAACATCTAAGAAATGCAGAATCACGTGTCATGGTCTTGAATGGTTATTTACCTGTACTGCCACTATATTCCGTATGGTCCCAGAAATTCCCGGAAGCCTAAGGTCGTGTGTAATCTTAGAGATACCCTCATCTGTCTTTACATAAACTAACCTTGGAGTGAAGCTTTTGCTCGCGATTCGCGCCTCTCTAATGTCCTAGGTGACGTATAAAAGTAGTTAGGGATATCGGAACCAGCTAAAAAGACAGTTTTAATGTGTCGGTAAAAAGACTTGTCAGTTTGCAGATCGTCAACGGACATTTGTACAGAGCTTCACATATATCATAACTGACTGTGCGACTCGAGACGTCTTTCGGTTTTTATATTGAGCTCTTTATGAAGAAATCTTATTTTATTATTTTTAACTACATCATAGTATTCAGTCTTCTGTTTGCGTATCTTCGAACAACAATCTATGGAACATCCTTGTTAGCGAGAGGTGTATCTGATGAACATTACAGAAACAACTATCTTTTTGAAGTTGAACGTAACATCGCTACATTATTTAAGACACCCTTTATGTATATATTGTTATCCTATTTGCTTTTAAACGGGGTTTTGATACGATTGAATATATTTTGTAATTTATTGTTTAGCCTTAGTCATTGATTCTGAATATTTACTTTTGCACTGCTTTTCGACAGATATCTATTTAATTTTTTTCCATTACTAATGAAAAATTAATGTTATTTTTCGTTTGCACTGCTATGTATACCTTCACTATTCAATTTGTATTGAATTTTAGTTCAAATTTATTATTTTCTTTTTATTGACCTTCATTGTACATTTTACCGACCAACAGCATGAGAAAAAAAGTATTTCAGACACACTGAGCATGTATGTTCTTTTACACCTTCTGGTGTACTGTATCCATATGAATTACTGAACCTAGTCAGTCCTTGGTTTAACTGGAAGAATGGTAGCAGTAACAGATTTTAGCCTGTTCAACCAATAAGCTTCACTCTAACTAAACTGACCAATGAAATTTCAATACTTTCACATGGTTCAAGGCGACAGATATCGATTTATTGAATTTAACTAGATAAAGCTCAGATGATTATAGTGGCTCTTCCTCTCAATAGTTTAAGAGTTAACTATGGTCTTTTTGATATGTATGAGATAATAGTCTTTTCCTTTAACTTGTAGAGATTTATGACTAAATAATACTTTAGGTAGTAATATCATTATCAGTATGAGGGTTTGTGGAGATTGTAGTATTTTGACAGTTGAATTTACGAGTCAACCTAAGCTAAACCACTATAGAAAACGAAACGGCCATCCAGTACTTCCGGGTTTTCAATGGTGGTCCAGCTTAAATTGCTTCGTGTATTCAACTGTTAAAGAAAGTGATGCCAGTGTTTTCATTCATATTTGTGATCGATAACAGTCAATTAGATATTACCATATTATTGTAACAAGATTTATTAATTACTTACTGTCTTATCATTTGTTTGAGTGGGAGTTGCTTTTGGTCAGTTTCTATACCAATAAAACTGTTATATTCTGTTGGATATTTGAGTCTATCATTAACTTTCTGGATTAAGAAAGCTGTAGACGTGAGATTAATTTATTGTTTTTATAGGCGTCTATGAGTTACACTACTCGGCCTCGTTTCTGTTTACGGCATCAATTTATCCAACGGTTACTGAGTACATTCAGATTCTGTTGAGTAATCTAGGACGTCATTTTATCGTCCGAGATCGTTACACATATGCCATATCGAATTCCAATGTTCAATCATTTAGTACTTTCATTGCTGCAAGATGCTTTTTTATTCACTTTCCGGAGTTTGACTTCTCCCGTTGAATGTCCACTTCAGTTTTATACAGTGAGTTGGTAAACACCATTTTCTTAGATAGTCATTTAGTGATATTACTTTAGAGTGGCGATTGTTATAACGTGTGATCCGCCTATTAGAGAGCAGCCTACTATCGATCGAAACAGTGACGCATAAAATACGAGCGAGCAGCCTAGAGCTCTGATTGGTCCTGCTTCCCTGTCTAGCCCAGCCAATTGAGTCCAGAACACAAGTCTCAGCCTCGGAGATATGAATCATTATATTTCAAACACACTCGGTTTATATACCGATCAAACAGACCACAACGTACCAATAAAATATGAAACAACATTCGTACAATAATTAGCCAGATGTGGCTGTGAATGAGGGAGATAGGAGTCAATAGATAGGGCATAACTCAAGAATGGTAAATCGTACAATGATAGTTCATAGGTCGAAATAAAACTCATAATAAGAGGGACATGGATATGAACAGACTAGTTACGTGACAATTATACGGTAAAAATATACTCATAATATCGGTCCATAACTGGATCCCAAGAATTACCATTCAATATTCTTATCGGGATACAACAGCGATATGCGTGGGTATTGCAAGTTATGACATTGTTCACCTTATGACAACTATTCAGAGATTTAGATTCTGAAAATGGTTTTTAAAGTCCTTGAATTAATCATGTTTGTTGCGAGTACCTCTGTTCATGTACTTTTCATACTTCACAAATTTACCTCAGTGATATGGATTTGAATCCTCCAAGCTTATAAGTTCTCTATAGAGTAGGACATAAGTTTGATATTCCCTAGTGCTACACCCTAGTGGCTAACCACAGGTCATATTTAAGGATTTTTGTATCTCATGATACGTTTGACGTTGATCAGGTCATTTCTACAGAACTGATCGTCTTTCAAAATACTACTTGTATTGACAATTTAGTAAAGGAACTCACCCAGCAGATAGTACTGGGTTTTTAAATGGTAGGTAGCTTATTTGAATTTCAATGGAAGCATCATTTAGATGTTATATGTATATATCTAACGAATCTCCAACATAGGGAAATTTCCATATGTAAATACTCTTGACGTATAAAATGGTTAATTGATTCTTATTTTTTGCTGTTTACTGAATATGCTAGGGTGTGAAACGAAACTACTCTGTTCACCTTCTAGAACCTTGTACACCTTGGCGTTACAATGCGAAGAAGTTAGTCAAGTACGTTGATCTTCTGTATTTTGATTTTTGTGTACTAACAAAACTTAATAATTTAAATTTCCTAGAAATGTTTATTTCCAGGTTTCATTTTGTAGAACTTTTTATTAAGATCAAATGCTACAGCTTTACTGTGAAATCGGAATTTCAATGAAGTTTTGTTCTCTGAGCTGGATGGTTTGGTCATGGAGCTTTCATCGTTCTTCCGAACGACATCATCACTTCCATCCAGCTTAGCGAACAAAGCTCTATCAAAATCATGCACCTGAGCTACGAATCTTGACCATCTAAAAATCGAAATTTCAGTAGAACTCTTGATTAATATGCTTCATTCAGGCAAGTGATTTGTGCCATATCCACTCACAGTTATATAAATCGTTGGTTTGTGAATGAGTGTCGATTACACTGATGGTTTGCATACATTTGAATGGACGGTATTCAGTCCAATAATGATAACCATAATATTCCTTAAATTGGTTTACAGGTTTGTACGTGGCGTGGGGCCACTTCTCATATGGATTAAAGGATTATGGTACTCAGTCAGTCAGTCAGCTACAACGTCGGACCAGGCACATATATGCATTGGTCCAAATTGACGTACTTCATTAGCACAGCGAGATGAACACCGGATTCATAAAAGTAGTTAGTTTAGTTGTGGTAATGTAAAAAGAAAGATTGCATATAAGGACATAGTATAGGAAGGAAGAATTAGTTCGTAGAAAGAAAGATATGAAGCGATTTTAATCTCATAGTTTATGGGAAGACAAAGAGTGTAAACACTAACATTATTGTGATCGCATCTGAGCCATGTCACAGAGTCTCCAACCATTGGTAACGATGTCACGTGGACACCAACCAAGTAGTCTGCATCTACCAACATGGCTCAGACCAGGAGTTAGTGACTCCAAGCACTGATGTCACGTTTTGGCTTGGCCGCCCCTTACTTTCTTACAACCATCCCCTACACTAGCCAGCATTGCGCGTCGTGGTAATCGGTGTTCAGGCATACGCAACACGTGACCCAACCATCTCAGTCGATGAAGATTCACAACCTCATCAACTGATTTACCATCATTACCTAATAACCTGCGTCTAACCTCACTATTACTTGCCCGGTGATCCCGGCAAATGCGAACAACATTTTTAAGACACCTGTGGTGGAATACTAGTAGCTTACGAGTAACTTCTGCTCTTAATGGCCTTGCTTCGCAGCCGTAAAGTAGAACAAAACGAACTGCCGCACAGTATACTCGTCCCTTAATTGATGGACGGATATCTCGCCTTCGCCATAGTTGGTGACGTAAGTCGGAAAAAGCCAAACGAGTTTTTCGAATCCGTGCTGAGATTTCGTCAGACACCAACCCATTAGGGATGATCAGACTTCCAAGATAAGTGAAGTTGTCAACGCGTTCGACTACTTCACTCCCTATCCTTAGTTCAGGTGTTGACAACAATTCACATTTAAAGGGGAAGAAACGCATCCCAGACATCCTGGCATTGTTGCTCAGTACTACCAAAAGACTGTATTTCATCAGCGTCTTCACCAAACAGGACTAGGTCATCTGCGTATTCTAAGTTGAAAAGTGGACCTCCTGGTAGGAGATCAATGCCCGAAAATTCAGTCGATTAGAGCGTTATTTCCATCTGTAGATCTGTGATGAAGTTAAACAAAAATGGAGAAAGTGGACTGCCTTGACGGACACCACTTGAGGTTGCAAAAGCAGATGACAGTTCATCAAAAGCTCTGACTCGACTATTAGTGTTCAAGTAAAGATCCTTCACAAGGTTTATG
Organism: Schistosoma spindalis; assembly: GCA_946903255.1. NCBI lineage: Eukaryota > Metazoa > Platyhelminthes > Trematoda > Strigeidida > Schistosomatidae > Schistosoma > Schistosoma spindalis. The sequence continues at coordinate 9,364,130 of OX336418.1, read as the reverse complement.
TACTTCTGAGGTACTCCTTTCAATGACAGACACTGCCACAGAACCTCTCGGTCAACAGAGTCAAATGCTGCTTTTAAGTCAAGAAAAACCACCATTGTCGGACGTTGATAAGTATGCCTGTGTTCTAGAATCTGACAAATGGTGAATATGTTTTCTATGCACCCACGACCAGGTCTGAAGCCAGCTTGATTTTCTCGTGTTTGCAGCTCCCGAGTCTTAGTTAGGCGTCCGAAAATTATCGAAGCTAGTATTTTAGATATTATATTAGTCAAACTAATCCCTCTGTGATTGTCACAGGATGATTTTGACCCTTTCTTATATAATGGGACGATAAGTGATTGTGACCAGTCAGATCGGAATAAATCCAACTCCCAGATTTTAGCTAAAATATTTGTCAATCTAATCACCAAAATTGGACCACGATACTTAATGACCTCTGGAGCCAATCCATATGGACCAGCTGCCCTTCCTCGTTTCAGATTAACTATAGCTTTTTGAACTTAAGCTAGAGATGGGGGACCTACTTCAATGTTTCATTCACATTGTCTTGAAACGGTGGGTAGTTGTAGAGTAGCTGAAGGCTAGCTGAACTGTTCCTTAAAGTGTTCCGCTCATCGTTCTGAATGTCTGGGCTAAAAGCAGATAAGTTTCGTCTTTTTCAGAGATAACCTCACTTACACTTGACTTATTAATTCCAGTTTTTATACTAGTTTGTAGAGCTGTCTTGTGTTACCTACAGCCACCGCCTTTTCCATCTGTTTTGCTTTCGTTGCCCACCACTGCTCACGGTCGTACCTTAGACTTTTGGTTAACCTGGATATGATTTGTTTACGCTCTTCATCGTGTTCAGAACCTGATGGGATGAGTTTGCAAGAATCCATCAGTGGAATAGACTTAGTAGAAATCCACTGGTTTTTCGTGACTCTTCAGTTCAAATCACTAATAGGTGTCGCTGCTGTTTCCACGGCTGCTTGTATATCTTTCCAAGCAACATCTGGACCAGCCTCGTTTTCAGAACTACCTAAGTATGACCTCAGTTGTTCTTGGAACCTACGTTTGGTTTTCTCGTTACTCAGTTCGGTTCTAATAGGTCTTTTTAATGTGGCTTTTTTGCGTTCATTGAGGCGCAAGCAGATGCGTGCTTGTATTAGGGCATAGTCAGAGTCCAAACAAGTACTCCAGAATGAGTGACAATCTTCTATCGACCCTCTCCAACGATGACTAATGGCAAAATGGTCTATTTGAGTCCATCGTTCGTTTAGTGTATGGGGTCGTTATGTTAGACGATGTCTTTCCTTATGCTTAAAATTTGTGGTTGCTAAAAATAAACGATTGTCTGAAACAGTTGCAGCAGACGATCACCATTATCTATTCGCTGGGCTGGGGTACCAAAATACCCATTTAAAGGCCTTTCTATTTGATTTAAGCTACCTACCTGGGCATCAAAATCACCTGCTACGAGTACTATGCCTGAGCGTTTATCCTTTTTGAAGATGTTCAGTAGACCTGAGAGAGTGTTTTGCGCACTACAGTCGCTGGCCATGGTGATACTTGAAGAAGTCAAAAGAGGAAGTTTAGAGTTGAAAGTCAACATAGGAAGAATAATAGGAATTGAAGGGGGATGAATACTGTGGTCTTGAGTGCTGTTAGAGGTGTGAGGGCAGTTTTCACTTCCAGGTTGCCTGGACTGTGGAAGGGTTCTTGTAGAGTTACCTGAAAAGAAAATTGTGTTAGATCTGGTCTTAGTGACCTGAGAGTGTGACCGCAGTGCACAAGGGACGGCTGCTTGAGTTCGGTCACACACGACCTTATTGTGAGTAATTTTCGAGACCTTACTACCGGAGATGGATATTCGTGAGATAAGGCGAGGTATACATTTTTGGGGTCGACCTTTTCTAACCTCACTCTTCCTTTGTGGAAAATCAGCATCGCTGTTATGCTGGTTGTCTGAAGGAAACACCTCACTGCCGTCACACCTCTGTACAGTCAGCACTAAGACTTCGCCTTCGGACCTTGGATTTGTTGCTTTTAGCCTTACCGCTCTTCAACTGACACGTCTGGCATGGTAGGACCTTGAGGAACGGTTGTTCCAGCTAGTATAGCTTGATTGGTTCATCATGGTAGGCAAGCCGACCACCACGTCAAGTTAGCAACAACGGTCGTTACTCCCACATATATTTTAATAATATCTTTAACCCGTAAGTCAGTGATTCTCATTATTTTTTATCAAGATCACAGAGATATACTACAATAGGTGTAGCTGATCGGGATAAAAAAGTGAGGGATTTAATTGCCAAGTATAACTGTTGAAATATAATGGGTCGAGTTATTTGTATGTCGAATGAGTTTTTGAATTTTATTTTGTTATGTTGCGGGTATAAGCTCTTAAATAACAGTAGGGGGTGTGAATAAATCTCAATATTCATTGCTGCATTTATGTGTAACCTGCAATGAAAAAAGTTGACTACTGGGTTTGAATCCGATATTTAAATTATTGTGAAACAACTGTTATATTCTTCCTATTTATTTTGGCCCAGGTGTGTCTGTTTCTCGTTAAAAATGCTTCCAACCTACTCAGCCATCTTGGTTTTTGTTTCAACGGTTATTCATTTCATTTTGTTTCCTTTGTATATTACTTACGCCAATCCTCGCTTTTATGTCTGCATCAGATCGTCCTTGTTCATCGATTATGCTGAGTATGTACTTGAAACTTTCCACCTCTTGTGTGGCTTCTCCACCAAGTGTGATTGTGTTGATATTCTCTGTGTTGTAATTGAGGATGTTGCTTTTTCACTTGTGTTTGTTGAGGTCAACTGATGCAGAGGCTGTTGCGACACTAGTTGTCTTCATCTGCATTTGTTCTTATGTATGTGATGGAGGAGCTAGGTGATCTTTGCAGTTCAAATCGTCTAGGTGCATCTAAGTTGTCCATTGTGTTCTGTGCATCTCCAGAGATGAAATTGTATCTAATAATCGTTAATTGGACTGAAAGGATAACAAAAAAAGACCAAACTGTGCTACTCAAGTCACACATATACAAAAGATTTAGTTTAGCGGTTACTGCTGGTTGGTGGACACTTACGAATATAAGTAGCCTAGTCAGTGGGTAACATGGCTGACTTTATATCTAATAGTTTGGTCAGGTGCTGGTAAATACTTGAATTTATGTAGAATATAAAAGCTTCAGGATCCAAAAATACACCTACATCAAATTTAATCTTACCAGATAAAAGAAATGGTAAATATCATATTGTAGTTATGAATTGTTGGGGGTGCTTGTTCTACAAAACAACTTTTAAAACTCATCTTTTTGTAATTTGTATGAATTAAAATTTAGCGTTTCTCACTCTGAAATTTCTTATGCTGTTGGTTTTATTATCTTTCCCTCCTGAAAGTACTCTGATACCGTATTGTCTAGTTTATGCTTTCATCTTTTGCCAATGTTAATATCCTACTAAGGATGGGATTATTTCCACTTTCACACATCTTTGGAATGGTATTTTATACATCGGATGTTTCTCACTTTCTTTCTGCTATGAATTGCTTTACGAAGACAGTGTATGGTGTATCCTTTCCCATCTTATTTTCATCACCATCTACTAGTTTATTCTTAGTTCAAATCGGACAATAATTTTAGTGTGTAATTTCCGTATTTCTTGTCGATTCTTGCTCTTGTTGCTTTATCTTTCTAGAGCTATTGAATGACTACTTATTTTTTTAGTTCCATTAACCACGTCAACATCCTACTACTACTGGTTGGTAAGGCTATATTTGTGGTATTAATAACACTATCTCTTGCTAGTGCTAATTTATTGAAATGATATAGATATGGCATTCCTGTTCACATAAAGAATTACTAAAATCTATGTTCTCCTTGATCACTTTGTATGTTTAGATCTGTTAGTATTAGTTTTTAAGCTACTTAATTTCATTCAGTAATACATTTTATTCATGCTGATGATCAGAAAATCAACTTTTCTTGTTCGTTAGAATCTGACACTAGATATTCACTGTAAAACTATTGTGTTTATTAATTAATGAGCCATATATTGTTGTTATTTTCCAAGAAATTTATTATTCTTGTTAATTACTGTATTACAATGTGTCTCCATATGTTATTATGAGAATTAGCCAGTCTTTAAAATGATAAGATCAATTGATTATTTGATAAGATCGGTTTCTTCTTGGATAATGTATTATATTATCTCCTCACAATTGACTTGTAAATTTGGCTTGGTGGTTAAATTACTGAAATTTCAACCATTTTATCACAACTGATTCAACTACTACATCCTTTCTTTAAGTTCGATATAGTCAGTTAAGTAGTATTACTAGCAGTACTCGCTTTAAATGTGCTTTGCTCAAAGCTAAGTGCTCGAACAACACACACATACACATTTGCTTCCTAGCACACTTTGGTATTGTTATTCAAGTGTATTAATTAGTTGTACTTGGGGCTCTTTCAAGGTTTGGGGCACCTAGATTCATGTATACACATTCACGGAATATTTATACTCTGTGTATACTTTTCCATTTGTACAGTGACAGTTACCGTAAGTGTGTACTGATTTTTACTGCATGTACCATAACCCATCAACTACATTGGCTAAACTTTACAATATGATGGTGTGTGTTGCTTTTTTTTAGAAAATGTTTTTTCAGAGGCGTATTATGTGCTCGTGTGTATGTGGTGTCTGTTTCAGAATACGATACCAAGTGACATCAATCAATATTCTGACGGACATATTCCATATCGTATTGTGATTGTTACATGCGACTACATACGCAACTTAATTGATAATTTGGATAAATAGGTGCAGATATACACACAATCATTGAGATAATTTGTCATTCACAGCAATACAATAATGTTTTGTTAATTATAAGCCTATATATAGGGGTATACACACATTGTATGTACATACATCAATAAGATTATTATCCATTTATATTATCATTATTTTTATTTTTGGGCGTAAGCTACACTGGTCTCATGTGTTTGTTTCTCTATTCTCTACAGTGGTATGGATCGATTATCATCGCTTAATTATACATGTATATATGCATAGAGAGAGGGAGTGAGATATTTTGTCGAGCATTGCATTATCTTTGGTATTAGTTTGATTCCCCTGTAGCCTACTTCTTGAACGTTCTCAAAAAGACTATGCAGTTGCGTGTGTTGGTTGTATGTGTGAATGGATGTGGCCACTTTCTCACCTTTTCCAAATAACCATCTAAAGGCTTGATATAACTAATTGTGCAACTCATCAAATTTTTCTGTCTCAAGGTTTAACTCTAAAATTCTGTTTTCTCTAACTTGCTCATGTTCAGCTTTTAGTTATGAACATGACCAGGAACAAGATGTTTGACAAATCTTTTTAGTTAGATTGGAATAAGACAAACATATTGAGCTTGATAATGTCAACATCATTTAATGACAGTACAACCAAAAAATTAACGATGGTTGATTAAGTGCTAATTCAACAAGGTAACAGTTCAAGCGATATAACTTGAACAATTAAATCGCAACCGATTATGACAGATAAATTCTTCCACTAAGTCTAGGTCACTTAGAACAACCAGTCATAAAGCGAATCGTGAAATGTTAAGCGTACGCGTGTTATCGTTAGCATTTGGTGATGTACTAAGTGAAGCTGGAAAAGGGAATGACAAGTAAAACAATAATTGGCCCCATTGGTTATAATATGTATAAACACCATACAAAAAGATATAAATCGTTGTATTCCAGCTCTATGACTGAATAGTGATTTTCTTTCTTCATCGATCCCATGTGGTGTCGTGAGTACCCATCTTTGTAGGAATTTGTAACTTATGTCACTTCATTTCCAAATTATCCATTTACTGTGTTGATATAGATATCTAGTCCTCAAGTTATATTCGAGGAAACAAATTGTCAGTATTTGAGAGTGATACTATTAACAAGCATTCATTATAACAGCTTTTTTAAAAAAAAGTTCCATGTCTTCACTTTGAGTGAATGTCAAAATGAGGATCTAAATCTCGCGGGAGTAAGTTAGATTGGATATATATATATATATATATATATATATATATATATATATATATATATATATATATATATAGTCGTGTGTGGTACTTATGTAGACATAAGTAGTATATGACGTGAGTCGTGAACAGAATGTCTGGCAGCAGAGAGACGAGAAAATCGAACAATAAAGAATGAAGGAAGAATGCAATTTGTATGAAAATGAAAGAACAAAGGGATTCTGAGTCATTTGAGACATTGATGAACAATTTGCAAATTAACGATTTAATATATGGTTGTTGGATTTTTCTAACTAGTTCTGTAATTTGTTGTTAAATTCATTCGATTGTCCCCCACTGGTGTTCTGTTCACTACAATACCTCTTGCTTTTGTAAAAGTCAGATGGTTCATGTGTCGTCTCAAGGCCAAATATTAGGCGAGACGTTACAGTAAAGGGAGATGCTGTTAGAAGAAGGTTTCAGCTCACGTTGTGTTTAGGCCACGGAGGAAAAATGTATAAGTACTCGTGTTTTATGAGTAAAACTGTAGAATGCAGATAACCATGAGTGATTCTTATGATGTCTATGTGGTCATGGAAGTAGTGTCCAGCCAATGAGCAGAGAGTTTGTATGGATCAAAAGTATTTCATAATAAAAGTCAAATTTTAGTGGTTTTAGGAAGCTTATTTATATTTCAAGGTATCTGATTTCGCATCGTTACATCTATAAGATAACTTCACACAATAGAATTGACATGAGTGCGAATTTTTTCACGCTAATAATTTCTGTCTTGAATGTTTCTCAGTCATGAACAGTCTTATTGTAGAACTGTCGTTGTCACCCTATCGATGTGTAGAAATGGTTACCGATTTTAACATTACTACTTCACCAACTCACCTATTATTCAATGAATCATTAATAAAATGGCAAGCTAATCACAATCGAGTGCGTGGCGTCTAGGTTTTTTGCGCAGAATTCAAATATCATATTTGACGAGCAGTAAAAGTACATTTATATACTGCTCGAAACATTGAAAACAATGGTGGAAAATTATTTTTACTACAGCAGAGTAAAATTGGTAGTGTTAAACGCATTAAATGTTTGATTTTTTTCCTTAGGTTGTATATAATAGGCAAATAGACCTTATCATTAAGCTCTTAATACTGAAACACACCCTAACCTGGTAACACTTCATTTGATGGATGAACTAATCAGATAGCACCTCTTGTAGTTTTGGATGAAATTTATTCAACCATATGTCTATCGTAAAATTCGACACTACAACTAATGTCCAACATCTCAAACTCCAACCCTAAACCCTTAAACCTTACCCTAAATATTTAACATTAACCAGGAACATTGTGGGGACTCGAAAATCCGTTTGGGTTTTTATACGAGTCCGAAAAAGTGGACAATCTATCTCCCATAAGGACGAGTTTATATGTTGTGGTTTTTCCGATTTACAAACATAGTAACCTGTAGAAGACATCAATGGACTTATTAATTACGTAATTCAGTCCATACTTTATGATGCTACTGTTTTCTTCCTCATAAACTAATTATAAAATGTGTTTACTGATTAACTGAGAACTGGCTGGAAATTCGTCCCGGATTTTTAGGCTATTCCTTAAAGTATACTTTTACTGGTATTTCTCTCGCACATTCAATGTGATAAAGGATAATGGTCAATCATTTATGAGTTTCACACGAAATCTCGGAATTATTTCACTCAGTTCAAATTGACTGTACAGTACACTCACCGATTTGTGTACACTAAGCAAATAAACCCTGCTATTAATCCCCTCCAAACCTCTTATATCTTGTCAGCCGTAGGGAATCTCAGAACACAAAAAGAAGTGTAAACTTTGTGATATAGATTACCAATTGAAAATTTTTTGTGTGAAACTTTAAAGCTGTTGCCCAGATTGTATAGTTGAACAAAATATTCCTTTTTGATATCTTTGGTGGATTTATATATTTGTGTATGCATCATATTTATGTGACAGTATTGTAGTAGTCACATCGAATATGAACTGGTGGTTTTTCTTATAGAGCTCATCAGTTGCATATTACTACAATTCAGTGTAGTTGTTTAAAATCACTACCCATCAGTATTAACTGTAGGGTGTCAGTAATTAAGCTGGTGATTTATGCATGATATACCCATTTTTATGACTGTTGAGAAACTTGACATTTTACTTGGAGCTGGATAAAGTCAATCAGTGCTGAATCACTGCTGGTATATAATCTTTGTCTTGTAACTAATCGGCTGGTTCGGTCTTCATCTTAGTGGCTTCCGATGTTTCTATTAAAACGTTGACTCATCAAAGAATGAAATTACTGATTTATGGTATCAGTTTGTTATTTAAATGTTTTTTTTAATGGCTTGTAGATCCTTCGTTTTACTTTCCAATTGTTGAAATAACTACGTAGGCTTACAATCCCAAGACTAATGATTCTTTATTTATAACTGATGTATAACCTGCCCCAAAAGTTAATATAGGGTCTGCGGCAAGTGAAAGTTTAGACTAGTTGGAGGCTTTCGAAACTCACTAGAATTCCCATTATCTTCCATATTAGTGATCTAAAATCATGTGTATCACATAATACGAATTGTACACTTCAACTGCTGCTTGATTTCCAAAGGAATGCACGATATAAGTAATATACTTTTTCCCTTTTTCAAAGTCTGAAAGACATATCTTTTTTTGAAGGGTAACAATCGACAGTTTAAATAGTTCTTGTAAACAGTTATAGTATTAGAGTGATTTTCAACGATTCTTGAAATAATCACGACGATTTGTTGCCCGATGTTAGCTAATTAGGAAACAGTTAATGCAAATGATTAGTTTGTGGGAAAAAGACAAATCGGAAAACCAACCACATATAAGGTCATCCAGATAACTCCAGAACATTCATCTAATCACATTTTATTTCAGCGTTCTGAGCAATGTACAGAGATATTTGCCACCACATATTTTATTCGATTTAAGGTAAAAGTCATTCATTTTTGAACTTCTCACAAAAATCAACATCACTTCTAGGTTTCTGATTGCCTCCTTCTCATACCATGCTTTCTCTTTTGTGAACTGGTTTCCGTCCAATATGCACTGGATTATATTTTTAGTAACCGTGACTGAAGCTACGTAAACTCCTTTTTTTAGTTTTTCCAGAATTCAGTGTATATTGAGTAAAAATTCACTGGGGATACCATTGTCCGGTACATTTTTTCAACTTCTAATATCATGTCTATCACGAGTGTTACGACAGCATAGTTGAATAGATCAATAATTTATTGAGATTTCTGTTATGATCAGTATGATAATTGCACTCAAGAAGTCGATCCACAAATCTTAACTCTGTAAATCTGGGAAGACAGAACCGCTGACCAACTGACTAAATATTAAGAAATTTACTTTATATAAGGTGTACCAGCAAAATGATGCATAACAAAACAGCCGATAATCTTTCGCTTCTGTTCTTAATGTAAATCAATAATGATGTCTCAATACCACAACCTTAAACAACCTCACAAAAATTGGTTCATCGAATTTTTTCTTTCTTATCATTATCAATAAGATCTAGCCTGAGTTTAAGCCTATTTTATCAACTTTTCTATCATATAGAATTTAACACAGCTGTTAAAAGTCAATGATTAGATTATGATTGTCCAAAATTCAAGATAATGCCAATATGTTAGTTGACTGTCGACAAGAAATCCTGAACAAAGGTTCCGCATTGTTTAGCACTAATCGGGAAGGTGTAGCTTTATTTCCGAGGGAATCGATGCTCCCTGTGGGTTTAGAACCCTTGTCATCCAGGTTCACAGTTCGAGACGTTATCGTTGAGATATTTAAGCCGTGAGTTGACCTATAGGAATGAGTTGTTTATAATTTATTGATCATCACATAGTAACGAATTTCATATTTGTTTAGTTTAGTGACACGGATTCCAAAACTCAAAACTGTATATGTGTGCCATGCTGACGAGGGGAAACTATAACGAATCTTTAGTTCAGGCTTTCCTGTCGACTATCTTCAAACATCTGTACACTACGTTGAGTCACTTGGATTAGTGGCCAGATTTCAATCAGCACTTAAGGACTAAACAAACAATGTCACTACTCAGTAATCAGTCATTAATGATAACATTAATTGTAGTCTTTTACACAAATCATACTTGGTATTGCTTTAATTATATTACTTATTTATATCTTCTAGTACTAAGTTTTCATTGTTTTCACTTTGAAAAAACAACAGACTAACACATCATACCAATATCAGTTTGACAGAAATCAATGGGATGTTGGCATTGTTTGAACAGACATCGAACATAGAGACAATTTTGTCACAAACATGTTTACCATCGTCATCGTTACCATCGCTATCATCATCTATGTTATTATCACATGTGAATCCCTCCAATCATACTCCTACATCAGATATTTCTTTTAATACAATCAGTGGAACTAATGATATTTCTACCATTGATAATAGTAATGGCTTGAATGAACATGTTTATCACTATACTACTAACGATAATGATAACAATTTGGCACAGAGCAGTAACAGTATCAATTGTCATAGTAACAATAATATCGGTAACAGTATAGCAAGAACTGCTATTACTACTGTAAATATCGATGAATTGGATCCTCAGGATGAAAAGTGGTCTACGCCAACAGAGTTAGTTCTTTTTTCTAGTTTAAATTTTAGTTGTTTCACGTGTAGTGTAATAGTTTTGTGTATTGTACATTATACATTGAAGATTTGTTTGTATGTATTGTATCTAGTTGTATGTCGTATATGTGTGTTTATAGTTTGGATTTCTTTTTCCACTATTGTTCACGTTCTTCACGCATAACCAAAACTATTACATTAGAGATTTTTGTTTATCGATTATTCAATTTATTCATGTGTGTATGTATATAGGTAAAAGCATCTGGATGTATACATCATTGTTTGCATAATTATCACGAAAAATCGCGTGGAACCAAACGAGCTCCGTGACTCGTCTATCTATCTCTCTCTCTCACTGTCGGAGGAGAACTGCGTCTGACTTTTTGCCCATCTTTTTTATTTTGTATAATAAACTACAGTAGGGTTAAGTCAGACAATAGCCAGCAGTCGGTTGCTGTGTACTTGGAAAGGGGTCTGTTTGTTTATTTAAGTACGCGTGTGTATGCGTATGTTCAGACAACTGGTTCACATTTGTAAGTGTGATTGCTGATGTGCACAAAACACCCTTTTTTAAAAATATGAAAGATAATTACAATTACTATACTTCCGTAAGAATAACACATAACGTATTTGGGATCGAGTATTGAAGAGAAAGACTATTAATAATACACCCTGAGTTCCTCTAAAAATTTGATCTTTCTTGTTTATAGTGCTTCTTGGTTTTATTTTATAACAAGGCACTATGTAATTGACAAAAATCACATATAGAAAACACTGTTGTGAGATGGCAACGAGTATCACATACTATGATTGTTCGTTTTGGATACAAGAATATACGCTTCCTAAACGCTTGTCCAACCATTTATTTGATTGAGAAGAACAAGAAAGAATAGGGTGTCTGAATTGTCGACCGAATAAAGATGTACACAAATCATTGGTTTATGTATATATATCCTATCCCCCAAATGCCCTGGTACGGCAGTGTGAGGATAGTCCACTCTCCCTGTCGAAATGCTCTCACATGGCCTCGCGTATACAGCCACTGACAGGGAAGTCCTACTCACTGTCTTCTCGCGGTATTGCTGTTGTTTACGAAATTGGGAGGATGGAAAGCAAATGTCCGGTGCTTTAACAGGGTCGGTGGACACGGTGGATTCATCTAGAAGAGTCGGGAAACCCTGATTCTAAACCAATATTGCACATAGACTCCAGGATCCTGAAGGAAAAACGAGTGTATGAAGCAAATGTCGGTCATCTGCTACCGTGGGACCGCATCTCCTAATGTTGCTCCACTGCCTTGTGGATAAGACCATTAGGTCGAAGGCCACTTGCTTCGGTTCGGGCACACGAAGAGTATCACAGCCAACACATACATCAAGTGGCTCGTATATTCAGTACCCAGTTGGTTTTGTGTAATGGTGTGCTTGTATTATCATGTCTCACTTAATACTTTTGGGCTCAAGACACATGTAAGTACAGAAGTGTGATGTCTGGTGTTCACACCTTGTCAGAATGACTATATCGTCATGCTTCATTTAAGTGTATGCAATTTTATTCATTGTGAAATGTGTCAAGTGTTCTCATGATTATAAATAGGCTAGTCGTTATTTTCCTACTGAAACGAAATGTACCAACAGAAGCAAATAATTAGCCGAATAATTAATGCTCATGATGCAGTGTGCCGAACAGCAATTGAGGTCAATGGTATATAACTGTGACACGACAAGGCTACAAGTATGTGTCCCTACTTAATCTCGTAGTTTGTGATTTTATGTAGTGAAGCTACTATTGCGTAAAAAGCGTAGCTTCTAGATTTGAGGTTTTAATCTAACGAACGCGAACGTTTTTCTATGCGTTTTTATGCTCTTATTAATAGACATGGTTCGAGTTCGTCTTTTGTCATCTGTCCAGTTCACATTCGATTCGCGTATTCAGTGTTATTTGTCCAAGGTAGACGTAAAATGACTCAAACAGTAAGTGATAAGATAAACATAGATAGTTCAGATCATATATTATCTCCCCAATGACAATCTATTCTTCCATTTACGTGGTTTTATTTTTTTGTGACCTAGATGGTATGATAGTTTTTGTTTTCATTCTGGACAACATTTCCAAAACCTGAATAATAAGGAGTATGTTATTAAATCACCAGTTAATCATTCAGTTATTCGGTTCTTATCAACAGTTCGATGAAGAAGACGATCTCATTTCCTAAAGCTGCGCAATCGTATATTTAGTTAATTTCATACACATAGTTCCCTTTATCATTTTGAATTGACTAAAATTAATGGTGCTGTAGACTGGTGGATTTTGATGTCCACTGGTTAAGAAGATATTGTGTAATGTGAAGTTTCTTGGTTCTTATTACTTCGTGTTTAGCTTCTAAACTGCTATGATATGTAGCTTCAAATGGTTTTGCAGTTCTTGTCAGTTTGGTATGAAAACTAGTTTCAAATTACACTATCTTCACAAATCTCATTACTTGATTATAAAAAGTTTGAATCAATGATCTAAATAGTCTTTATCAGCCAATAATGTCATCATATTTGACTATAGGGAGACTTTTGAGATCGTTTAATTTTATAATTTACACATCACTAACCGCGCTTGTTTGGATAACCATTGAAAACTAGAAAGCACTGAACAGCTGCTCCGGCCTAATATAGGACTCCTCAAAAATATACATTCACAACCTCATCGGGATAAAATCCAAGACCTTCCGATCAATTCGCGTTATTGCACAACTATCTTGTAGTATCTTTGTGGGTAACAGTCTCACACCTATGTGATTGAACCCCACTGGTCGTGGCTTCTCACTATTGCTCTAGAAATTACTTTTCGAAACTAGTCATCAGTTTACGTTTGTACATAATCATAATTATCCATTCTCGATAGTTAGTTAATTTTATCATTGTTTACCATTGTTTTCAACAATGTGTTGGGGTGTGTGTATGTAAAACTTTCATATGGCTAGGTCTTCAACAAACGCAAGTATTCACCCTAGAAAACTTTTATACAAAGTCAAATTTCATATTGATTTTTGGCATTTTATTGAGTATATTTATTAGAGAATATAAATGATCAACTCATTAACTGACCTTCATATGAATTGATTATTCGTTCACATAGTTAATAATTATGTCACACTACATATATGTATGAATTGGAATTGTTTTCTCTTAAAATTTATTTAGATGGCTAACTTATTTCGCTCTAGGGGGGGTAATATAAATAATATTCTATTGAATATACTTGTACAGTTTTAATTAAACAACCAATGAATCCCAGGAATCACTGGACATCTGTTTTGCTATCTAATGAGACTCAGCAATATGCATTCACGACTTCGCCACCGGGGGTCAAATTCAGGACCCTCGGTTTTGCATATGAGAGTTCAACTTCTAGACCACTTAGCTGATATTCAATGGTTTGGAGGTTTAACTAGGAAAATAAAATAATCTTCAAACTTGTATGATATTACCGAACGAGGTTGAATGTCTAAATCTACCCGTGCTTTGATGAAGAGATTTGACTATCTGGATCTACCGGATTTAATTTTCTTGGACATTGTTCTTAATATTTAGTCGTCTAAGGATTATTTTCAGTTTGTTTTGTTGAGGAAATATTTATGTAACAATTATAACTTGTTGCAACAGCGATATATTTATTGAAGTAAATCGTCATATGGTCACTAATTAGTAGTAATGCGAAGTATTTAAATGGTGATATAGAATAGATAGGATGTGGCTATCACTGGGATCTAGGACGCGTAATTCATCCCATTTGGGACTTCTCAATCGGATGTACGCGTCTAACTGCAAACTTTGTTTACAAACGGTTGTAGGTCTTCAAAAATGAACTCGATCTAAGTGGTATTTGGTGGATTGTCAATTGACATGCAGCACTTCAAAATTATCATCGATTAGGAAGGAACACAGGGAAAAAGATCGAGTATAGGATAATTTGATATTTACCGAAGATGACATCAAAGTGGAGCAATTGCATAGCCATAGTACCCAAACATGTCCCTAGGACACAAAAAAAACGAACAAGCTGAAAATGTCAATAATCAGTCAGAGAATAGTAAAGGTCATGCGGAAATATGAATTCGAAAATTTATACTCATGGTTATCATCACAATACTTGTTTACAAATTTAGGTAACCTGGAAGCCTCTCATCACATCGTTTTTTCGAGACTGATACATTACACTTGAAATTTTATGATCTATCTTCGTTCATTTCATCTTGGTGACATTTTCTCGAAGTTTTTTGTGCTTCTCTTTCTTTTTTACCTTGTATCTGTTTCGGAACTTAAAAAAGCATCAAGTATATGAAGCTTTATTCATTTTTCCTGTCGATCTTCCTTTGGTCTTTTGCATAGCTTGTTCTTGTGACTTGCTGATTTTCATCCTTCTAGTCTTACTTAAAAAGTAGCTATACCTTGCTGGCACACCAGTCTTCTTAGCTCATACTTTTGCCAGATCCGTAGTCATTCATATATACTGGTGTACCGGTTTAGTGTAAGCTTGTTATTCTCCATTTTTAGCTGGTCTAATTAAACTATTCATTGTTTGTGGTTTTTGTTGTATAAGTGCATCTACCTATGAGTTTTGTTGCAGGGCTCTGTTGTTAGGAGTAATCTTGTGTATATAAGTAGGTGCCATTGAATGATTTCCTTTTAGGTATCATTACTATTATTTCGTCACCTTAAAACTACAGTTTGAATTGGTTAACAGAAACTGGCTTGATAACTAAGTACCTTATTCTTGTTATTTTACAGTTCATCAGTACAGATAATTTTTTAAATCATTGTCTGTTAGGTTTGTTTTCTTATTACGGATATGTTTTTAAAAAGTATTGCTACGACGAGATAAATGAAAATGATAAGCTTTGGAAGCTACCTATTATATGGTCAGTATTCTCCTTCCTAACATGTGTCCATCTGTGCTAAACATTTGGTTTATTCGACTCATTAACTGTCTTTTTCTGTGTTTAAATTGATCATAAACCTGTTATCTAGTTTCGCACCTCGAATTTCTTCGTTAGTTACATTTTGTAATTTCTTATTCAATATAGATTGTGGTCCTGTAATTCTTGTATAAGGTAATGTGAGTTAGATATACAGAGTGTACATCGACTGTTTTATTCTTACGTTCTATTCGGTGTTTGAGGGATAGGGATTCTGGACTGGCTAATAAGCGTTAGTGCATCAAGTCATTTATTTGGGGTAATAAGTTTATTGGTTGAAGCATAGGAAGTCAGGATCATAACAAATATCACTAACGCTTCATGTGAAACTACTGAATTATGTTGTTGTTAAGGCATCTGATGGAGTTTTGGTGAACTCATCGATTGATTTGGAACACATGAGTAGTCATCCTTCATCCCCCTTTCAACTTTAAACAAAATGTTATGTTCCGTACTTTGCATTTCTCAATTTTATTTATTTGTATCTACCTTTAGTCGTTCTCGTTTTCATTACTTTTCCAGTTGGTATTAATGTTTTCGACTGCTTGACTTTTGCGTCCTGTTAGCTTTTTCTAAACTCTCTTAATGTAAAAACTTTGGCATATTGGACCAATGCTATTAATTGTATTATGTTCTGTGACCTGGGTGGTTTAACTGCAAACGTTGCATTGTCGTTTTGATCAAAATTGTTAGTTCTTAACTCTCCTGGAAGTAAGCTGTTTAGTTAACACACAATCACTAAATAAATCTGTTTTGATGACCTGATCTGTTGATAATTGTTTTCAGAGGGTTTGTTAGCTTTAATTAAACAGCTCACTTCAACATGAATCAAGCTCTGACAATGTTGTCTAGAACGATGATGAAAGCTTTTCATTTTAACTAATTGACTCACACAATACCACATAATTGAAAGCATCCACATGAGCTACAAATCTTCATAATTTCAGAACTTATGTAAAACACTACTATAGGTAAGAGGAGTTTATATTTATTACGAGAAGTTACAAAGTATTTACATAACACATACATAGACTTCAATAGTTCATTTACATTTTTCGTGGTGTTCTACCATCTGTAATGTCTTGTAGTCTAGTCTCTAAGTGTTCGACCAAGTCTGTTCTATTGATGCACTGAAGTTCTTCACTCCATCTGACGATTGTGGCAACTTCGACACCGCACTCAACTATACACTACTTACAAATAATCTTTTAAGTAGTGTCCACTGCGCTTACATACCAGGTGGTTGGTAGTAGTCACCAGGATCCCTCCGATATTAGGTCTCGTGCTATGCAGCACTGTTGAACTTGTCTTTTTTAACTAAGTAAACATATACAATAACTTATCGCTTATTAGTAGTGTCATACAGTCTAGAGTCCTTAGTTCTGATGGAATTGTATTGATGACATTGCAATGCGGAGCTAACTGGTTTAAGTGACCGACATCTTGGTGCACTATGCCCTAGTGTTAAGTTGTTATTAGGAATCAAGATCAGATCATACTTGCTGAAATATTGTTCGGGATAGCTGATACTCGTCAACATAATGCTGCAAATTTTCAAGGACTAAAGGAAAAAGAAGTTGGATTGTTATACAATTTTTTTCTGGAATAATTTAGATGTTGATTATCTGTTATTTTTCCAGTTTAGAATTACCTGATTTAACAGACTGAACAGAGAGTTGTTTTAGATAGTATCTATTCTCTTGGACCGATACTAAATCTGTGAAAATTTTATATCCATACAACCCCAGGTCACCATGCTAAATGAACAAATAAACCAGTTTTTACTACTCTACAAAAGTGTCAGTTCAATCTTATCTGATAACCTTGAAACCAAATTGTTGTCTACTCATCTGCATTTCCGCCTACTATTCTATGAACCTAATCTTTTATCATGTGACTGTCACGTTTTATAATAGAATAAATCGATTTGGCTAGATTGAAGAAATCTGTCATATCGAATGACATTTCTGCTTGAACATTTAAGGATTCTGTTATATGTCTATGCTTAGTTATCTTATGTCTTTATACACCTTTCTGTGAGTTTAATTTTGATATTGGTTTTCGTCATGGGTTTATATTAACTGGGGAACCACTGAAGTTACGAACCACTTGTCGTGTTCTAATCCTGATTCAATGAATCTTGAAGCTATGGGGCAAACACCTCCAACATCTGACCATAACTTGCTACAATCATTCTTGGTGTCATCTAATCATCATGCTCGATTCCTACCATCTGTACATCAATATTTTATCCCTCTTAGTAAAGTTCTGAGCAGAGATCAAACAGAAACTAGTCTATATGTCAGAAATATTTTGAAGATATCAAGAAAATGCTGTCATCCGATATACATTGCTTAAGCACTTTGGTTCACACCACGAAATATTGTCTCAAATGCATTGAATTACAGATTGTAGCTTTATGGTGACAATAGCATTGGATACTTCGTTTTAAAAAGTACAGATGAGATTGTTTATTTTCGTCACCACTGATGTGTTGTGCTATGCAGTTCGATTCAGATACAATATACAATTCTTACGGTAAACCAAACCCACTATGCAAATGAGAAGAGTCAAATGAGTAAGAAAATTTAAAATTACCTAACAGAATTTTAAATGTGTATAAATCATAAGTCCATGTACATTTGTCTTTCTAAGACAAAGAAATTTAAGCTAATACCTTGGCTTGGGCGTAATCTACTTCCTCCAATAACATACCTTTTACCTAATTTCTCATCTATCATTTGGCTGTTTAAATTTTACAATCTCACATGGTTTATTTATTACGTCCCAACTATCTCCCTGCCTGCAACATCTCTCTTTTTGCCATCAGCTGAAGTGAGGGAATTACTCAAGAGAACATACTCATGACTTCTCCGGAGGCCAAGCCCAGAAACTTCAGATCTCGAGATGAATGTGTTACTTTTAGGTCACTGAATCAGACAGAATTCATTGGTTCACATTTACAATTACCACCATTTCACAGTATTACACGACATCATTTCACACCATCAATTGATAACAGATTCTCATTCAATACATTTTATTTCCTAATATTTCATTAGTTCATTTCACTTTTACTCTTTCTATTTGCTGCAATTAGAACTGATGGTTTACCTCAGTCCACGATTGAATATGACCACAGGTTGATTTAAATCAATTTGGAAATATATAAATTACTAATTGTTAGTAATGAAGTCTTTAATGTAAACATAAATCTTCCACAAATTAAATAAGTTTGCTAATGTTTACATCCGAAGTTGGTAGATTCAATAATGGGAGCTTCTTGTGCATATGATAGAAAGAAACAGAAACAAAAATATGGTAACAATAGTTCCTAACTTTATATCACTATTGTTTGTGTCTATGTATGCTGATTTTAGATTCAATGGGAGTGGTGCTGGCTGTTGTCAACTGTTGAACAAGTGAATCATATATCATAGAACCATTACATGTTTCTTTGTTTATTTTCCTCAAAATAGTTAATTGATTCCAATTAACAGTATGGAAAACTATATGTTTACTTCTTGTATTTATGGCAATGTTTCTTAACTAATATTTGCTCTTCTGTAGTTTATATCATTTACTGATCTTAGATGACAATTAAAAATCAGGAAGCATTACTACAAGTTAGCATAAATTGCTATAACCAATTGATGGAGTGGGAACGAATGCTGAGTAAGATGTAAGACTTTATTTAATCTCTTTGAAGCTAGTGTCCAAGAGCAAGGTATTACTGTTAAACCATCATATTTTTTTCAAATACTTCGGATTTGTAGAGGATGTGTAAGTTGATCAACTTCAAATGGTAGGTTACTGGTTTGAACTCTTTTTTACTCACTTCATTTTAGACAGTTGGACAGTTTCACTGGCGATCACACAAATTGGAGTGTGACTGAAAGTCTTGTGTGTAGTAAATCTGCACTTCGTAAATTAGTTTATATATATATATATATATATATATATATATATATATATATATATATATATATATATATATATATACATATATAAACAATAAGACATTTAGTGTTTTTGTTTTTTGCATCGAAACTCCACAGCTGCAATAGGTTCCCAGATAATTTGAACTTAGTTTGTTCAACTTTATTAATTGTCCACTAGGGTTTCGTATAGGATACTTACTTACGCCTATTACATCTCGTGGAGGAGCATAGATCGCCCTCTAACCAAATTTGTCTTGGACTCTCTTTTTCAGTTGTTTCCAAGTTTTATCCATTTTTTTTTAGATCTGCTTCCCATTCCCGACGCAATGTTTCCCTTAGTCTTCATATTTTCCTTTTTCCTTCAGAATCCCAGGTTGGGGCTTGCCTCGTAATACAGTTAGATAATTTCCGCAATATATCTCCTGTTCACCTCTCGTTCTTTCGTAATTTTCTCAGCTGAAAGTTGGTTTATTCTCTGTCACAGTAGGTCGCTGATGGTGTCTGGCCGACGGACACCGAGTATCTTGTGTAGAAAGTTGTTTATAAATACTTGTACTTTTTGATTATGGGTGTAGTAGTTCTCGAAGTTTCATTTCTATGCAGTAGAACTGCCTGGGATAGGCCTGTATAGAATAATAGTTTTCTAAATGTGTAATTCAAATGAACTTGTTTTTAGTGGGAACTAGTATACAAAAGCTTTCCAAATTCAGTAATATTCTAAACCCGGTGATCACAGCATATTTCAACTGATGCTGTACACTCAGTACACTTGAGTGAGGGATAGGATGTGTCCTTGACTTTTTAACTCATCTGCCTCTTAATGCTTGATATATGTACAATATCTAGGATTTTTCCGTTTATTTAGTGAGGGAATTCTACATATAAGGAGCATAAAATTCACTGTGGATCTCATTTCAAACTCTAAGTTCTCTTTTATTCCGGTAATTTGGGTTGCGCGACAATAGCGTTTTCACAAAAGACATAAATAGACAACTTTAAATTATTAAAATGAAGTTTGGAGTAGAAATTACAGTTATATGCAACACTGACACACTAAATAAACGGGAAAATACTAGATATCACACTTTTATTGAATTTTAAGAAAGTATGATTAATGGATTTTTACGCTTAATTTAAAACTGCTTAAATTCCTGCTGTTTCAATTAATAGAAAAATATACAATGCTGTTAAGATTGCATGCTTATCATGACCTTAATTAAGCTCTGTATATCACTAGAAAATTTTGGCGCCTTGTTATTGAACGGTCGGTCTGTTAGTCCATTCAGTGACTTATTTTTTCAGCCAATCGATTAATAGGAAACATCAACCAATCAAAACACTGCATTTCGAGTTACTTTCATCAGTTCATACAACAATCATTATGTTTTGTCATAGTGATTGTAATTAACCAGTTATCTGGTTATGAAGTCGGCCCTGAATTCTGGCATAGACATGAATGAAAATTAGTCGTGCCATTTTCTATTGTGCTATTTTATTCTGTTCATAGTATAAAACACCTTTTCTCATTAGGGAATATGTAAATAAATTAATACAAAGTTTCTAATAGTACAATGTCACACAAAATACTTGGTTGTGTAACTTGTTTAAAAAAAAACATAATTGTCAAAAAGTTAAAATACTTGGTTTCTGTTGTAACAGTCAAGTTGCTTTGGGAGTAGGATAAACACGTTTTTCCAGATATAATTCAACATTAGTTGATACAGTTGAAACTAACTGTATGATAAAACTTAATCTGTAATCAAAGAATGACATGATAAATAATATGAGGTATATCAAGTCTGAATATATTGCTGTAATTTTATGCAAGGAAAAAGCTCCAAACTATGTATGTTGATGAAATATAATTGTCAATCCATAAAATCACTTACCTCTGAACTAAGCTGTGTTTGTAGGTTCAGACTACTTGGTTGGCCGAATGACCACAGTGAATGGTTAGGAATTTTGGTCAGTTTGTCTTATGGATATACTCACTCTTTTTCCACCTCCTAGATTTCGGGTTTTAGTATTACTCTAAGTATATCTTCTTTGTAAATTACATTCTCAGTGTTTAGTCGATGGAACTAAACTGTACTAACGGCCTTGAAACAAATGAAAATGGCCAGTCAGGATGAAGATAGCGGTTGTTGGATAGACGCGCGATTTTCGAAATGCAGTTGTGGATAACTCACAACCAGGAACTATTCTTTTGGACTAGATTTTTCATTTTGACTAATTTGGTCGGTAATATGATCGTTGATCACCTATAGAACCTTGGAATGTTGAGAAATAGTATCTTATGTAACCGTGGACAGCAAATAATGAGGAGAGAAAATCTAGAGTCCAGAGATACGGTTGTTATACGCTGCACTAGATGTTGAGAAAATAAGTATTGGAAATGGCATTTCCTCATGATCAAACTTATGATTAGTTTACACAACTTGCATTCTGGTTGTCTAACATTCAAGTGTTTAATCTCAAGTTCACTCTTACAATCGCTCAAAGTGGTCAGTTTCTTTAAGTTTTAATGTTTAGTCATTATCACGATCATTGGTACTACAACAACTTCGATTTCTTTGCAATTCATCTTCATTTTATTTCGTTGTGCTAATGCTGTATGGCAACTTGGACCACTGCACATTTGTGCTAAATGCCTTATTTATTATGACTGGTTGATTAATGAAGTATAATTTTAGTTATTTATAGCTGATAAGCTATCTACTTAAATTGATGGATATCCTACTTAATTGATTAAATAAGTAGTTAGTTCTTACTGAACTACGAGTCTTAAGATATAGAATATCTGGTTAAATATTGATTTCAGAGATAAATATTTTATTCCTGTATAACACACTCAATTCATGTATGGTGACTATCAGATATAACAAATTGTTAATTAAATCTTAAAACCAAAGTCATCAACACCACCAGTGGAACTCCGTTTCTTTCGTTCATGTTAAAAGCAAACTGGTAGATTAAGTGATTGTCAACATGGTGAATGTATGCAGTCATCTATTTTTTATGGTCAAATTATCAATGTGAGTAGAATTCCCTTTTTGGAACTTCCAGTTAATTTGTATGGCGCTTATGACGTTACGATGCATCCTACCTTTTTTACTTGTTTTGAATTGCTCACTCCTTTCAATGCCTAGTGACTAATGTCATGCTGTTGCATGGTCACTTAGTAACTGGGAAATTAATAACATTCCACAAATTCATCGAGTCACTTTAATTCTCAGCGTAAACTGTGTGAATGTTTTGCCTGTGTACGTGTGTGGTGTTCAGCCATCGGTTTTAAACAATTTTAATCGGTTTTTTACTTGAGTTGGTCTTTGTAATCGAGATGTATTCATTCTTAGATTGTTTTAATTTTGTGATTCCCTACTGTAATAACTGAAAGAAATTGAAATTTGAATGAAATACTAAGTGATCCATGAGAATAGGACTATTATCATTATCAATATGATAGAATTGGATGTAGATACTTTTCTATTATGAAAATCTACCATTATAACACATGACTATATTTTTAATCGTTTGTAATGATAACGTGACTAATTGTCAGATGGTCAGATTTCTCTATAAATTGCCTAAAAACTTTGGGTTATAATGTGATAATTCCTTATAACATAGTGGCTTTATGGGGTAATATTGTGACTTTCTAATAGATTCAAATGATAGCGTATTTTTATTTTTAAACCGTCTGTTTCATTGAACAATGGATGACTTTAACGTTAAGCCATTCGCAGGTTTTCTTTTAGCCTGAAGATACATTATGTACTGGGGGGAAGAGAAATGTGTAGAACGGTATGTGTCAGAGAATCTACAAGTTAGTAAAACAAGAGATAAAGGTGAGCTTACGATTTTGTAAACACAATATGCAAATAAATCCAATAATAACACAGGTTTGAGATTAAAACAATTAAATAATGGAAACTTTGAGTTCATAGCTTGAGATTTCGAATGTTTAACAGACATGTATTTGAGTTTTGTAGCTTTCCTTTCCACTTAGCTATCCAAATGAATCACATCTACGTTAAGGTTTACTAGATATTGTTTGGTTTGACTTACTAAAATACAATATCACATCAAGAATTTTCTCATAAATTATGGGCATTTCAAGTTACCATATTCAATATTTTATCGGTGTGAATAGTATGCCATCGGAGGACTTATTTAAAGGTTTATAGGAGCTTGGTCTTTAGCTGCTTGACTAACTGCTACTAGTACTCTTCGAACCTCGTTTAAGTTTTGCAGTGAAATATTATTTTCAGGCCTCACACCGTTAAGTTTAACTAATTGCCTACTTGCTAAGGTGGTGATCACAGGTTTATCCAATATATGTAATTAAAAAAAGAAGTCATAGGAGTAACGGTAACTACAACTGGTTTTTTCCTGATTTGATTTTTCACATGACATTTTCTTTATTCTGATTGGCTGCTGCTATATTTAGTTCCATAATTTTCTCTATGCTTGAAGGACGTGCTTTCGTTATCATATATGGTGAAATGTACCATTTCAAGCTATTCTCCTTATTATACTTGAAGATCGAGTTTTTTCTGTACATTGTCTCCTTCATGTGATAGCGGCCAATTAATTGTTGAAGTTTTGTGTAAGAAATTTCGTTATCGAGTTCGCAATAGAACTGTCCGTTTTCTAATAGCTCAATCGTCTTTTTATTCACCGGTATTGTGGGTAAAAAAACGTCTAAGAGACAAAATCGTTTTGTCAAAATATAACATTACTTAAAAACCTTTGAAAGACTAGTTCAATGGAGTATTTAAATGAAATATGCTATTTCAGTTGTTATGATGTTTAATTAAATGTGCACTTTTGCCTCTTTTTCTTTTTTTCCATTGGGACATACTCTCTCAGTTTTGTCTTGTTTTTATTCTTCACTCTCTCTTTGTGTTCATTTTTCATATTTTTTAGAAGTATGGAAGCATTGAATATAGATCATGTGGTTCCAGGTGAATCAATTTCTCAGGATATTAGTGAGTTATTTTTGTTTGAATCAGTGAAAGACCAAGTTATTCTAATATTGAATTATTTGTAAACGCTTTATGAATCCTTCACAACACAGAGTTGAAGCCTATTTTAATACAAATATATTTATTTTCAAGTTCCAAAGTAATTGAGACCGATAGTTAGTGCTATGAATCTTAAATTTGATGAGTTCCAGTATATTCCTTCATACACGTCTTTTCATTTCTTCTTCTCGAGTTATATTCTCTATGTTAAGTCTCCACTAACACGAAAGTAATGCTTTGATATATTTATTATTAAGATCTAGAACGTTGATATTCACTTAAATTTTACGATTTCTTCCAATATTCACTGCGTACAAATTAAATTGTAACAAAAAACTAATTGTTATGAATAAATAATATATTTGTAATATCCCAATGAGTAGAAAAATGAGCTTTTCTGACGTTTCGTGACTTAGTGTAAGCCACTTCTTCATAGAATAGATAACCAAACTAAAATTAATCTAAGTTTAAATAGTACAACGTCGCGAAACGTTAGAAAATCTAATTTTTCTACTTATTGGGATATGACAAATATATTATTTATTTATAACAATCTACCCAATGCTCAATTTATTCGATTTTATCAAATCAAACCTTGGTAATGATACCTATAAAAAACTAATTGATTCACCTATTATGTACAGAAAAAGCCCGCGAACTTGATTTGCTTAACATTTTATTTTTCATTCTACCACAAATATGAATTTCCTCCAAACATTTAAATGTCTTGAACACTGACCACACAGGTATTTATCTCTCACTTCCTGTTATGAAAGATGAAAGTCATTCATTTCTGTATTTCGCGTAAAATACTTGAGGGTAATTTTCTCGATTTTGATTGGCTTGTTCTTAATCTACTCTTTCACCGTACTCAGTTTTCTACGAAACATAAATAAGTTGTCAATTGAAATTCATAGTTTACAGTACATTGTATCTACGTATGTTGCTTTTATAGTCACATGATTTGCGCATTGTAGTAATGAATATACTTGTAACCACTGCTGGTGTTTTAATCAATGATATAGAGGAACGTTGGAATTTATCGATAATATGAAAGAAGACAGCAATGGATTAGTTGATTTATTGTTAGTATCTTAGGCAAATCATAAAAGATATGTTTAAGTGGTAATTTGTGGTTTTTACAGTCCTACTATCATTTATCTGCACGGGCTATATCTCTACAGTTTTCCACACCTTCAAGATTGTTTGCGGTCATATAACGCAGACTATATGTTGTTTAAATAAATAGGCTTAAAGTTCAAATCCACATTATGTTTGTCTTTTCTATTATTAGTTTGTTTATTATGATTTCAAAAGTGGAGGACTAGTTGAATTCGATGATTTCAAACAAGTTACCTTGAATTGTTTACTATCAAGTCTAGCACATATACAAGGTCGCTAAAAATACATGTCATTATTTTACCGTTAAAAACGTTATCTTTGTTTTTATACATCTAGCATACATTTTGTTTTAGTAATCAAAAATATAGGTCACCCAGACATTGATAGCACATAATAAGTTCTATGAGATGAAAATAAGAAGTTTATTTATTAATTTGCTGAGGAATCCAAATGATATTCTGAAATGTCTAGTGATATATACACTACCAATTTTTCAATATTTAAAATTCACTTTTATTTGGTCGGCGGTAATTATTTCCTGTACATAAACTCTTAGATTATCATTCTGTGGTTTGGAAATATAACCTTCGAAGGTTGAGGACATGCGTAGGTCGGTAGGATAGGTAGTATTTGATCATAGACACCTTGAGATTATACTTCAGATTTGCGTAATCAACGTGGTGAATAATTCTAGAGTTTAGGCGTAGAGTACCAGGTAAGAATGATAGATCGATTAATGAGCCTATGAATAAATTTGAATGCTTTACTTCTACGTGAAGTTTGAACTAATGATGTTGTTCAAGAGAGCAATTAAAGCTTCACGGCTTAAACATTCACCTCTGATAACAAACTTTCCCATTTTAATAATTTTCCTGAGTTACAAATTTTCTCCATTATCTGGGAACAATGTTTTTAAAAAATTTATCCGTTGTAAGGTAATTTGTTTTTCAGATTGTTAGAAAGTTAAGATAATGTCGATTTCACGACACGACTACGTTATAACAGTTGTTAGTTTGTCTTTTTTTACCAACTGCACCAGATGATGACGTGACCGTAAACCATTTTCACATCTGTTTCATCCACCTGATATTTTAATCGTGTTTGATTGTCATATGAATAAGAGAAATCTATCACACTGTTGTGACCTAAGGAAGCTTTATCGGTTATAGTTATCTTGTAAACCCAAAGAAATGTGTACTTGTCAAAGTGACTTAGAGCAATAATGAATGACTTCGTAGGTTCACATCGTGTTTTGGTTTGGGTGTTCCTAGCCTTACATAATTCTACTTCTGTGGTATCTAGTACAGAACGCTAAGATAAGTGAGGACTGGGCTTGGGTAACGTGTGTCTCAATCACATTGTTAGTTAAATATTCTCAAACTTTACAACCGACTTATCATATCTTTTTGACATGCTACTTTTAATCTCTGAATTGCCCACCAGGTGGTTCAACTGTAGGTGCGAACTTTGCTAAAGTCACTTGGGACTAATTAATTTACACAGTACAGTCTTTGCCCCCAAATGCCCTGTTACGGTCGAGGGTGCGGCTAGTCAGCTATTCTTCTCCAAATGCTCTCACATGGCCTCGCGTATACAGCCACTGCCAGGAAAGTCCTACTCACTGCCTTCTCGTGGTATTGCTGTTGTTTACGAAACTGAGAGGACGAAAAGTGAATATCTGGCGCTTTAACCGGGATGGACACGGTGGATCCATCTAGGGTAGTTGGAAAACCCTGATTCCAAACCATTAGTGCACATGGGCTCCAGGATCCTGAAGGAACAAATGGAGTATGAACCAATCGTTGGTCGCCGGCTACCATAGAACTGCATCTCCGACGTTGCTCCATTGCCTGGTGGATTAGACGTTTAGGCAAAGGACTCTGGTGTGGCTTCCTAAGAAGACCACCTGCTTTGGTCTGGGCATCCGGACAGTATCACAGCCTTCACACAAATCAGTGATAACTACTACTGGCCTCATTGTTATTGTGTGACGCATATGTATTTGATGCCCCCTTGTACCAGTGTTCGTATGTTCAAATAAATAAATAAATGTTCATAGGTTCATTTACATCACAGGTGATATAATTTGGTAGAATCTGAGTAAACTTTCTATATCTTTGTGAAGATTTAATCAGGGACCAATTAACCACCATGGATAATGGGACCCTCTAAATAGATGATCAACACTCAACAACGTCTTTTTCTATAGACCAAATAATGTTGTGTAACATTCTTAGAGTAAAATCTAATTTTACGAATAAATAAACACATGTCAAACATTCTGCTCACTCAAAGTGTTTAGACAATTTAATCAGGAACTTCATTAAACAGAATTATATACTTTAAGTCACTGAGAGAATCATCAAGTAGAAAATTAATCTCATTCAATCCTCTTTAATTAGTTTTACTTCATTGTGATCAACAGTGAATACACTAATAAGCTCATTTTATCAGCAACTAAATAGTTGCTCCTAATCTGGCACATACTGTGGTGCAAATAAATCTTTGATTTCTTCAAAAATTAACTAAGTGTCACATACATTTCATCATTCAGTTATGTTGTCAGTATGTACACAATTTTCAAACTCCAAGATACTAGGTCATTGAATCAGCTTGTTTATAATAATCAATAAATTTAATCAAAATACCTTATCAACTAAAATGAGAATCGATAATTTTTTTACTAAAACAAAGTAACAACAATTAACCAATCATTGAGTAAAATGATTGTATGCGTTGGTGTTCATGTTCAACTTACTGGACGTTTTTAAAATTGCACATTATATATATATATATATATATATATATATATATATATATATATATATATATATATATATCTTGAATATGAACCAAATTTAACTAAAGTAAATAAACCAAAAATTTGTTTAACTTACTGAATATAAAAAAGCTGTTAATTTTTGATACTAGTGTTTAACTGTCAATACTTGAACTCAAAGTTATAATCCATTAGTTAAGACTTTGACAGTTGGAATAGTGTTGTTTAGAGTTCATGTAAAATTAGAAAATAACTCAAAGATAAATGCGCACATAAAACCATAATTCATATGATGTCAAGTGATAGCAACGAATGACCACATTTTACCCTGATTGATAAATTTCGATCAGCTAATGTAAAAGTTTTAGTCCTACAGATTATCGATCATTAATCAAATAACCTAGTGTTAATATCTTTTATTGTTGTGGAATTGGATGACACGTGTTTGAATCTCACAGAAAGCATCCCTCCTCTAAGGAATGCAAGTATGTCTTGGTAAGGACTGCTGATCGAACATTAACCCTAACTTCAGAACTTTCTGCCTATTACCTTTAACATATGTATTTCATTCAATTTTTCTCTGGATCGTCTTGCATTAGCTATAAATCAGTAAATAAACCAATCTCATAGCATAGAACTAGCTGTTGGATAGTGGTTGTTGTTAGTACGCACTATAATCGGTTAATTTCAAGTCATATATTTATTTTCAGTATAAGGTTGTGAAGGTTGTTGGATTTCATTGAAATCACGAATCGATCAATGTTAGACAACCATTGCAAAACTCGAAGCACTAGATGACTGATTCGACCTATCATAAGGCTTCTCAACAGTATGGATCAACGACCCCTCATCAAGGATTAAATCCAGTACTTTTGATCTCGAACGTGAATGCACAACCTCTGGACCACCAAGCCGAAACCAATCATGTACAAGTACAACTTCAATCAATCCATGATACTACTCAACCAACGATCTTCAGTTTTTTCCATTGGGTTACCTTCTTCACACTTGACACCGTTAAACTGTACTGGTCATGGCTTCTGACTAGAAGTTTGACAATTTTCTCTCAAAGCTAGTCGCTATTGAGCACATGGTGATCGTCCATATAAGGTTGTGGAGATTGTTGAATTTCAGCCGCCTAACTTTTATTGGCTCGTGATTTCTATGAAGTGAGAGTTTAATTGATGGAGGTGATTCTCCAAAGAATGAACTAATATGTAGTAACCAGAAATGCTAGATAACTCAATCTTTTTTGACACAAACATTTGAACAATAAGTTAAATAACAACAAAGATCAGTGTAGAAATATTGATTGGGAAAAAGTTACTTTTACAAAATGAGATAATTTGAGGTCTTCTCTGAACTGACTACTTCCTTATGTTTTTGTTATTCACTTTTTTTACTCTTTTCTCTCTCAACACATAGATATCAGTAGTGAAATTACCATTACATCTCCAGTGGTACAACAACCGTCTACATCTCAAAGAAAACTTGGTGAATTAATGTCAATATTTCCTAATTTAAAATTAAACATACTTGAAGAATTTTTATCACTTGCACATGATGACGTTTCATGGGCAACTACATTGATTTTAGATAATCATACTAGCGAAAGAATAAATCAAAAAATTGAGCAGAATTCTAATCCACTTGAAAATAATTTATTGTTATGTAAATCTAATCTTAGTCAAACTTCTGAACATCCATCGACAGAAATAACAGAAGCAGCCTTAGATCCTGCACCGCTATCACCAACACCTTGTGAGCCTAGTTTCTTCAACATCTTGGAAGACAATACAACTAACCCCAGTCGAACTACTTTGTCATCTGTAAAAGAATCTCAACCTGAAAATGAAATAGACCGTACTTTTAATCATCAACATGGTATTAAGTTTTCAAGAAGTTTTCTACAAACAGCACATGAAGAGTATGCTTTTGGTCTTGGCTTATCAGATATTGATATATGTAAGTTCTACAATAGCAAGGTACTTTCTATTACGCTAGCTTTTTTTGATATTTGTTATCTATAACTTACGCCTGTTACCCTTCGTGGAGAAGCAAAGGCCACTCACAAGCACTCTCAATCCAACTCTGACCTGGGCAATCCTTTCTAGTTTCCAATTTCTATCGATTCTTTCGATATCTGCCTCCAATTCCGACGCTATGTTTTCCTTGGTCTTACTATTTTCCTTTTCACTTCGGGATCCCAGGTTAGCGTTTGCCTCATGATGCAGTTAGGTGATTTCCGAAATGTATATCCTATCCACCTGCAAAATCCTTTCCTAATTACTTCTTCAGTTGGAAGCTGGTTTGTTCTCTCCCACAGTAGACTGTTGCTGATGGTATCTGGTTAACGAACATGGAGTATCTTGAATAGACAATTGTTTATAAATACTTGTACCATTTTGATGATGGTTGTGTTAGTTCCCGCAGTTTGAGCTCCGTACAGTAGAACTGTTTTGACGTTTGTATTGAAGATTGTGACTTTGATATTGGTTGACAGTTGTTTTGAGTTGCAAATGTTCTTCAAGTGTAAGAATGCTGTTCATGCTTTGCCAATCCTCGCTTTTACGTCTGCATCAGATCGTCCTTGTTCATCGATTATGCTAAGTATGTACTTGAAACTTTCCACCTCTTGTGTGGCTTCTCCACCAAGTGTGATTGTGTTGATATTCTCTGTGTTGTAATTGAGGATGTTGCTTTTTCACTTGTGTTTGTTGAGGTCAATTGATGCAGAGGCTGTTGCGACACTAGTTGTCTTCATCTGCATTTGTTCGTATGTATATGATAGATGAGCTATGTGATCCTCGTAGTCCATATCGTTTAGTTGATTCCGAGATATCGATTGTTTTCCGTGCTTCTCGTCAGATGGCGAAGTCTTTATAATCCAGTCAACTACCAGAATAAAGAGAAAGTGGGAGAGTAAGCAGCCTATTTGGACACCAGTCTTCACTTGGAATGAGTCTGTCAGCTGTCTTTCATGCACCACTTTGCACTGTAGTTCGTCGTTTGAATTCCGTATTGTGTTGACGATGTTGTTAGGTACTCCATGGTATCGAAGAAGTTTCGATAGGGTCCTTCTACTCAAACAAAATAAATATATGTTACTCAAATGAAGAGATGAAATTGTGAAGAGATTGAAAAACAAGAAATGTGAACAAAAGTGGTAGATGATTGGACATACAGTGGAATCCCTCTCAATTAATTGAATTGCATCTCACTATTATGAAAAGATGTAGTAGAAACGTATAGTAGAAATAGCATTGACTTGTATTCTGAACTTATCTGGTAATTCCTAAAGCTATTGAGTTCCTTTATCTTTAGAAATCCAATCATAAAGTCATGAAAGGCCGATAGATAAAAGTCCCATACAATTGCCTTTCATATTTTAGTATCATGTCATATGATGACTGCCCTTCTCTTTTTCCACTTAGTTCCAACATAAGCAAATAATGCACAAAGTGGAAACTGCTAGAACGAAAATCGTTAAACATGTTCAAACTACCACATTCATTGAAGTCATTATATATGTAAATTATATTTGAAACAATCTCAGCGATTGAAATTTAAATAATTCCAACGTTTCGTCCAGCTAACTTGTCTGGACTTCTTCGGGGTAATAAACGTTGGAATTATTTAAATTTCAATCACTGAGATTGTTTCAAATATAATTTATGTATATAATACCACATTCATTGTTTTAAAATTGTAACACCAATTGGATTATTGTTATTGTGCCCAAAAGCTAAGTTATAACCTGATCATTACTAAACTATGTGTTCGATTATAGCTTAAATGTTGTTGACAATAAAAAACTAATTTTATTCATCAATTCAAACAACTGAAAAGTAATCGACGATTTTTTTCTTCATGATAACACTGGAAATTAACAAACATCTCTAGTTATTATGACTTTCATAAATGATCAGTATGAATTTCTATTCGGATGTTCGAAACTTTAATTTATTAACTAAAATTACAAGTCAATGTATTAGGTTTTGAAATATATATCTATTATGTAAGAGCTGGTGATATTACTCTATTATTTACTATTCTCTTTCTATGAATAAATTGACTAAATATTTCTCAATGCTTGAATTGCATTTATCAACTAAATTTTAAAGTAAGACAATAAGGTTTTTTGATTTTCAGTTATCGATTTTCGGAGATATTTTACCGTCATTTAGAAGCACCATTGGGTTCTGTTTTAGAGGTCTAAAATTAATTTTACATAACTGGTTATGACATTTGAGAATTGTCAAACTAGGACGAAACAGATATTCACAGCTCCCTGGTTTTCATTAGTATATTAGCTGATTTTAATCCGTAATGCATTAAACGTCTTAACTTAGGACCATAGTTTGTAATTCAGGGTCATATCAGTAGGTAGGTATCTTGTTTGTTGTTTAGGAAAAAGAAAACTTTATGAGAAACTAGGAAGATGCTAAATATTCTTTCAATTGACTCATGATTTCAACTATTGATATACCACATGTGTTGTGATAATTACAATAATATTAAATATTGAGTGGTGACGCATCAATTCTCATTAAATTAAAAGTGGCAGTTCTGTAAGTGATTGAATATCTTATCTGTCGAAAGTGATACGTTTTGTATTTAAGTGCTTAGACTCACACTTTCTAGCTACGTCCTAGTCCCCATAAATTCTAACTCTCTGGCTCTGAGGAGCAGATGGAGTACACAAAGTACAAAATATAACTTTTCTTCCATGTTTGAAGTGATTACGAGATCACCTAAAATTGGCGAACGAAACGAAGAATCAACGACACAACGACAAAACAAGCTAAACTATTCCGATACGTCTCAGCTCCGCTAAGTAGAGGGAGAAGAACAAGTTCGGATGAAGAAAATTTATATTCCACAAGCAGCTAAAAGTACGAACAAACAAAGCACACAACTCAAACATAATTATACTACATAAAAAGATCCTTGCGAAACACGAAATAGCGTATTAAACGAGGCAACGAACATTTAGGGTTCTTCCAAGCGGAAAATAAAACTAAGGTAAAAATGGGCGCTTTTGGCACGAAAACGCGAAATCCAAATTTCCAAAATAAAATTACAAAAAATAAGACGTTTACCAAGTGATTCCTGGGGGACTAGCATCCACAATAACTTTGAAGATTATTTGATGTAATGAATTATTCATAAGTTTGTTCGTGACTCTAAGATCCAAAAAATTGCAAGCATGCTAAAATTAATAACAAAACCAGTAAGCACCCAATCATGGTACAACATAATCTTTATTGTTCTAGATTTCTATCGAAAATTTCAAAACAAATCTGATTGAACGAAGTATACTCAACACTGTCTCAGCTTTTAAGGAAATTTTTCGAGGCATTATTGAAGGGTTTCAACAGGAGAATAGCACGGTACATTTGAATACATTGAGTTTTTTATATTGACACAAACTTATTATAATGTGGTAGCTTAGTAAAATGTCAGTGTTTCTAATATGTAGTTGTGTGTATTGATTATTTTCTACAGCTCCTGATGCAATTCCCGACTTTATCATCGATGAATGGACACCTGAACCTAATTTGATCAAAGAAATTTATGCCAGTTTTATGCGACATTTAGGTGTTCTTTCAAATAGCACAACTAGAGTATTAACACCGAAATTTCCACCATCAAATACACGAAGTTCAAATCGTAAGTTTAGTTAAAATGTGTATAATGTTTAAAATACCCTAAGGTTTATGGTTAATAATATGAAAGGGAAAAAACTAATCATTTATGGTATATATATACCTTGCTGACGAGTGCCAAGTTGCACTAAACACGGGTCCAGGGTTTCCTGTAGACTGTCTCCAACCACCATCTAATCTCAACATAGTGCACGTAATGTCGAGTTACCTAGACTAGTGGCCACATTGTAACTTGGTCGATAGTATTCGATCTGCACTAAGAAGGACCTGACACACATGACATTAATCACCACCCAGTGATCAATCAATTATGACGTACAGAGCGTATTTGTAGTTACGATTTTGAGTTTCTTTAAGTTTCTGGAACTTTACTAAATGTGGTAGCAATGTATGTAAATATCCAATCAGGAACATGACTCGCTTTCTAGATGTTTCTAAGACGCTTCTATTCAATGCTATTTGGATAAAATGTTTTCCAGCGCTTTCTGGGCTCCTAAGGACTTTTCCGAGGAATACTTTGGAACTCTAACACTATTCTATTTCAACAAGGCTCATGTAGCGTATTTTAAATTATGATGTCATACATATTGATTAAATTTCAGGAAAAATTGGACAACATCCATTTTGTGTCAATCAATTAGTCAGTAATAATCAAGTTAGTTTCTCATACAAATATGTGTTGGTCCAATTTGCCGTTCCATACCAATAAAACGAAAGAAAATGAACACGGTAAACGTCGAATGAGTTGAAATAATATATTAGCAATGGTAATCAGAAAGATTAGGCATTTAGAATATGGTTTGAATAGATTATGAAAAGTTAGGTACGAAGGAATCCTTGAACTAAAGATCTAGAACAAGATAAAGAGTAAATACTTCTGTGTTATTCTAACAGATTCTATACAATCTTACCTAAGGTCTCCAACAGCTTGTCGCTGTTATCGCGTAGATCCCAACCAGATAGTCTACATTTACTAACACAGGTCAGTCTAACGGTAAATAACTTCATGGACTAATAACACGTGGTTTGGCTTCTCATAGCTTTCTTCTAACTTAATCATAGACCGGCTTGTATAACCCATCGTGGTAAGTAACAGTTAAATTGCACATTTACTATCGAAAATGTAGAACTTACATGTATCTACTACTTTTACGCATCACTTTTCACAGACAAAGGAATACAGAGAGAACTGCTGCTTAGTATGTATGTAGGATGAACTAAATCATTAATTTTCTGTTTTATAGTTTGTTTTTGTAAATTTAATTAAAAATATACTACTCTTATGCTTTGATTTGTACCTGAAGTGAGAAAAATAGAATTAGATGAAGTTAAATATGTTTGAGGCGTGTGATAATCCTGTTTCATACAACTAGTCCTACTACTATTAATGCTACTATTACCATTTTAAATGACCCTATCAATTGTACATCGTATATTACATCGTTGTGCATGAACCATGAGTAGAATTGTTCAACTGAACAAACGTTTACACTTGTCATATTGAACAACGTTTATACTAATTTGGTACACTGAACAAAGTTCTCACCTGTCATCCTGACCGAAATTCAAAATGAATTGGTGTAAAACAGTATTAACCCAAACAATTTTATCTTTTCATCTCAGCATATCATAAACCATTGAAAAAGATTCCTCCTACTCTATTAGTTGACCGACTAATGGCGAGTATCCAGTTAACGTACTTAATATATATATATATATATATATATATATATATATATATAAGATCAAGGCTTTACACATTAATAAAATAGTCTTATCAAGCGCGTAACTAGGTATACATTTCTTACTTATTTTTGATAAAAGCCTATTCATTGAAGAAGAATTAAGACAATTCAGCGAGGAAAATTTTTTTCAGCTATATCATTTACCCAAGTTCGTACAATCGTATTTATAGTTGATCTACAAATGAAATAATTTACTGAAAAAAAAATAAAAGGACAATTACCCTATAATATGTGCCAAAGAAAGTTGTTTAATAATTGACAATTCAAGAGAGATAGTAATATGAAATCTAATGTCAGAAAGATAATTGTCCACTTGACGATTATGAGAAGGGTGAAGAATAAATTAAAAACCTGAAGGTGATGTTAATGAATAATTAAAATTAAGAAAACTAAGAAGATATGGGGGGGATATAATAAAATCAAATTACTGTTTATATGCATTAAGTGTTAGGGCCATAGAAGAATGATGGCTTGCAGGTGTCTCTTTTGCACACAAAGTTCAGGTTTGGAAATATAGATTACTAACGCTTCTGCAATGTATCACTTATCAATTTATTCTCTTTTTGAACCAAATTGTCTAATTGTACAGATGATTTTAAAGGACTTATCAGATGAGACTATGTGATCTGAGTTCATAAGATGTTTTGATCTTGTGTTTTTTCGACTCGTAATAAAAATTATTGTCAATAGATTGAATAGTGAGACCAATAATTAATTTTGTCCCTGACTGATAAAATTCAAGTTAGTAATGTGTGCGCTATTCAAAAAGGACAGTGGTATTTTTCCTCGCTGAGTAGATTCTATTGTTTTGATCGTTTATACGTATCAAAACTACTGTTTTTCACTTTAATTGAGTTCATTTCAGTTAAAGTATTCGATTAGATTATTTTTGTTTCTAAAGTAGTTTTGTTGGCAGTACTTTTGAGTACTCTGTTGTTTTTTTTATAGTATCTGTTAGTACTTTTGGTTCCAACGATCCACAGTTTTCCACTTTTTTTGGTCATAGATTGTTTTTTTTGTCCCTGAGTGTCTTTGCATCTAGTTCCTTTTTTTAAAAAAAAACCCCGCGTTTAAATGACTGGACAGTGCAAAAAAAGTAATTGCCAACGCCCGGGCTGTCGTTATCCTGTTGAAAGCGGCATGCAGTGCGATGAGTGCAAAGGATGGTACCACGAAGTTTGCACAAATTTAACGCCTGCAGCTTTCAAACGGTTCAGTAGGAATGGTTGTGTATGGCTCTGTCAACAGTGCTGTTCGGATGCTAACAGTTTGCTAACCGAGGCCATCTCATTGGTTAGTGCTGCTAAAAAATGTTTTGGTAAGAGTGGTCGTGACACATCATCAAGTACTCGCTCCGTTGACACGCAAATTGGCGTGAGTCAAACTAAAGTGAGTTCGAAAACAGATGACTCGCACCGATCAAAGGAGGGAGAACAATCCCCAAAGAGTTCTGTCCGCACAAAAAACTCAAGGAAAAACGTTTCTTCTGTCCCACGTCCTCAAAATGGTATCCAGAAAGAAACACATAGAAGCCGCGAGGCTCGATCAGTTTCCAAAGGGACACCAAACCTGACCTCCCAAGTCATCGAAAACCCTCCGGAATCCCACAGTATGTTTGACGCGACTGTGGTTGCTTCTCCAAGCAACGTTGACGAATGGGTACAGGTTGTGAGGAAGAAACAGAAAAATGATATAAAAGGGAGCCCTGCCCCCACAAAAGTAGTCGAAAAACCGAATGCTGATCACAGTAACAGATCAGTCATTTTTCATAGGATCAAGGAGAGCGAAAGCTCCGAACCAAAAACTCGTTTTGAGCATGACATTGACCTGATAAAACAGCTACTTAATCAACTCATGCCTGAAAATATCTCCGGAGTCACCTTGCTAAAGGTGTATAGACTAGGTAGTTTAGCGAACTTGAAGCCTAATCAATCTAGACTGCTTAAAGTAGTTTTCAAATCTTCGAATGAAAGGGACTTAATTTTACAGAATGGACATAAATTAAAGGGTTCGGGAGTTTTTATCCGAAAGGACTTGCCGTTGGCAGACCGTGTAAAAAGACGGGAAGCCGAAAAAGAACTACAAATGAGGTTAGACGCTGGCGAAAAGGACCTGAAAATTGTAAATTTTCGGGTTGTGAGGCTTCGTCAGAGAATGATGGCGAAGCCACTCTGGGTGAAACACGAAGCCTTTCAAATAGGCTAAGGATCTGTTACACAAATGCCCGAAGCTTGTTAAATAAGCTATCGGAACTAGGTGAACAGATTGACTCTACAGAGCCAGACATAATCGCAGTCACAGAAACCTGGCTGACACAGTCTATAGATAATATGGAACTCGATTTTGAGGGTTTTACTTTAGTAAGGACCGACAGAATACATAAGCGTAAAGGAGGGGGAGTAGCTCTATTCATTAGGAATGCTATCCCGTTTGTCATCATTGATAGTGTATCCCATGAAAGTGGGACGTGTGAATTGATTAGTTGCCGCTTGAAATTCAAGGGACAAGAGCTGCTAATTGGTTTGGTCTATCGCAGTCCAAGCTGTGAGGTAAATGATGTCCTGTTAAACAGGCTCAAAAATTGGTCGCGATGTGGTCGATGTCTAATCCTAGGGGACTTTAATGCACCTACGGTAGACTGGAGAAATCTGCGAACCGAATCATCAGATAATTCCTTCGAGCAGGAACTAGTTGACGCGGTTATAACATGTGCCTTAGTGCAACATGTGAAAGAAGCGACTAGGTACGACCCGGACACTGAATCATCCTTACTAGATCTTATATTAACTCACTATGAGGATGACGTTGCGAACCTCCATTACATGCCACCCTTAGGTAAAAGTGATCATGCAGTTTTAAACTTTGACTTTCATATAACTGTCAATCACGAGCAAGCGTCAACTCAATCCAGACCTAACGTCTGGAAAGCAAGCATACCAGATATCATGCACTCGGCATCACTAGTAGATTGGACAATAGACCCAGCGTCCTCAATTGAAACGGCTTGGAATGCATTCCGAAATCTATATTTAAAAGTTACCGCACCCCACATTCCTTGGACTAGACCAAGGGGGCCGAGAAACTCCCCACCATGGTTCAATAAGGAGGTCCGCATCCTTCTCCGTAAGAGAAGAAAAATGTGGGATAGATTTAGGTTACTGGGGTCTGATGAGACAAAATCTCAGTGCCGAAAAGCTAGGAATACCTGTGCCTCGACCCTCCGTAAGTCTAGAAAACTGTACGAAGAAAAAATTGTTAAGGAATCCATAGAATGTCCTAAACGCCTGTATTCCTATATAAACCAAAGGACAAAAAGAAGAGGAATTATCCCTGCACTATGGGGAGACAGTACTGCCGCATCATTAGTGGAAGATGACTTTGGTAAGGCTCAAGTGTTCTCAAACTACTTTAGCAACGTATATACCATAGAAGCACCCTTCCCGTCAGCTCATACA
The DNA here is from genome assembly GCA_946903255.1 of Schistosoma spindalis. Classification (NCBI taxonomy): domain Eukaryota; kingdom Metazoa; phylum Platyhelminthes; class Trematoda; order Strigeidida; family Schistosomatidae; genus Schistosoma; species Schistosoma spindalis. Next base: position 9,324,738 of record OX336418.1, on the reverse strand, counting down.
AACCCCCCTACACATACACTGGATAGCGTGACCATTAATGAACTCGATGTCTTTGATCTGCTAAATAAGCTTGACATAGGTAAATCCGTGTGGCCCGATGAATTGCATCCTAGGCTACTAAAGGAGTTATCTAACTTCGTTGCGAACCCTTTAAGTATATGCTTTAAGCTATCCGTCACGCAGGGTCGTTTACCAAAAGACTGGAAGAACGCCATAGTAAGTCCTGTCTTCAAAACAGGTACGAAACATAAACCTGAGAATTACCGACCCGTTAGCCTAACTAGTGTGGTTGTAAAAATCTTAGAAAAGATTATTCGGAAAGAGCTGTTTAAATACCTCGATGTAAACCGAATCCTCTCGGAGAAACAGCACGGTTTCAGAATAAGTTATTCTTGTCTCACTAACTTATTAGTCACTCGAGAAAGCTGGTGCGCTTCTAAGGACCAAAAGTTACCTGTAGACGTGGCTTACATTGATTTCAGCAAAGCTTTTGACAAGGTTCCGCACAACCGGCTGTTATATAAGCTAAAAAATGTCGGAATTGGAGGCAATCTATTGACGTGGATAGAAGACTTCCTTGTTGGGCGCCAACAAAGAGTACGGGTAAACTCAAAATTATCTAGCTGGGAAACTGTGCTTAGTGGAGTGCCCCAGGGTACAGTTTTGGGGCCAGTGCTATTCCTCTTGTATGTAAATGACCTTCCTCGCTTACTATCATCATCGGTCTTGCTATATGCTGACGATGTCAAGATATGGAGGACGATACGATGTAATGGTGATAGCTTAGAACTCCAAAATGACCTGAAGAAATTATCCGAATGGTCTGATACATGGCAGCTGCCGATAAATACTTCCAAGTGTGTTGTGATGCATATCGGTCATCAAGGTTCAGTAACATACACGATGAATAACACTGAGCTACCTGCTGTCCAGACACATAATGACTTAGGAGTCATCGTTAGCCAAGATCTGAAGACTACTGCACACTGCCGTGCAACAGCCGCCAAAGCTTTTAGAACTTTATGGTCAATACATAGGGCTTTTATTCATGTCGACGCTAAAATATTTTTGACTTTGTATACAGTGTTCGTGCGTCCCAAACTTGAGTACTGCATACAAGCGGCTAGCCCCTGCTTAAAAAAAGACAGTGAGCTTTTAGAAAAGGTCCAGAGAACAGCAACTAAGCTGATTCCCGTAATAGCGAAGCTTCCGTATGATGCTCGACTGGCCAAGCTAAACCTATTCCCTTTGTCATATCGCAGAACTAGAGGCGACTTGATTACAGTTTTCAAATTGCTTAGTGATAAATTTGCACCTGATATGCCCTCATTCTTCCTGTCTTCCAAAACAGAGAATTTACGAGGACACTCCAAAAAAGTTCACAAGCCCAGAACAAATTACTTGTCAGCTGATTATCGACTTTCCCACCGAATCATCAACGAGTGGAATTCATTACCTCAACACGTGGTTGAAGCTCCATCCGTAGATTCTTTCAAAAGAAAGTTGGATCAACTGAGAGAACACAATTGCCAGGAATAACACAGGCCATCAAGCCTCCTGTCCTTTCCAAACTGAAACTGAAACTGAAATAAGCTTCTGGAAATCAAACTTGTTATAAAAATTCAAAGCGGAAATTAGGAAATTGTACAAAGATATTTACAAAAGACTATTGAGATGTTTGAAGACAATTCACGGTTTCCCTGTGATAAATATATCAATATCCATGTTTATTTCTTAATACTACCTGCTTGTTTGGTCAGACCGATTAGACTGTTCACATATGATTTATAATCAGAGGGGTTTTGTGGAGATTGTAGTAATTTAATAATTGAATTCATGAGTCAATTGAATAAGACAATGGTGGACGGTGGCGCGATTTCGTGGATTGGTTGAAGTTAGACATTAACACTGTTGGATGTCGACCAGCTCAGTGGTCTAGAGGTTAAGCGTTCGTGTGCGAGACTGATAGGTCCTCGGTTCGAGTCTCGCGGGGCAGGATCATGGATGAGCACTGCTGAGGAGTCCCACAATAGGACGAAACGGCCGTCCAGTGCTTCTGGGCTTTCCATGGTTGTCTAGCCTCAATTGACTCATGAATTCAATTATTACACATTGTTTACTTTCTATTTACTCTGGAATCAATTTCAGAAGAGACTGAAGCACTAGTCAACTGATCACATAAAACATTGAGAAATTAAAGTCGTTTTTTTCTGCCTAAACCACCCAAGACAATTTAATAATTACAAATTTGATCAATCATAGGTGAAAATAAATATTATGAAATAAGGGTGACAGAATCACAGGATTAGTCAGTTTTTGTCAATAATGTTAAAGCTTTATTAGGAACGCTACGTGCAAGCGTTTTTTCTACATTATTGATCAAAAATTATTTTTGCTAATCAAGTTCTGTTTACGAACAATGTTGATTCGTATGTCGATGTTGAGGTTAACTAGTTTTCATATTTTCATGACCTGTTGGTACAACAGATATTTGAATATAGCCGGAACAACAGTTGAGGTAGAATAATATGAATTCATTATGTTTCGTGGTTTCTCGTCAGCTGCTCACAACCATATATATATCAAAGTGTAACTTTGAGGTATGATGTTATATGAAACAATTGACATTGATGATCGGAATAGATATATATCATTCTTGTGGATCTTTGCAGCGTAGGTATATCATCTAATTTACACCTATTTGTAATGGTCACTTTGATATGTAAGATGTTATATATTCTGTCTTGTTTACTAACTTTCTTTTCTCGGTCTATAAAAGCTACATTGAATGTCTAATATTTTCTGGATAACCTGTAAATTGTTCTAGTAAGCTGATTGAAGACAATTGACTCACTTATATTATCTAACGTAGCTAATAAAGTATGGGAGCTAGTAGATCCATTATTATTGGGATAGGACAATTCGCAACACATTCCTTTGCTGCAGGTTACTGGATCAATCAAGAAGTTATGTGCATAACATATCAGTTGTGAAACATTCGTTTATTTATTTTGATGTATCGATTAAATCTAATAAAAAAGACTAGGTGAATAGGAATATTTATTGGCATGTTTCAACGGTTTATTGGAGAAAATCTCGATCTTGCTGAGAAAACTGAATTAGGGTTTGATAATAAATAATCTAAACTAGATAATTCTATTTCAACTCGGTCGAACAATTTCTTCACCGAGAAACGAATCCCCTATTTTCGATTCTGTATGAATTCAAGAGTTCATGTTAGTAAAACTAGCACTGGAATGATGTCTGAGTGCTCAAATCGCTTGACTTTCATTCATTCAATCAAGAATTTGAACATTTTTTAAATTTTTTTTTGAAAATTCAATTGTCTCTTTTTTCATTGCTTAAAATGTTTAACGGAAAGTGTTGTAGGAAAATCCTTACTTCCGTCAAAGCTTCGGTGTAGATTATTAGTTTTTATAGTTTGCTGACCTTACCAAGACAGCTATCTTAAAAGAAAGTCACTGGGAAGCTATTTTGTCCCAATATTGAAATCTTCAGCAATATACGTGCACAACCTTGTAGTGGATCGAAGCTTAAATCTCCAAGTTTCAAAGTAAGTTTTGAACGCTTTCGGTCTGATGCTTAGCAGAGGCAATGGATGTGCACTGCTGAAGAGTTTTATTCTAGGACGAAGTGGTTGTCCAGTGACTCCTGAATTTCATTAGCTGTCTAAAAAAGGTCAGTGTCTGATGTAGACTTTGAAACTTCGACTGATTAGTGAGTTATATTATACCTTTTCTCGATATCCTGAGAGGACTAACGCATATATTTTGTTTTTCCTTAATCTTTCTGGTGATGACCTTCCGACTGATTTCAATTGATGATTTGAACTTTTTTTCGAAAAAATATCGTCATTTATTTTCAGAAAATACAAAGAAAACTACTGTAACACCGTCAAAAGATATAATATCAAAGAGATCATTTTCAACGTTCTCACAAATTATGGATGATGAAGAAGGTCTACTGCGTTCTGTAGAAGATTTTCGAACGGTAATTACACTACTTATTTATTCGAATTATTTATTAAATTGAATAACTCTATCTTTCATCTTCATTTGTGTTATTAGGTTTGTTATCGTCTTTTCTTCGTTAAAAAATATTTGTTGTTAATATTCTCTTTTTGTTGTATCTGCAGTTTACTAGAAAAGTATTCGAGTCTATACATTAAAAAGAAAACTTGTTGCCCGCTAATTGTTTTAATATACATATGTTCACCTTGAAACGGAATTTTACATGTGGAGTTTCATCTACTTACGAGTAGTATAACTTGTGTATGGCTTATTCAGTTTCTATCTTTGATGATGTAAAATAAGTTCTTTATCATTCACCGTGTCAGTATGACATGTGATGAAATAAAATTACGCATCTTACTGGTTAATAGTATCGTATAATTTCACAAAGAAACTTAGAAAGTACTGGAATAGATCTCTTCCGAGGAGTTCATGGAGGCGTGATATTTGTACCTACAAATTATCACTAAATATTTGATTTTGGACAGAATTTTGTAAAATCATGTTACCATCTTATTCAACTGCTCAAAAGTAGTTTGATAAATAGTAAATTTACATCACTCTATCAACGTCCAGCGTTACCGTTATTGACTTTGGAATTTCTATGCTGCTGTCGCTAGAGATGACAAAACGAACGTTCATGGTGGTTCTATTTGACTTATGAGATCCTTCAATGTGTCTACATAGTTTTTTAATATTTGTATTAATTGTTATCAAAGCTTTCATAATATTTTTGTACAGATTTACTGAAAGGTCCATGAAATTCCTCAATATTCTGAGAGCCATGTAAATAAAAGTTTCTGATCTGAGTAGTGATGTCCTCCTCCGTATGATAAATGCTATTACTTTTTGAGTTTCACACAAAAACCTGAAAGTCCCTATCTTTATGCTGATCGGCTCTTCATAAAGTTCCACATTCTGACTGAACTATGAAATATTCAATTGAATTTCTACTGGTTTTAAAACTTTAAGTAATCGCTTCGAGAGAAACTGATGAAAACTCGTGTAATTAACCAGTCGACTAGAAGAAAATCAGTCTATTCTCGAGCGTTGACTGTATATTTTGTAATTGAGCAAAATGTTACAATAACACGCATATAAGTGAACAATACTGTTTCCGTTTAGATCTCCATCAAACTTTTTAATACACAGCAGCATTTATATTAAACCACACAAAACAGTTTGTGAGTCATTATTAACAGTAAATTAGATAATAAAACTTAACATGGTGAGTAAAAAGTACAAATTTACATCACGATAATAGATGCGCCTGTAGTGGTAGGAATAATAAAACATGAATCGATTTTCAAGATAAGTAGGTCAGGACTGTAGAAAATGGACACTAAGATAATAATCACTGAAGTCATTAAAATTACGTAATAAGTGAGTAAATAATCAGATAGCGAAGACTGTATACTAAAGGGGAGTAAAGAACAAATGAAGTATGTAAAAAGTTATTGAAATCGTTTACTAGATCTTATCCGACTGGGGAGGAGACAGATGCGTTACAGATTTCTTTTGAATACATAGACTAGGGTTGTAGGTTCGAAATTTTACAGCTTATTAAATAAAGTTGAAATCATCCTAACTATGATCGCCACAACTTCGTAATGACAATTATCATGCGCTCACTAGTGACTAGCTTTGAGAGAAAATTGTCAAACTTCTAGTCAGAAGCCATGACCAGTACAGTTTAACGGTGTCAAGTGTGAAGAAGGTAACCCAATGGAAAAAACTGAAGATCGTTGGTTGAGTAGTATCATGGATTGATTGAAGTTGTACTTGTACATGATTGGTTTCGGCTTGGTGGTCCAGAGGTTGTGCATTCACGTTCGAGATCAAAAGTACTGGATTTAATCCTTGATGAGGGGTCGTTGATCCATACTGTTGAGAAGCCTTATGATAGGTCGAATCAGTCATCTAGTGCTTCGAGTTTTGCAATGGTTGTCTAACATTGATCGATTCGTGATTTCAATGAAATCCAACAACCTTCACAACCTTATACTGAAAATAAATATATGACTTGAAATAAACTAGCTGTTTCATTTTAGTGGTTGTGGTGTGTTCTATGTCATGTTTTGTCTCACTTGTTTGTTGATGTTATAAGTTGTTTACCTTTCTTCGCAGTCCTTAAATACTCCTGTCATACGTTTGATATTAAACCGGTTAATGTCTAAATTTCCTGGTACACAAAAAAATGTCGTTGAAGAAGCATTTGTTCGATGCGAGTAAGTGGTTTTTTCACATATTCATTATTTGTTAATTTATATTACTTGGGATTTTGTTGGTGAACATATAAATTCTGGGGATTTGATACAAACCATTTGTCTCGCGCACGAACGCAACTTCGTGGATTAGTTGAGGTTAGACATTAACACCGTTGGATACCGGCTCAGTGGTTGAGTAGGTTAAGCGTTCGCGCGCGGGATTGTGGATGCGCACTGCTGAGGAGTCCCACAATAGGACGTAAAGGTCGTCCAGTGCTTCTAGGTTTTCAGTGGTGGTCTTACATCGGTTCATGATCTCAATCACAAACCATTTGATTGGTTTGTTCTTTTAACTGAGGTTTAGACTATGGATAGAGGATAAAACAGATGCATTTTGGTCAGCAAATAGAAAACAAGGCAAACTTCTCAACCTATTTGAACTCACTCAGATGTATCTGCATTCACACTCCAACTAGTTTTTTGTATTCCCAACTCTCAATACGATATCTGCTGAGTTACTGAGTTCAGATGATCATTCGCTTGGGTAACGGCTTTAATATTATATAGACAATTTGTACAGTTTACTCACTTATCAGCAAATACTTATCAAGTTTTAGTCAAGAATACCAACTAGGAAATAACTCAAACCCTTTCTATAATAATTATATGAGATAGAACATGTTTGTAAGCCAGGATGAGGATTTCGGATGTGTTATGTTCTTTGAGCTTGATAGTTCAAGTGCAAGGCTTTCATTCTCTTTCTAAGCAACATTATGATCAATTACTTCAAAAATCAATCTAACAACTATGAGTAAACTCTATAATATGGTCATTTTACATTAGCTTTCAGATCTCGACATCTTCCTGGGTCGTTACAACCTTAATAGTACAATAAAGTCCTATGATACAACTACATGAGTATCCTTCCTGATTCATCGTAGTTATGCTACTGTGTTGATAACCGCATTCGTCGTTGATTCGAACTCTCTTATCGACCAAACTTCTATTTTATAAACTTCAGTCAAGAAGTTTACGTTGACTTTTCATTGTATGTATATGATCTGGCAACTATTTACATTAATGCTGTTCTGTTTAGAGCATTCGACCTTACAGTTCCTGACTAAACGTAGTGAAAGTCTTTCAATCCTATACATTATACAAGCTAATTGTTGATACTGTTTGAATGATCTTATTAGGAAGCTAAAACGTGTGTAAAGTAACCAACTAGAGCTTCATACTATTCGTTGTATTGTATTTAGCTGTTTGGATAATTAATAAAATCGGTCAAAATCCTACAATTAGTATCTTGTATCTGTTAACACTTTTCATTTAAAAGATTCAAACACTTAGACTCTAATTAATCCTTTGGATATGGAAATGGACTAAATACAATAACTGTTAGCTAATTACCTACAAATGTTCTGTCTGAATTTGATTGATCATAGTTTATCTCATAGTAGTTCTATTTTGTATACCCTTGAACGTTTTACTTTTGATGATTATTTAGTTACATAAACTATTTTTGATTTGTTTATGTTACATCTAACCTTATATTATATACACTTAATTATTTAACTGAATATTCGAACAATAGACACCTTGTATGTGTTTATCGTGTTCATTGAATATGTACACACTCCCTACGGGTTTTCAAATTGTCTACTGCTATCCACGGTATTGCACGATCATCTTCCATTGTATTCTCTGGGCAACTGCCCCACACCCGACACGGTTGAACTCCACTTGTCATGGCTTCTCACTAGAACTCTCAGAATTACCTCTTGAGGTTAGTCACTGGTGAGCACATGATAATTATCAGCATAGGTTTGCGGAGACTGTTGAGTTTTGATTAAGATTATGAACTGTTGTGTTTACTTGGCTGCTCCCATTCTAATTTCACTGGCTTACTAAAATATACTTTACTGTAAACTCCCACTGACTATTAGTTTTATACCATCTTGTCCAAAGTGATGGGGCCATTTGAATCGTGAAGCATCACGAGGTAGTATAGAACAATAACTACTGGAGTCAGATTAAAGCCTAAAGACTTACCTCCATAGGTATTAATTCACTTAAAATGCATTTTTCTTGAAAGAGACCCCCAACAACAATCAAACAATGTTTTCTTTAGATTTGATGAAGCTCGGACAGAAGTTTACCTTCTAACTTATTATAAATCAACTATTGAATCAGTGACAAAGTCTACGACAACAACAACGTCAACAACCACTAACAATTCATCGTCTATTCAGTGCTGGAATAACATGTCAACTGTGAATCAACAGTCTATCAATTCAACCTTTATAACTAATAACAGTGATAATAATAGTAATAATAAAAATAATCTGGTTGGCTTAGATTATCATCAGATTACGGAAGACAATTTAAGTTTAAAAGAAATTCAAGATGAAGAGGAAGCGCTGAATAGATCTATTGAAGATCAGAAAGATGTATGTAATTTTTTATTAATTCTGAATTAGTTATTATTACATTATACGATGCTTGATTCAGATACACGCGTTTCCTTATACACTTGGTCAACCACCCATACCAATAAGGAGACTAAAAAATAACTAGAAAGCGGTAACCAGCCAACAGAATGAAAAATTAAACAAATCACTAGTATATATACGTTTGTCCTTCTGACCCAGACAAGGGGATATAGTATTTGATCTTGACTAGAAGCATAACTGGCTCCCATCAATACCATCTCTCGTTCGCAATTTCTCATCTGCTGTTTGATCTTGTAATGAAATGTAGACACAGGCACGTGATTTATGCCTAGACTAGTCCAGCCTATCAGTTATAGAGATAATAATGGAAAAAGACAGATTAACATTAACAAAGATTATGTTGTACTGTTTGGTTGTTTTGTTTTTACTTGGGGGGGTCTCAACAAGACGCACGTATGACCCCCAATTATTTGAAGATAGTCAACATGGATTCCCATCTCAAGTTCTATGATCCAGAGTTTTGACAATTCCTTAGACAGATCCCTATCGACTATAGTATTTACGACACAGGAACTGATGACGTCTAAAATAACATAGAAAGCTTCTCAGCACAATCATTCAGATTAGTTTAGTTAACAAAATATTTTTAGATCCATTTACATGTGAGCTAAAAATCTTCTCTATCATTTCAAAATCTTATAAATTGTTCGTATGATAGTTAAAGGGTTGGAAAGTTCATGTTCTACAGATATTACCTTTTTGATGTTAATCACATCATTTATTTGCTGGTTATGTCAGTAAACATATTGTGTTTTTGTTTTTCTGAAACTAATTCAAATCACGAAATTTGCTCATCTAAACATAGCTAATTGTTTCAGTAATAAATTCTATTGTTACATAGTTTTTTTAGTATTTCCCTAAGAAATTTTCATTGTAATGCGGAACAGTTATTTAATACTCTGCAACTCTTAATCATTATTTGATTGATGTCAATTTATGACATTCCGATGAAGTTAAAAATGATAAATTTAAAACCTATTCATTGTGTAGACTTTGTGGATACTTATTCTATTTTCAAAAATAAATGTATATTGTGACATATATACTATTAACGTATGCGTGTGATATTTGTGCATACGTGAAACATGCACTCATATGATATTCAACACTGTCACGTTCTTTTCTATACCTTCATTTTCTTCAATTGTTAAAAAATGGTGTACATATTCTTAAGGATGGTTACATGATATAAATTAGTTATGTTCACGTGGAGATATTTAGTATGATATATATATATATATATATATATATATATATATATAACTAATTGATTGATCACTGAGTATTGACTAGTATCATATTTGTCCAATCATTTTGAGCTCTGATCAGATTTTGTTAATTAAGTTTTAATGTGACCACTTAGTCTGATTGACTGGTCATTACATACACTATGTTGAGAATTTAGGCGATTATAGATAGTTGGCAGAAAACCCCAGGCTCTGGTTTTGTGATACTGATTCGAATCCTACAGGGAGCATCAATTCGCTTAAGATTGTAGGTATGCCTTGCTGAGGAGTGTCGGCTAGCCATTAACCTATGCCTATAGATTCTAGCAAACTACTTCCAGCCACCTAACATCTCAATATAGTGCTCAGGATTTTAAGCCACTTAGACAAGTGGCCACATTGTAACTTCATCGATTGAATTCGATCACCACTACAAGTATTATACAAACATGACATTTGTCACTACTCAGTAATCAACTGATTGGAAATATTGTCATTCCAGCTTAATACATTCAACACTAGATTTCCAGTTTCTGTTCGTGTGCATCGCGGCACAGATATTGGGTCGTTCATTTGCTTACAAATACATAAATATGTTTTCTCCCATCTTAAAAAATATGTTAATAAATAGGTTTCTTGATACCATTCTCATTCAATTTAAAACTGAGTGGTTTGAGTGACGAATTTCAAATTTTTGGGGAGTCCAAAAATAAAGTATCGTCAGTGTCTCTATAGTCACACAAAACGTCAGGAAATTATTTATTTAATCAGAGTTGAGTAGAGGCTCCTCGTAAACATCTAGGAAACGAAGAATCATGTGTTCCATTTTTGATTAGATGTTTATCTATACCATTACTACGTTTAGTATGTTTTCAGAAATTTCTAGAAGTCTAATGTCACATAACCATAAGTGCTCTCGACTTTCTGTACATGAACTAACCTTAGAGTGAAGCTCTTACTCGTATTATACGCTTTTTTTTCTCTTGTTCCAGTTATCATGTATAAGTATCTTGGGGTCGTAGGAAGCCTCTTAGAAGGGAGAAATAAGCATCCCAGTAGCACATTTATTAAGAATCAATGTAGAATATTACAAACACTATATCCTTAAACCCTACCATATATTAACAGAGGTCAAGTTCTTTATTTTCTAAGGTATCGAAGTGTAATCAAACCCTCTAGTGAGTAATTCCTATTCATTCTATTTATCTAGTCAAAGGTAGAAACAATTCTTCAACGCATAGAGTTGAATTAGTGATTAAACTCATGTTACAATTAATATTGGTAATCATAATTCCATATTAGGATTATTTATTCTGGTCCATATTATTTCATGTAAAGAAAAATACTTACTATTTCTCCCCTACTTCTTATTCTACTATTATTATTACTACTACTCCCACTGTAATTATTATTTCCACTTTCTATCTATGCATAATCTTGTCTATTGATAAATTTTTTCATAGATCATATTTATTATACATTATCCTTCTAATGTTTATCATCAAACATTAACATTATCCATCTATGACTTTTATTATTATTGTTATTGTTGTTTCACATGAATTTTTGTATGGGATAGTTAGTTAGGCAACATAGATAGGTAGATAGTTATGTTTTAAGTGAACATTAACCTTTTCTTTTCATATGTATTTTTTAAAATGGATTCCAATAAACATCAGTGAAATATTATGATTCTTTATAATTATTTCGTTTAATATATATTACATTCAGCTTAATCAGATGCACATGTTAGTGATGAAGGGCAGTTGAAAGTAGAAATATATAAGAAAATGTTAATATTGTACGGCTGCGGTATGATGTTGGTTTTATTCAATCTTAATGATTTATTTACATATACAACGTCATTCTCTTAGATCTTGAGTTCTCAAATTATTCCGTACTTTTTGATTCGATAGATTCATTATCTCTTTTGGAATCATATTGTCTGTCTCTAACATTTCCTACTGTCATTAACAGCATTACTTTTTCTACTATTCTGGTATTCGTTTTGATAATTTCATTTCGCTTTATTGATATGATTTACTGTAGTGACTTGAACCGATCTAAAAAATGTACCAGATTCTATGCTAATTATGACTAACTGTCTGGTTGAATTGATACAAGGTAATCAGATCAACTTTCCGGAGTACGTAAGGATGATTTTGTATGAAGAGATTATTAAATATAACACTGTTATAGAGTTTATCCACTTCCTCTCAAACTGTGAGTCTTTCTCGTTTTACAATATCACCAGTTTGAAACATTTTTCCCCCAAACATTTCTCTACAAATAATGATGAACATAGAAAAGTGATTGATTGAGATCATGAACCGATTGATGTTAGACCACCATTAAAAACCTGGAAGCTCTAGACGGCCGTTTCGTCCTATTGTGGGACTCCTCAGCAGTGCGCATCGACGATCCCGCTCGCGGATTCGAACCAAGAGCCTTCAGTCTCGCGCGCCAACGTTTAACCTACTGGACCACTGAGGAGTCCCACAATAGGATGAAACGGCCGTCCAGTGCTTCCAGGTTTTCATTGGTGGTCTAACATCAATCGGTTCATGATCTCAATCAAAAACTTGACAATCTCCACAACCCCTAAACTGATAGAAAAGTGAGTTGTATAAATGTTGGCCTATTCATTAAATTTTGGGATGGTTGCTAGTCGTATGTTTCTTCCCATTTGGCACTTATCAATTGAGAGTATACTTATAACTCAGTGTTGATGTTCCCATTAACAACGAAAAAAGCAGAAAAGAAATCTCGTAAATTTAGTCGACTCATATTTGAATAAAACTAGAGAGATGGTTGAATTTCACTCCATAAATTATAGACCTATTCGGTGTGACATCATTTGTTTTTAGAAACGGTAATTATGCAATTTATTTATCACTACTTGCTTACGATGTTGAATGATAGTACATTTCACACCTACTTATTATTGTAGCACTATCAAAGTATTTCAAATTCAGAATAACATTAAATCCAAAACTAATAAAAACACTTGTTTAGAATAGATCGATTTTGGCTAGCGTTGGAATCCGAGGCTCGCATTTCATCTTACTTTGGACTCGTCAGCCGGATTCACACGCATTTACATCGGGACCACCCGGACAGGATGCATATATATTGACAAAGATCAATGAAAATTCAATTCGTAATGTCAATAAAAGGATAACTTAAGACCTTTTTAAAGATGATATAAGAATATTTTTGATTTATGCATCAATGATGTTCACAAGTTCATAGGGCAATTCGGTTTCCTTCCTTTGGATGAATAATAATCACCAATATAATATGTAATAATATTTAGTCACCAAATGAATAACATGAATTTAAGATAGGCCAATTAGTTAAAGCGAAACAACCGTGGTGTGACGGCAGTAAGGTTTTTCCTTCAGTAAACCAGCATAACGGCGATGCTGCCTTCCCACAAAGGAAGGGTGAAGTTAGAAAAGGTTGACCCTAAAGATGCACACCTCGCCTTATCCCACAGATATCTGTCTCCGGCGGTAAGGTCCCAACAAGTACGGAGCTAACATGAAAATTACTCACAAAAAGGTCGTGTGTTACTGACTTCAAGCAGTTGTCCCTTGGGCACTGTGGTCACACTCTCAGGTCACTAAGACCAGCTCTAACCCGATTTCTTTTTCAGGTACCTCTAGAAGAACCCTTCCACGGTCTGGGCAACCTGGAAGTGAAAACCGCCCTCACATCTCTAACAGCATTCATGACCACCGGTAAATATTTGTCATTTGTTAAACATTCTATTGTATATTACATTATAATAGATAAATTCTATTGGAATTTGAGCGAATAGTCTGATAAAAATTGAGCTCCAAGTATAATGACATTTTATATATAAATATTATATTTGAAATAATCTCAATGATAGAGTACTAAATAATTCCAAATTTTCGCTCGGCTAACTAACTCGAACCACTCCAGGTTAATGATGGGAATCGATATTATCAAAACGTGTATAAGGTTTCGTTAAATTCCATCACAAGACAAGTTTTAACTTGAAATCCTCAGGGCTAAGGAGAAATATGCAAACCAAAGAACACATGACACCCGGAACTAGGGACAAACATCACAATCATAGATAGTACTTGGTAACAATTGGAGAGAAGAGCCTGGGACAAAGTTACTCGGAGATTCTCAGTAGGTATGCTATGTTTTACGAAAAGTATCACACTTAAGTAGGTAAGCTATACAAGATTTCAAAAAAACAAAATCACACTAAAAGCCTGTTTTATTGATTAATACCTTGTTTAAATAATTGTCAATTACAGTTCAAAGATCATGGAGGAGTGTATTATTGAAATGTACAATATTTTACTTAGGATAATCCTATACAACAAGATTTTCACGACAGATAATTCTTTTTACTATCATTTTTATTTAACTTTTTTCTCAGTAAAAGTTTTCAGTTGCTTTGTTTCTCCGTTTATTAAATAAAGTCTCTTTTTTTAGCGTCTTCTAACATTGGCCAATCAACTTTGTATGAGTCGTTTAAAAGCACAGTTTCCTGGAATAGATATAAATTATTTGGAAAATCTTTTCATTCGATTTGAGTAAGTATTTATTATTATTATTCAACATATATCTGTGTTTCACATCTTTTAATTGGAAATCAGTTGGGCCACCGGTGATTTTTAATTACGAACAATCACAATTCTCTTAGTGTGTACTCGATAGTGCGGTCACTGATGCATACAACACTTTAAAAATTATCCTGACGATGAAGCCCAAGTACAAGAAGACAGGAGTGCAGTAAACTCTTTATACTCAAATAAGTTCAAATTAAAGAACAACTCTGTGTAAACAAAACAGGAATTTAGAACACAAGAGAATTAGAAGACTGTTAAGGAGAATTCACGTTATCTAGATTTTTTGTTATTACAAGTTAGTTCTTTCGTTAAAAGATAACTTTGGTGATATCTTCTGCTGAAATCTGATTAGCTGTTTCCTCTTTCAATTTTTCAATTCTATCGTTTCTCAAGGTTAGAAGCGGTTATAATGATTACTTCATTATCTCTTTCTACTTACTAACAATCTGGTTTACTTAACTCATGTTTCAAAACAGACCCGTTATATTTGTAAAATACTTAATTTAAAGAAGAGAACATTGGTGTATGTGAAAGATCTGGTAGAACACAATAAATGATGAATTCATTTTCATTTCAAGTTTGCATTTATTATTCTTATGTTTGTTAAAAGAGAACTAATTACATGAAATTTTGAAGATT
The DNA here is from genome assembly GCA_946903255.1 of Schistosoma spindalis. Taxonomy (NCBI): domain Eukaryota; kingdom Metazoa; phylum Platyhelminthes; class Trematoda; order Strigeidida; family Schistosomatidae; genus Schistosoma; species Schistosoma spindalis. Next base: position 9,309,506 of record OX336418.1, on the reverse strand, counting down.
CTGAGTATTGATTACCATTGATCGGCATAATGTACCTGGGAGCTGAAGGAAACCTCATACACTCTATTATACATGCGTGTATTTTTGTCGAGTTATTTAAGTGGTATATCTGGAGTTAAAAATATCCATGATTAGTAGCAACTGTTGAGAACAATATGAAATGGTTTGGATTATCCTGTCGTGATCGTAATCTAGCTTGGAATTTGTGAAGCAGTGGCTTGGCGATATTCGGGATTTGTTTTTCACCTAATTAGTTGTCGCTTCGTACTATTCTCTTCACACAACTAGTCAATTACGTCACAATCTGTAGTACTAGAGTAATTCAAAAATGGGGATTTCAGTGTTGGTGGCCTTGGTGAGGTGAATAATTGGTTTGCTTAAAATAAACTGCCCATACCCTGTTTGTTTTTCACTTCTGTATAGCTTTAAAAAAGTTTTCTCTTTGGACTCATTAGAGACAAGAACATATGAGTAAATTAACTACAATATTGGATAAGGATTGTGTTACACCACAAATTTGATTAAGTTCGGAAAATGAAGACCATGTGATCATTGCAACTCATTGGCATCCAAGTTTATCGTATGTACTGTAAGATCTGAAGATTCCGAATTAAATCCCATGTACAATTGTTAATGCATGCTGTTAAACGAGTAATCTCAAACTGAAATGTGAAACAAGGTGTTCAATTCTCAGTTTTTGATGGATCTCCGGTTGGTGACAATCACTTGCTCTAAACTTTTGGGGGACCTACTTTCCAACTGTGTAAATATTTCAATAGATTTCCATTGTCTCAATTTATTCTGACTGACTAGTTATGCTTTTTGATTTCCAAATGTACTAATACTCTTTTTTTAAAAAAACTTACAACCTATCTCAATTTTAATTTTAGAGAAACTGAAGTAAATTCCGATGGAATTCGCGTATCAAATATATGTTGTCTGATTTAAAGTGTCACGAGAGCGAAATTGATGAAAATGGCTGACAGCTAATCACTTCTAGAAAACATTTTTATACATACCATTCTAAGTATTAGTAAGGTATATGTAAGGCGAAGCCAATCAGAATCGAGGATGCGATTTCCCGGTTTTTAAGCAAAATTCAAATACAACGTATGATGAGCAGTGGAGGTACCTTTGTATACTGTTCGAGATGATTTAAATGATACCGAAAAATTATTTTTTGACACTATGGAGTAAAACTGATATTGGTAAACTTATCAACTGCTCAATCCTGCCTCTGTAGATTGTATGTAACAGGCAAATCGACACTGTTTCTGAATCCTAACCTTTTAATCCTTCAATAAATTTTAACCTGGTGGTACTGCATGGACAAATTAATCAGATAGCTTGAAATTCATTAATCCATTTGACTATAGCGAATTTTCTCATCATAGCCGATGTCAGTTCATGATGAAAACCATAACCTTTAATCCCTAATTCTTAATCCTTACCCTAACCAATAACAATGTAGAGACTTTTAAAAAAACTATGTAGGTCATTTTAGGAGTTTAGAGAAGACAGGCAATCTGTATTTACATGGACGAATTTATATATTGTTGCTTTTTCAATTTACAAGTAATAGTATCCTGTAAAAGACGTTAATAGATTCGTTAACTGAGTAAAAATCTGTTTATACTATGTAATATTATTGTGTTATGTCCTAACGTAGAATGAGTGTTAACTTCCAGGAATTATTTATGAACTATCACCATATATATATATTCTTATCGTATAATTATTAAGTAACTAGATCATATATGTTTATGTTCCTTTTCTCATAAGTTTTCATTCAACCTATTGGCTACCGCTATATGGTTTACCACTTCTAATTTATTCCTACCCCGTTAGTTACAGTCTCCTATACTCACAACCACTTTTGACATGATCTTCTCTAAGTAATATTCTTCATTTCGTGGTATAATGCGGTCTGGCCTACTTGTATATAAACCATGTATGTCTGAAATATAGGATCCATACGACGAGGGTTGTTGTTTGTGTTGTAGGCCGAACGGGCTAGGTTAGGCAAGTAGTTACCACATAGGGGACCGATAAGGGCTGAGAGTGGATTCAATGCTGCTCGTTTGGGTTAACGCATTACTGGTTTAGTAGTGACAAGATCATATAGGTCGGTGTTCTGATTGGCGATTTTGTCACGTCATGCTTAATGGGCCACAGGACATAACAAATTGGCGACGGAGCGGTTTGTTTAAATGAACCTACGTACCTACTTTTGTAGTCGGATATATTTTACTAATCAAAAATATAGACTATTGAAGTAATACTAGATCAATCTGTGCAAACTCAAATGGAAATTGTCAGTATCATAGAGAAAACTGTCCTTAATAATGTTAACACTGGGCAAGATCCAAATGTTTCGATGTTGGATTCTGATTAGTATAGTGATTACTTAACTATATCGAGTGAAGTCCTGAATCGTTGTGGGAATAATGTTTCAAATAAATCGAATCCTTATCAGATTTATGATATTATTTTACTAGATATGGATTGTCTTATTGATTAATGTATTTTTAAGGAAATTGTTTATAAATATGTGGAGGATATTTCGAGTGCATCAAATCCTGACGAGAACTCTGATGCCTTTTTATCAGATGTGGTTTGTCCTAATGATTCGTTTACTTCTAGTGAAATCTTAATTAAATGTGAGGAACAAGTTATGAGTTAAAATTTGATTACAGTTCTGATAGTGTCCCATCAGATATCATTTGTCTTCACAGAGAATTTATTCCTAATGATATCCTTAATGAATGTGACAAATATGTTCCAAATCAGTCGAATTCTAGTCACATTCCTGATGTTATTTTATCAGATTTTGGGCATTCTCACAATCTAGTCGAGTAGAATCCCTAGTTAATGTAATGATGATCAGTGGGCACGGCAAGTTTGTCCGAAGCAATAAGAGAACCAGTTTGCACAGGGAGAAAATCTAAATTGAGTCCTAATAATAAGTATGAGGCAAATGCATGTTCCATATGATTGTCTTGTAGGTGTGTCACATGTGTTAATCACTTACACTAATACTGAAAGTGCATATTCATGTTATAACTGGAACAATGGTCTTGTGTTTTTGCTTCACGTGAAAGGCGATGAAAGGAACATGTACCATATTTTTTATGCAAGTCAAAATCACATGTCAATTTATATGCCTAAATACTCGCATACAATCAAAACGTAAGATATGAGATAATGCAGATTGTGAACGTTAAATTATTTATAACATTGCAACATAAGATCCCTACATTGTTTCATGGGTGGAGATATACATGCATGCAATGTCAAGTCATAATTCCTACCAATCTTTTCAAATGGATGTGATACAGAGCCGTCTACAAACTTATATGGGAAGGTGGTGTGTGGTAGTGAAACTAAAATATAGTTAGTCATTGAGCCTGGGCAGACAGGCACAGCTACTCACTACCACTAAATATGTGATTTCCTTTCGTGCTATTGATTTCTATTCCGAATCCACTGAGTGTGAATGCCTGTAATTGTGTCGAATAAAAGTATTATCTAGTGTTAATCTGGTTCTCTCTTCTGGGTCGTGAATCCCGAATGTTAGAACGTAACTAGTCTTATTATTGTATCAACTTAACATATTCTAGCTTCTGGACAAGCCAATCTACTCATTTTTTACAATTAATTAATCACTGGATGGAGGTTAGTGTCACATGTGTTAGGTCCTTCTTAGTGCAGATCGAGTGCCATCGACCAAGTTGTAATGTGGCCACTAGTCTAGGTGACTCGACATTGCGTGAACTATGTTGAGATTAGATGGTGATCGGAGTTTGTCAACAGAAAACCCTGAACCCGGGTTTTGAGTTACCTAAACTGGTGGCCACATTGCAACTTGCACGGTAGCATTCAATCTACACTAAGAAGGACATGACATTGATCACCACCCTGTGACCATTCAATTGTGAATACATCTCAGTCCTACAGGAGGTCAGTCGCAGCCTGGTTAGCCCATTGGTAACATCTCTGACTGTGAAGCTAGGTGACAAGGGGTCGAATCCGTCAGGGAACACCAGTTCCCTCAAGATTACAGGTACACCTTGCTGACGAGTGCCAAATAGCACGAAACCCCGGCTCAGGGTTTCTTGTTGACTTCCGCCAACCATCATCTATTCATTCTTCTTGAGTCACATTTTGACTTGGCCAATTATTTACTTATCAACCTTGACTTTTTATATGAGTGTATGTGTGTACATTTCTTATCTTACTCATTACATGCTTGTAACTTATTTTTGTTCGGCCATAAATATCGGTTAACGCTTGATTAAATCGAGTTGGCTTACATGCCTTCACCGCTCATCATCTCGTTTCGCTTCGTTCCTTTGATCGCCTGCTTGGATCAATGATTGTACAAAATATCCATATTCAAAAATACATTCTCGTGTTTGACTTATTTATTTCCGTTATTCACTAATGTGAGTTAAGTCGTTGGTTTTATACGATTATTTGGCAAAATGCATATTTCAATAACAATCATTCATATAATCCTATTGGAGTCAGATATGGGGCCACAAAAAATCGTAGTATACTTGAGCGAGAGAAAAATACTTCAAACCATCCGGTATATCATTGTTTTCTTTCCCATAAATTATCAATTTCTGATTGACCACAAGTTGACCGGAAATTCATCCCGGTTGTTTTAAGCTCATCCCTTTATCATCTTTATACCGCATATATTGATGTAAGACAGAAATTTGTTGCAATGCTGTGCACGATTGGTGTAAAGAATTTGTTTCATATGAGGTTGAATTAAAAAATTATCATGATCACTATTATTGCTCTACGTAATTATGTTGTACTATCTTGTAATTTCATGCTAAATATGTTGTTTTTTCTTTTTCGTGTACTTTTTTCTTATTAAATTTAGTTTAAACGAGCAAAATCTTTCGGATTATCTCATAAAACAAGGTTTTGTAACTCACTCGTTAAATCCATTCCTCGTGGAAACTGTAAATAAATACATTGAAGATGTCGACGATAATGATAGTAGAGCTTCACCAGTTTCATCTAATCAAGGTTATGTAACTGATATTAGCAATGGCAGTATTCATAATACTGATTGGTTAAATTTGATTAACCAAAAGATATCTAGTATTCGACAAAAGATAGGTCGTATGAAGAATGATCTTTCATATGCTAAAGATAATCGAATTAAACAATTCCAAATAACTGAGGTTCGTGTTTCATTTGTTTGTTTCCGTGGGTTTTTTTCCTTGGTTTTAGTGTTCACTATATTTCATTAATTAGTAACTGATCATTCTATTCCGTATTGTAATAGTCAACGACCAAGCGTGTTCCTTAATGCATCGTTACCGTCTGCATTTTGAAGTCATGAGGTGTAGAAACTAATTGAGGAGATTGTCTATAATTGATTGAAAGGTGAAATTGGTTTGCTTTCATACGTAGTTTGGAAATGGATTATTCGATGTTCTTGTGTTTTTGTTTAGATAATCAGTCATAAATGATCACCGAAACAATATCAAAGATTAAGATTTTATTTTGTAAAATAATAAAGATATACTTCTTAACTAACTTATAACAACTGTGATTCGCCTCCAACGTTGATAATTTGTACATCACTGCATACTTTACTACTAAATAAAAAAACACCTTATAATCCTATAGGCATTATAATTGATATCGGGAGACAAAGTTTGTCATTGCGTTCTGGAGTAATGTCGAAGGTGTATGAGGAGCTGTCGCTTCACGGTTGCTCACAACATGGGAAAGTACGTCTTAAGGTATCCAGAATCAAAACTAGATTGGTAAGAGGTCTTAGAGGCCTAGAAGCATGACTGTAGAGCCCAAGAGATAATGGTTTAAGGACGGACACACATGGCCTTTTTGAGTATCTCTTAATATACAGTTGGGGAAAAAAGTATAATCTGAAATAAATAATGATGTGACCGGTGACAGTTGAACCTAATAATTAGGTCTATATTTTATTCAAGAGTAAGAGGCCTAAAAAAACATGTCCTATAATCATGTTTATTTTAAATAATTTGTGATCATGTTTAGTTTTTGTTAGGTCCTGATAAGCATAATGAATGGTAACTTAGGGATCCATTTATGGACCAATAATAAACGTATATTTTTATCGTGTAATTGTTCAATAGCTAAACTATTCATATTCCTCTTCTTATAAGCTTTATTTTGACCTATGAACCATTAGTATACGTCTTACCATTCTTGAATTATGCCCTGTCTATTAGTCACTGCCTCCCACACTTGGTCAAATTTTGTACAAATGTTATTTTCTATTTTATGGCACGTTGTGGTCTGTTTGATTGGTATATAAACCGGGTATGTTTGAAATACATGATTCATATTGCAGAGGCTGAGAATGGTGCTCTGGACTCAACTGTCTGGGCTAGGCGGGAAGCAGGTCCAATCAGGACTCTAGGCTGCTCATACGGGCTTACGCGTCATTGATCCGATCGATAATTCACTGCTACCTAATCGGTGGTCACAAGTTATAACAGTTATGTGTTTAATATTTTGTTTACAAGTATACGTGAGGATAACCATCCTTTCTCAGTGTTTAGTAAAAGTACGATAACTAGCATTTTCGAAAATTTTTCCATTTACTTAGTGGGTCAGTGCCGTATATGAGAGTATAATTTTCACTGAGGACTCCATTTTACTCATCTAAAGCTATTTACATATGTCTTCTGTGAATACCTTACTGTGGTGCTTCCCACTTTTCTGGATTTAGAAAGCAAATGTCGTGGAAGTTAGAGCTTAAAATGAAAGTCTCAATAAAATTTATGCTCTTAGGTGCAGTATTCACTCAATAGATGAAAGAAGAACACTAGATTTTACATTGAGCGGCGGATTTGAAAAAAAGTCAAGGAGACATATTCTATGCTTAATTGTCTTAGTTTACTAAGTAGAAAAACATTATTTGATGATTAACTGCGTTGTACATTCATATCCAGTTATTAGGAGTGCAACGTGGACTTATGTCAGTAGTTCTATCTCGTTGCAATTACTAGTTGGGCATATTTCATCAGTGTATCATTTAAACAACTGAAACGTGTATATAACAAATCTATAATCTCTTGCTCCATAACCTATAAAACAATACGGAACTGTGTACAGAGTAAGCGTATCATAATAATATTATTATTTTGAGAACTGGATGCACAGAAGAAACATTGGATACCGGAGGAGGAGGAGGGTCGGGACTGGTGGGATTCAGGTCTCTTTATGAACATTGTAAGTTTTTAGTACATTTTAATGCTATATCACAGACTAAATGATTTTAAAAACACGAATCACTGAACTTGGAGTACTCAAGGTCTTGGATTCACTCCTAATAAAGCAGTTGTGTAAGTGCTTATTGATGATTAGTTCTAAACTTAAACAAAATCTCTGTTTAGTACTTGTTGGTCATCTTTTGAAATTGTCGTTCGTTTTTACACATTTGTTTTAATTCTCCTTAGATACGTTCACTACAAAGTCAATTGCATTATTTCGAATTACAAAAAGCTGAATATCTTGTTGACACAAGATCATCATTATACGAAGATGAATTATTAACCAATGGAGAGAAACCAATTCATTCAGCTTGTTTAGCGTTTGCTTATCTTGATTTACATGGGTTAAATAAATCATGCGCATTATATGTATTACAACAACGTTTAACTTATTTAAAAGATAAATTAAATCGATTAAAATCATTAAAATATTTCACCGTGATCACTGGTCGAGCAGCTGGCAATGAAAGTGACTTAGTGTCAATAGCCCCAGTGTTAAGACCAGCAGTTATACAGTATCTTTTAACAAATGGTTATAAATTTGAAGAGAATTTTCGAGTCGGTTCTGGACATTTTACAGTTAATTTAAACAATTCAAAATTGAGATAACAATAGAACTGACAAGGGAAATTTGTTTTCGTTGATTAATAAATAAACACTTGATTATTGCAATTTTCCTATTCGATTCTTATATTTTTTCTATTTGATTAATTTTTCAAATTGTAATTTTTTCTAAAGTACAGCTCGTATCGTTTTTTTTTAACAAAAAACAACCGAGTAAGATGATTTTATTTTAATTCAGATCATGAACCAATCAATGTTAGACTACCGTTGATTGGTTCATGATCTCAATTAAAATACAACAATCTTCACAACCCTATAATGATAAAATGATCTTGTTATTAGTGCATGTTTGGTTTTTTGATCATCACTGTAATTATTGTCACTTAGAGTTGTGCGTTCGTTTGTTTCTTATTTTAAACAAAATCTCTCGAAGAAAAAGAAAACGGGAGATTTTTAAAAAAATGTTTACCCAGTGTTTTTAATGTCAGTTCACTGAATGTTGATCAGACTATGTCGATCAATGAATTGACACAACTTGGTTAAATAAAGCAAGAACAAATATTAATGCAGAATAGTATGAATTCATAATATTTCGAGGTTTCTCGTCAGCTGCTTACAACCAAATATGTGATAAGCTTTTTACATTGAGATAGTGTAAAACAATTGGCATAAATGAATGTACATGATTAGAATGACAAAGATTTACAATAATAACTATATATATATATGCTAGAACAGGTCAGAGGTTAATTGGTGTTAGAATTAAAGAGACAATTAAAGATGGGAGATGTAATAGTTGAATGGAGTTTATAAATTGTGTGATAATTATTTTAGAGGTATTAGAACAGTGATAAGATAGGTTACGTAATGATTGAATAAAATTTGAACAGTTAAGATAATCTAACAGTATCAGTGAGGCGGAAATATGTGGATAAAAATTGGTTTAAGAATTAAGTTATGAGGGGGGGTGTAGAGGATAACACAAAATAAATTTTTTTAAATAAATAAGTGAATCAAATAACACACACACACACAAAAATGGATTACCAGGGTAATAATAAGTTAATCAGTGTCTCTTTTTGAATGCATAAATCCGGTTTAAGTTTTTTTATTGCAATCGCTTCCGCAAAGCGGAGAGTAGTAGTACTTCTTTGTCTGTTGATAATTTTAAAAGCGTGCGAAATATCGATGGTATGCCCGGTGTCAAGTAAATGCCGAGCTATTGCACTGTTAAGAGCCTTAGTCCCTCGCAGCCTCAAGTTCTTTGGAATATGCTCAGATATGCGAACATGTACTCTTCTCTCAGTTCTTCCAATGTATGTGTTTTGGCACGTACATGTGAATTGGTAAATGCAGTTGGAGCTACTAAGAAACGAGGACTTGTCGATTTTAGTTTCTTTGAGTGAGCAGTTCGTTTTCCATACTGTCATTAATTTTGCTGCTGGGTAGGCAACTTTCAACGCTGAATTTAGTCTGTGATTAATTAAGCCAGCAATTTCATCTCCTTTGAAACGTAGATATAAGAAGCAAGATTTCTTTTCAACTCTATCATACTTTGCCTGAGGATTGGTTTTTGCATATTATGGATAAATTTCAACGGGTATGAATTTTCACGTAGAGCGTTAGTGATGAGAGTGATCTCATCATCCAGGCATTCCTTTGAACAAATTTTTCGAGCGCATGAGCATGTTCCAAAGAACTTGAGGCTGCGAGGGACGAAGGTTCTTAACAGTGCGATAGCTCGGCATTTACTGGACACCGGGCATACCATTGATATCTCACACGCTTTCAAAATTATCAATAGACAACGAAGTACTACTACTCTCCGGTTCGCGGAAGCGATTGCGATAAAAAAACTTAAACCGGATTTATGCATTCAAAAAGAGACGTTAATAAACTTATCATTACCCTGGTAACTTTTTTTTGTGTGTGTTATTTTATTCACTTATTTTATTTTCAAAATATTCATTTTGGGTTATATTCCCCCCATTACCTAATTCTTAAACCAACTTTCCATTCACACATTTCCGCCCACTAATCCTCTTATATCATGTTAACCTTTCTAATTCTATTCAATTATTACGTAACCTAACTGTATGAAATTTTTGAACAACTTGGTTAATTTATTTGCTATCATGGTGTAGATTATCATTGTTGAATCAGCGGTATATTTTTTTTATTTTTTTAAAAAAAATCGTAATTAAACTTTAAATGTATGAAATTGGTCAGTTTTTGATTAGCGAGTCTTACATTCAATTGAGTCCTACATATTATTCATCTAATAGTTTTTTAGTAAGTCTTGTGCTTTCAATACTGGTGGAGATTTGGGAAGAGATGTATCACTTGAAGTGGCATAAGATATATCAATACTTCATTTTCGCTCAATTGCTTTTTCTGGTTAGAATCAGTTGGATATGTGATATTCTAAAGGGTCTTAAAATATTATTATGCATCTTATTTTTTCTAAAGTGAACACTACCATTAAATTCTTTCTACTGGTGTCATCAAAAGTCAATCTTGTCGAACAATAACACCTATACTCTATAAAACATAAATTTAATCTTTAGACAAAAGCTTCAATCATCTGAATTATTCGTTATATTGATTAGCACTAACTGTTGTGTAGCGTTACAAGTTTGTTCTTATCGGGTAGCAACAATTTTCTTTTGTTGACGATTGTATTCCTAATATTGTTGATCAGAGTGCTAAACAAAAAACATATGAAGCATATAAATTTATTATTCATATTAACTGGTGGTTGGGTCCTATTGTACTGTATTCCAACCAGTTAATTCTTAGACTAATCAGTTTGTAATTGCACCAAACAAATTTAGATCATTCACACGGTATATTCTTTATTACTCAAACAGTAAGATGTTCATCAAAATAGCGTTTCAATCTCAGTTATGTCATTGAAGAAATGTTGCGACGTTCCGCATTTTTCAAGGTAATAATATCTTGTCTAGTTAATGCTTGGTCCGTTTAAATGCATCCTAAAGGTACCTTAATATTCAGCGGTCACTTTCTGGGAATTTCGATGTATGGTTATGTTTGTAAAGTACTCGAAACCGTTGTTTTAAATATCCAAGTCACAAGTTTGTAAATGCAAATTACTGGCACAAATATATTTATATCTTTTTTGCATTTTGGGTGCATTGGGATATTGTGCACCTGTACACGTTTACGTATATTTTATAACCGAATAACATACGTTTACTTCCTTAGGATCAGACTGGGCTCTGATGAAGTTAATGAGAATAACAATGTAATTTCCACGATTATTCCACTCAGCTCAAAAGATATACATAAATTGAAATGGTTCAATGTTTAATTGTTGAACCTGTTAAAGTTGATCCTTATAACAGATTACGGAAGACTTACTAGTAACCTTTAAAATGATGGCCATTTGTAATCTGAAGCTTAAGACTAAATTAAAACAATAATTTTAGATTCTTACATCAAACAAAACTCACTACCTATAAGAATGTATCGGTAATCAAAAAAGGCAAATTTTGCAAGAATGGTTTATGAAGAGCTAAGTGATTTATGCTTTGACCCTTCGTTACTGTTACAACTTGATGAAATTACGTGCACATAAGTATAGTTTTAAAAGTAATTCGTATTCTATGCAGTATTTTCTTCCCACGATTTTATCTACTCAATTAATCACCAATAAATATAAGTCAGCCACGAACTACCTGGCGCGTAACTCCCCTTACCTAATAGTAGTGTTTAAATTAATGCTTTTTTTTAGTTTTCCATTAGGTAGTCTTGACGATCCTTAAATAATAAACGCAACAAACGTAGTTCAAATGAAAAACTCAGTCAACAAATGAAGCGAATCATATTGGGAGTTACATTTTTAACTCTGAATCCTTTGCTTCATCATAGTATAAAGACGCCTTTTTAGTTTCAATTCTAACGTTCGGATGTTTATTTTTTGACCAGAATGATTTCTGTCAAGGTCAGTGCTGATTTGCTTTTTAATTGGGAAATACTTGAAGTCGTTAACTGCACACTGTGTTAACAGGGACATTTACTAGCGTCAACTATACAAATAGTGAGCAATATTACTTCAAACTGCATGGTATTAAGTTAATGCTCTATTCAGGAGGAGAGATGTACTTATTGCCTCTTTACATGATATATTACTGAATCAGTAAACTGGTCCACTGGAATATAGATATTTGCCAAACTGTTTTAAATATTGTGCCACTAGAGAGTTGAATGATTCTTTAGAATAGTTAGTTTTTATTTATAACATTCCCGGACCGTAAGAGTGTCTATACATATAACACTTATTTTAAAACGAATTTATGAATCACTCGTACATTAATATAGAGCAAAATCCTGATCACACATCAACGGAATTGAGAAATTACGATATAGGTACAGCTGCGCCGTAAGTGAAAGAGGCCTGAATGATAGGCCTGTTGTAAATTAACAATAATTTGGGAAAAATAAAAAGCAACAATTTCTGTCACCAAAAGCTCACAAATACAGAGGTGCAAGAATATAGTAGTTTAACTATTCGATAACTATACAAAAAAATGATAACTTCAGATAGAACTGTTACGAAGATTCACCTTTGCTTAATTTATATGCCGATAAGGCAGTAATGTAGTACTTGTAGCAATAAACATGTAATATTGATGTAGGGTTTTCTACTAATTTTCTTAGTTTTCTTGACCGTAATTAGCCGAAGAGGCCTGGTCAGGGATCTTCACCAGCACACCAAAATCTGCTATGGAATGCATCTGTTGTGAGATTCTTTCTGAAAGTTTTGTGTGTGTGTATGGGAATCCCTTCAGCTACACACTTTTTTAATATAACTTGTTGTTCCACTTTTAAATATGCAGTTGTTATTCTCGATCCTTCCTGTTGTATATTTCATTGATCTCTTGATTTTAAAGTAAACAGTTATTATTTACTTTTTATTGAAACCTTATGGAATCTTCTTCGACACTATGGTGTACCTAAGAAGATCGTCAACATTATCCGGAATTCATACGACAGACTACAGTGAGAAGTGGTGCATGGAGGACAGCTGACAGACTCATTCCAAGTGAGGAGCGGAGTCAAACGAGACTGCTTACTCTCCCCCTTCCTTTATCTTCTGGTGGTTAACTGGATTATGAAGAACTCCACATCTGAAGGAAGCACGGAATAAAATGGACAGATCGGGTGCAACTAGATGATTTGGACTTTGAGGATGACCTGATTTTTCTATTTCATACACGCGAACAAATGCAGGTTAAGACAAACAATGTAGCAGCAGCCTCTGTAGCAGTAGGTTTCATCACACACAAGTGAAAAAGCAACATCCTCAAATACAACACGGAGAACACCAACACAATCACACTTGATGGAGAAACTCTGGAAGAGATGGAATCTTTCACATACTTGGACAACATAGTCGATGAACAAGGAGGGTTTGATGCAGATGTGAAGTCACGGATTGGCAAAGGTAGGGCAGCATTCCTGCAGTTGAAGAACATTTGCAACTCAAAACAACTGTCAACCAATATCAAAGTCACAATTTTCAATACAAACGTCAAAACAGTTCTACTGTACGGAGCTCAAACTGCGGGAACTAACACAACTATCATCAAAATGGTACAAGTATTTATAAACAATTGTCTATTCAAGATACTCCATGTTCGTTAACCAGATACCATCAGCAACAGTCTACTGTGGGAGAGAACAAACCAGCTTCCAACTGAAGAAGTAATTAGGAAAGGATTTTGCAGGTGGATAGGAAATACACTTCGGAAGTCACTAAACTGCGTCACGAAGCAAGCGTTTTCTTGGTATCGTGAAGGAAAACTGAAAAAAGGAAGACGAGTGAACATACTGCGTCGAGAATGGGAAGCAGACATGAAAAAGATGAGTAACAACTGGAAAAAGCTGGAAGTGATAGCTCACGATAGACTTTGATGGAGTTAACTGGTGCGTGGCTAGTGCTTTCCCACGAGGGGTTACAGGCGTATGTAAGTAGGTCTTTATTTTTCCTACATTTCTTCTGGAGTTCTATAATTATCACGGACTATTTCATATCCCTTATTAATTTGTCAACCTAATTTAATTTAGATTTGATGATTTTAGTTTCCAGAACTATGACTGGTTGAAAAACTGTGGTAATATATATTAAGGTGTTCTATTCATAATCGCATTTAATCTAGGCTGTCATTTGCTTTCGTATTGATTTCATATATATCCTCATACTGGTCCTGTTGTCAGACTACATTCATTCAGCGAAGCAAAATTAGCAGTCTAGTATCAAGTGTCTCGATATTGGGTATGTTTTGTGCCAAAGTAGTCAGCAAAGCACACGTAGAACATGAAACACTGGAATGCAGTGTGAGTCACATGTGGCGTGTGCTGAAATCAAATGTATTGACATTCAGTGACAAAATTCTTTTACCAGTATAACACAAAAACCAGCAACTTTTCAACTTCTTGGGGTGTCGCTGAGGTTACTGCGTGTCCAAGGCCCAGGTAAGAGAGGAGGGTTGGCTGGGGGTGTCCATATGGGAGAGCTATGACACACTGTAGTGAGAGCCATAAGGAAAACGTCTCTCTTGGTAATCAGGGAGGCAAAAAACAGAGACATTGAGTACTTGAACAGTGTGCAATATCTCAAAAATTATTTGAAGATCGGCGAAAATTAGAGTATGCAATCTGACGGCTTGAAACAAATGAAGCCTATTGGCCACAATCTGAGCAGAAAAGACCGGATTTAGAAGGTCTCTTATAGTATTCTGGCCATGTATACGAAACTTTTCACACACTTGAGTAGGTGTTTTGTTGCTATCCAAAGAAGCAAAAAAACGTGCTTGCAGTATTGGAAACCGCCCGCTTCAAATCCATAAAAGTATCATTCAAACAGAGAAAAAACATTGTATTGAACATCATCGTTTGCTGCGTGCCCGCTAATGGTAGCAGTAGAGACAGTAAAGATCAGATTTATGAGAGGTTTAAGTTCATTGTGGAGGAGTACCCATAGAAAAATCTAGTCACTCTGACCAACTACTTAAGTATCCACGTCGTGGTGGGACAATTCAGGGAACGGACATGTAGTGACCTACTTTTATCAAGAGAACGCGATTTGTGTAATGGAAACAATTATTATTATAACCAATTGTACCAGTGATTGCTTTATTGTACTTGTTTGTTTAACTGTACTAAAGACATACTGTCTTCCGTTGACTGTGACCCCACTTATAGCCTTGAACGATCTCGGTATTCTTTCGATACCACGAGATCGCCAACAAATACATCTGCGCTACAGCCATCAACTGCCTTCTGCTATTTGGCCTAGGGGGGATTTTATCAGTTAACTGGCACGTAGTCTTCTTGTAGTGGTGGTCATAGTCAAACGCGACTCGACGAATGACGTGGCAACAGAGTCGAAGATAAAGGAGCAAGATTGGTGAGTGACCGTCAGATCTATGGGCTACTACACTTTCCCTAACAAGGGTTTTGCTAAACCACACAACGGAGAACCAAATTAATTTCACTCACATAAAAAAATATTCATGAGGTGTAAGAACAGGGGGAAGCTGTGAGGAAGTAAGTGAAACGACCGAACGCAGGACTGACGAACCAAAACGTATTCGAATAGGTCAGACTATGATCATCTGTATAGCTCGCCAAGCGTTTTTGAGACAGTTGTATTAAATTATATCAAAACACAAACTGTGTGCTCAAATTATACGGTTCTAATTTATGGAATAGAACAAATTATCTTAAAAATACAAAATACCTCAAACGGTACAGCCTGTGCTATACAGTCAGAAGTTTCGCTAACGCAAAGTAGTGCGCTAAACAATAAAAGAAACAGTCAATACCAAAGGATTTGATACCTGAGAATCAAGAAATATATTCCCAACAAACGGGATCAAATATCTATCTGCAGGGATTCCAGAAATTCTCCCAAGCAGACAGTCAAAAGGTTAACAGTCACACTGAATCACGCCGTCACCTTGTGCCTGGTCAAACATGACCTTACTGTTGTAGGGCCAGTGAAATTCCACTGAGCCCTAGCCATTGAATATCGAACAAAATCATCAATCCTCGTCAATGTCAAGGACAACCAACGCGCATCAGTTAATCGTACGCCATGGACTGGCCCATGCGGCAGTGGTCTTACCTTCGCTTGTATCTACTTTAACTAATATATTTCTGCAATAACGTCCTTTGTGTTGTACAGTCTTCAAAGCATCTATAGTACCTTGATACGTCAATGGGGTAATCTATGTAAGGTGCAGACCGCGAAGTGTGACTTCGGCGTTAGCTAGTTTGTCACACCACTCACGTCTAACTCGAGTAAGCCTCTAATCATTTCGACATAGATCATCCACGCTGGTGATCTACACTGGTGAGCAAGACTGCGAATAACGCAACCTATCATTATAGTCTGTATTATTGCAATCTATAGTTATTCTTTTCCATTTTTATTATCGCCTATGTTAATCTGTTACTGTGAACTTTCGTTGCTTCATCTCAATGTTGATTAGTATTTAAACTCAAATAACTAGTTCAGTAGGTAGAACTAACTAGTCAACTACGGTTATAATCGGCTATCGTGGTTCTTTAACAAGCATTAGCAGCATGTAAATGCTCCTGTGTAATATGTCTGTTAAAATATCAACCACTCGTGGGTATAGCCACAAAGCAACACGAACGCACATCGGTTTGTAACTTATCCTATAGTTTATGCGAGTAAAGATTAACTGTCGACTTTAAATTCGTCTTCCTGCTTAACCTCTATCAACTAGAATATTTCTATTTTTGACCACCGCCTGCCTAATTTCCAACTGCCGAGTTCCATGGCCAAACAGAGGATGCAAATGCTAGAAATTTACGGTGAGTTCAAACTATAAATGTTCTGCAATGTTAGATCTCGGTTAGACTGTTCGTCAGGCAATGCTACGTATTTGGCTTGAATTTATTCTGGACTTGTACTAATTCAGTCTACAACGCTGTGTTAATCGAAGAATCTAATCAACATTACCTAGTATATAATCCAGATTTCAACTACTGTCCACTTCTTACTTCATTACTTGAAAGCAAGAGTAACCCAGGCGAGTTTCACAAAATCACTAGATTATTTCGTACTATCTTTATGATGCGTAATAACATTTCGTAGTTGCTTTCATGTTAAGTAGTCATATATTCGGTCACTTCCGTTAAGTGTTAGTCGAAATCATGTACATTTGTGACTCGTTAATCGACATACTATGGTAAAACATATTGCATGTACACGAACAATCTTATTTCATGTCCTGAGTAGACACTTTGTCGTACGTAATATATGTCACTTAACGCTAGGTAACAAGCTCCTTGCATCAGCCTTGTACGAAATGACCATGTTACCTGAACCCTCTAAACTTTAGTTACATTGGTGTTCACCATTTTAATTAATGTTTACTATACTCCTTGTATTTGCTATTATTTCACACGGTAAATCATGGCTCGATCTCCTTATTACACGACAGTCATTTTAATTCCATTTTTGATTTACTTGTATGCAATAATGGTTTGTAAAATATCTAAACGTCCTCGAAAATTCTCCACGAACCCAACCATAGTTTTCGTATATACTTTTCCCCAAACGTCCAACTGTTACGCTAATAATACCCAAACGAACGTTCAGTGCAACTATCAGTATACGTAAGAACGATGTTATTTAAATTTGACTTTATAATACATCCGAACTATTGTAGTTATTCTACTTCGATATCGTACTTTATATTATGAAGTATTTCCTCGTGTTTGTTATCTAAAAGATGATTTCGGTACATCAATCGGCTGCTCAACTATTCGACGATTTAAAACCTGTCCAGTTCAATTGGTGATCTGACGACATTATCATCCGCGCGAATCATCAGTTTGTGCAGTCGAGCGAATCTCCTGTACACTGAAAACGACATTGTCGTCTTTATCCCAACACTGACAGTGTTTTTCATTGGTATCATTGACATGAGTCCAGAGTAATACTCTTGGTTTCTTATGGTCTTTTCGATAAATTTCTATTCGCTAATCGAACAAATAATCAGCAAGCATCGTTTATCATCTTTTGAAGACTTTACAGTGCCGTCTTCGCTCTGGATTTGGAGCCTTCGACCCTTACTGACTGTAACAGCAGTCACCGATTTTCAAAACTGACTACAAGTGGATTAATAGCCTCGCATGACGAAATTACGATTACTCTTCACGACTATACTTGTGTACTTACAGTTAGTCTGTTAAATATAGATATAGCTAAAAGTTGTCAACGACACTGTCCGACATTCATCTTTTAATCAATGGCAGTATAAACATCCGTATCGATTGATAATACACTTATCCTACTATCGCTATGGGATTATTACTCTTGCGGCAAAGTTAGCTTTTCTCATCTGAGGAACTCACTTACTTGTCAAAGCTGTATATTTCAGTGAGAAGTTATGTTCTTTTTATTATTTCTATGGTTAATCGTCTTAAGTTCAACCAACGTTCTACTAAAATATTATTACTCGCTGTTTCTCGATTAGTTTTTGCCGCCTCCTTTCCATTTGTTTTGCAGCTCGGCAATACCCAGAGGATTCATATTAATCGTTTGGCAATCTCCGGCGCGCGACTACCGACAAGTTTGGTACCGATTCAAACGGCCGTTGAATCTGGTGGGGGAGTATTGTAGGGCCAGTGAAATTCCACTGAGCCCTAGCCATTGAATATCGAACAAAATCATCAATCCTCGTCAATGTCAAGGACAACCAACGCGCATCAGTTAATCGTACGCCATGGACTGGCCCATGCGGCAGTGGTCTTACCTTCGCTTGTATCTACTTTAACTAATATATTTCTGCAATAACGTCCTTTGTGTTGTACAGTCTTCAAAGCATCTATAGTACCTTGATACGTCAATGGGGTAATCTATGTAAGGTGCAGACCGCGAAGTGTGACTTCGGCGTTAGCTAGTTTGTCACACCACTCACGTCTAACTCGAGTAAGCCTCTAATCATTTCGACATAGATCATCCACGCTGGTGATCTACACTGTCAATAGTCCGGCAACGTGCAATAAAAAATTAGGTAACAAAAAGATAAGTTTATAATCAAAATCACATAATAAAAGCTCCAACGAGATCTGAACAAAGGTTAAAATATATGACGGGGAGAAGAAGCAAATAAATGAAAATACTGTCCAACAAAAAGGCTGTGGAGGAATTTTCATTGTTCTCTTTCCGTTACAGTAAGTAAGAGGTATCTCCTTGGTCATGTTACAGTAAATCAAACTACCTTCACTAGGTGATGGCAACTGTCTTAGTTTAGGACCAGAGTTCTTTGCTGCAGGTAGATTTAGCGATATTTGATCCTTCTTCTGGTTGTCTCTTGACGCCTCAAAATTTACTGCAGACTGTTATATCATGTTCATTTCTCGCCGATACAATGCATCTAGCGCGTGAATGTCATGACCTTTTACATGTCTGTTGTCACTAGTGAACTGCGATATATTGTCAAGCTCTCGGATCTGTCTAGGAGAATACTTACGGAACCTAGCTTCTAATTCGTTTGTCGATGTTTTATAATCTGTATGAACTATTAATTAACTTCATTCCAATGTGTGCCAGAAACGTTCAATAATTAGATGAACTGAGAGTTCTTTGCCGAAGGCGAATCCTGTTGAGAAGTACGCCATCGGTTTCGAGTCGTTTTTTAGCCAGTTTGTTAAGGATAACGTCTACTGTTTTGTCCAAGGCATTCGTCAGTAAAGCAAGTGGGAATGGGAGTTCAGATGTCAACGTAGATGCTTGAGCTAGTTTATCCTTTAGCTGTTTAACAGCCTCAGTAGCCTCAAAAGTCAATTTAAATTCTTTTGGCTTCCCTCTAATGTAATCTATCGAACGTCGCATTAATTGTACACAATTAGTTATCAATCTACGGTAAAAGTTAACTAAACCTAAAAAACCACTAATTTGTGTTAGAGAACTTGATGTGGATTTTCGCATAATGGTGTCCACCTCTACTTTGATCGGTAAAATCCCTTCTGGGTTTATCGCGTATCGGAGAAATTCCAAAGTTCGAACACCGGAAACGAACTTTGATGCGTTTTCACCAAGTCTCTTTAAAACTGCTCTCAAGTGTTGTGCATATGATTTTAAATCAGGACCGCGTTCGTCAGACCAAATGGAATACTTACGAACTCGAACATTTCGAACGATGAAGCAAGAACATTCTTAAGGAAATCTCCTTCAGCTACTAGTATATTGTGATATACCCTGACTATGTCAATTTTAGTAAATGTGTTCATACCCTGTGCCTTTCGTTTTGATTGTTTGACTTACCTCAAACTTTCACTGTAAGGTTAAAGTTGGATTTGGTTAGGCTTGGTAATGATTCGAGTATAGCCTGAAACTTAGCAGTTGTTACTAGCAGAGTTTCTATTAAGTTTAAAGTGGTGATGTGACTTTCTTCCATTTTTTTGTAACTCGAAGATTTTTCGAGTCCCAAACGTTGTCTGTTGTTGTGAACTTGAAACGCATACCTCTGTAAAAAGCCCATTCCCAGTATTGCCAGATCTAATTTGGCAATGGTAAACTCCTAGGGAAATTTCCTACAAAATCGTAAGTCTAACGTCAGTATAATCTGCCCGAAAGTCTTAGTTTTGATTGTGTTGGCGGCTGAAAGTGGAACTAGGGAAATTTTTCGACCCAGCTCGGTATCCATCAGAACGCTTAAGCCAAGATTTTTATCTATAACATAAATCAAGCGACTACATAGACAACTCTGCTCAGTCAATTGGACCTATTTGGTTGTTATTCATTGCCCATATTTTTGGTAGTCTATTTAGGCTAGAAACACGGTTAGCTGCACCCGGTTGATTGGCTATAGAACTTACTGTGGTACTGACCGACAGTCCAGATTCTTTGGGTAGTCTTGGCCCGTTCTGTGACCTAAACCTTTTCGTTGTGGTGACCTGCTGCTGTTTCAATGATCTGTTTGCATTTTCGTGGCAGTTTCTCTCAGACGTTTGACACTTGCAATGGCTGACTCTTAACTGATCAACCTAAGCTGTTACAAAATGACCTAAGCAATATTCACCATGGTTACAAACTCAACGGAAATAGTACATGTCTCGTCACCAGCGCAAGACCTCGACTGGTTAATAAGACAACTCCATAAAACCGTCTTTAGAAATTCCCGTAGTGA
The DNA here is from genome assembly GCA_946903255.1 of Schistosoma spindalis. NCBI lineage: Eukaryota > Metazoa > Platyhelminthes > Trematoda > Strigeidida > Schistosomatidae > Schistosoma > Schistosoma spindalis. The sequence goes on along the minus strand of OX336418.1, from coordinate 9,288,457 downwards.
ATTCTCAATAACAATGAACCTTGACCAAACGAAGAGCACCTTCTGACAGTTTCATAGAAACGTATATATCTAATTTTTAAGACCTGCATTCAAAGACGTTCAGAAATTAGACATACTATATTTCTACTTCACTTTGAAAAAAAAGTAAGAACATCAATATGCATTTTAAATGTGAAAAATCAGGATCAATTTCAGGACTCCGATTCGAGCCTCAGGAAAAATCCATTCGAATGCCTATCCAATAGAATATAGACAACTCACAGATAATCTTTTTTTACCTTTATCACCATAAATACTCCTAGATATCTTTTAAAGTGCCTAATTATGTTCTGTCCCACTACAAACTGTGTGGAAAACACCAAGAAATTAGAGGTATGACGTGTAAAACTGGGCTATGAAGACAATACACTCCTTACGAGTGATCGAAATTTGGAATTCACTACAGAGTGAAGTGGTCCAAGTGTCTCTCGCGTGGTAATCCATAAGGTAACTTAATACAGATCTGAAGACTTAGGAATTATATCATACTAGTCTGATGGGTTGGAGAAAATTATTTCTATACCGTTAACAACATCTTGAACAATCTCATGGGTGGCGTTGGACAGGGTCAAAAACGACGGCTCAACTGCACTGATCAATGAGGACGACGAGAGGATTTGAAGGTCCATAAGTTGCTTTAAGGATTCACTTCAGCTTGAAAAAAACCCTACAACAATAGAGAAAGAACCAGGAGACAATCGATTAAAACTTAACTAGTCAAAAGATCATGCAATAAACTTTCAGCCCCACTTGATATAGACAACTTACATTACCGAAACTCGCTCACAATCATTTTCTTACGGTACGAATTCGAGCTAAACTCTAAAGAATGCCTGAGAACAAGCTAAAAACTACATTATGGATGCGGACAAGGTCAAAATAACAGTTCATGTTATGCGAAAATGACTCAATCCTAACGAAACGATTACTTATTAAGCAAACACAGTTTTTTTATATTCGAACAGTTATCCGTTCACATCATTGATATATCTCCTCATGATACTACGGAAAAAATAAATATTGGGCAAAAGTCTATTGATGCATCATTACTACTGGTACGGTAAGGGCAACATTCGATGTAGAAAAACCAGTTTACAAGTTGGATGTATAGTTAATATAAAAATACTATTACAAAGAACTTCTTTTATAAATAGTTTCTGTTACCTCTCCGAATTCTGCTGTATTCCAATGCATAATTTTTATCGTAAAGAATACTACACAAAGACAAGCGTTAGAGAAAACACAATCTTACCTACTTATTGATGATTAGTTAACCGAAATTGGCTTTCTTGAATCTATACATACTAGCTGCTTCGTCTGGGTGGTGAAATTGTTGTTATTATGGAAGATGTGAGTGTTATCCATCTTCCATCGACTGTAATGTCTAAGAATATGATCGATTATACAGTTTCTATATCGTAATTGACTGAGCTTTCCTGAAAGACTTCATTTTCTTAAGTATGCCGGACGTACATGACGGCAAAAACACCGGCCTGTCATAATTTATGCACGATTTAGGTTACATCTGCTCGAATTCCTTTTGCTCCCACTTACTCTCATTATGAGTTGCCCACATAGTTACAGTGACCATTCAGTGCATATCTTTGAAAGGCGACTTGACAAACTTATATTAATGGATAACCATCTAATATTCCTATGCAAGTCTCATGAATTGGCGTGGTTGAGTGACTACAATACCTCCCATTGGGCGTTGACAAGGATGCGGTTCCATCCGGATGGAACCAGAAGTAAACACGTAAAATCAATTAATTAAGCCAAGCTTCGAACAGAGATATTGAGGTCTGAATGTAGAGCGCTACCCAAAATAGACGTTGCGTTGTGAGAATGTACGTTAAAAGTATACTGGACAGACTAGACAGTCATAATTAGAATCCTAGATTTTAATGGATTGTATAGTAGGCGGTAAAAACACATCTTCACACTGCTCAGAACATCTACGGTGATTGCGAAAAATTGTTCTATATATAGAAGCCGCCGCAATCTCCCAAGTTTGGGGAAATTTTGGGGTTGTGGTGCCATTTTTACAGACTTGAGAGACTGTGGCGGCTTCCCTAAAATTCCTCTTTGATCTTGGTCAAAGTCTTTTAACTTTAGGGATCTCCCTGAGCTCCCATGGGAGCCCAGAGTTGCAACTTCGGGAAAATTTTGTGGAGCTTTGCGTAAATGGCACAAAAACACAAAAAATTCCTCAAACCTGGGGAAATTCCCCCTGGATTTTGGGTTTTCCCATAATTTTCAAAGTTTAGGGAAATTTTGGAGAACTTCTGGGAAGCCTCCAGAGTCAAATCACCTTCACCAAAGTTTAGGGAAAAACCCTAAATTAGGGGGAACTTCGAGGATTTCCCCAGAACTCCAAAGTTTACTATAGTGGCTTCCCCAAAATCGGGAGCTCGAGATGTAGTAGAAATAAATATTTTATGAGGAAACTGGGAAATCATCTTTTGTGTCTCATGAGCAAAAATCATGGATACGGAGCACTTTTGCTTTAACGCTGACAACAGTTCGTGGTTAGAAACTTAACCTCAGATCCTTATTCTCTGCTCCAACAAGGAACCATGTGGGGACTTAAAAATTGTCCGGATTCTTTTAAAGATTCTAGAATGTGAGGGGTTTATGTCTTTCTTCCAATTTACTGCCATGGCAGAGTAACCTTTTAGAGAAAGTAGTTGGTTTGATAAATATATAAAATCACGTTGCAACATCCATTTGCAAATGTTTTCCGATTATCTAGCAAGTAGCTGGTGTTTCGTCGGGGTTCTCAGCTTTTCCATGAAGTATACTTCTGCCAAGTATGCCATTGACAAGCTTGATAAACAACTGAGTTATCCCCATAGATTTCTTTTTACCTTTAACAACTTCCAGCTGAGGAGAAAAGCTCTCATTTTTCACCAACTGTGGTTATTTGGTGTCCACTAAAATTTTTCACAATATGTACAGATTCTCCACATTTATCCCTGGGTCTTTCTCTGGATACATAGGTTTCTCGGAGTTTCCACACTTAGTAAACTATGTGCGTACGTTTATCCAAAATCTAACCGATTTCGCGTACATCTCTGGAAATTCACGTCAAAAGTTTTAGAATAGAAGAAACAGAAAACCCGGATTTTGAACAAATTTCAGCGAACACTTCCACAAGTACGAACTTTTGCCGAAATTTCGGCTAGTAATACATTTGAAACTTATCAAGATATCCCATTAAGGAAAAATTTCATGAATTTTTTTTGATACAATACCATTGTGCTTACTTTAGGTCTTTTACACCCAAAACTAGAGCTTATTTTTGCCCATGATTTCTATATAATCCACGTTTTCTTGGAAAACTCCACCCTTATGCAAACTTGGTTGTCTACTAGATACTCCAGTAAACAGGTGTTGCTTATAATGCATTTTATGTTCAAGAATACTTCCAATACTTTACCTAATCAAACCAATTATGCGCCACACAAAACAATGAGAATGGAAGGAGAAAAAAAAAGAAAAACAATAACGACCAGATTAGTGTAAGGCAGTGAGACAATAATAATTATAATAATAATGAGGGAAACAGAAAGGTGCAACCAGAAGAACTCTTCCAGTTAAGGAAGATACAACCACTTTTTATGATGAAAGTAAAAGGTTACAGCAGGATCGCCACTGGCTTCTATTCTGAGACATATCTGATCATGTCTCTAGCCACTGTGTTACACCATCTCTCAGACCCCAGCCAAGGAGTCGAGAAGGACCAACAAAAGCCAGCCCTTTGCAGCTTTCTTTCATAACACGACACCATGTCATACACTGATCACTTCTCCGCTTTTTCCAACCAGTCCCAGTGTCGGCAAATAATGCACGACGTGGAATTCTCTGGGAAGACATTCGTAGGACATGTCCTACACACCGAAGTCGATGTTTCAAGATGGTGACAACAATTGGATTATCGTCTCTGTGCCCGAACACACGATGCCGAACCTCTGCATTACTAACATGGTGTTGCCACTGGATGTCAACAATCCTTCGGAGACAACGATGATCAAACATAGAGAGTTGTCTAACATCCTCAACTCGGAGAGGCCAGGTTTCACAGGCATAGCGCAAAACTGCTCTCACCTACGCGTTGTAGATTCGATCACATACAGCCAGACTGACATTGCGAAGGCGCCAAAGGTGACCCAAATTGGCGTAAGCCGCTCTGGCTTTCACTATACGTGAATTGATCTCATCACTCACGCCACTACCTAGATACACGAACTTCTCGACTACTTCTATCTGCTCACCATCCAGGGTTAGTACAGGATTAGAATCCTGGCAATCTTGTAGAAGTACTTTGCACTTCGAAGGTCCAAAGCGTACTTACGGACAAGGTAACGTAACTTTCGAAAACCCAGAAGGATCGTAGATAACTCTAACTGGTAGAAGTTGCCATGATCTAAAACTGTGAAACAATATGTCGCCTCACCATATTAAACTATTTCCTATTGGTAACTACTTGGGAAGTGATGTTAGTAAATTCGAGTAAATATATATAAAAAAGGAATAGTAACGATAATATCATGTACGTATTGAGATACTAAGTACGTTTATTATGGGAATCCACATTTGACAGAAACATTAACTAGTGGAATATATTTATATAAGATATGGAAATTATTTCTAAAAAAGACCACTTGTATTGTGTCTACCAACTTGAAGATTGTAATTGGTTTGATTAGGTAAAGTATTGGAAGTATTCTTGAACATAAAATGCATTATAAGCAACACCTGTTTACTGGAGTATCTAGTAGACAACCAAGTTTGCATAAGGGTGGAGTTTTCCAAGAAAACGTGGATTATATAGAAATCATGGGCAAAAATAAGCTCTAGTTTTGGGTGTAAAAGACCTAAAGTAAGCACAATGGTATTGTATCAAAAAAAATTCATGAAATTTTTCCTTAATGGGATATCTTGATAAGTTTCAAATGTATTACTAGCCGAAAGTTCGTACTTGGAAATTTTCAGTAAAATACATAGGTTCATGAGAACTTTGGTGTATCTCTGTGGCTACTTTTTAGACCACTCTTGGTGGTTTTCGGAAGTTGGAGAAAAACATCTAGATAGGTGTAATAAATATTTGACCTTTGTGATTATTAAGTCGCTCCACATCACCATGGTCTTTAAAAATTTCTCTCTCGTCGACAGACTTTCACAAGGTGGTACCTATAAGTCTATCCCTTTTAAGGTGGTTTGTTGGTAACAAATTACTAGACAGTATCAATGGTACATTTTCGAACAGGATTATTGAAGTCGCGTGTCACAGGATTGAGATTAAGCTTAGCATATTCAAACGTGCCTACTGAGTTTGGGTTGCCGTTGGTATCATATTTACGCCCTTTACTCACGGCTGTACCATACTCATTAAACACACTGCTTCTAAGTCTATTAACTATCGGTAAAAGGTCTATTGAGAATGGCCTATTAAGCTCTAAAATTTACCAACAGACACCAATAAATCCTGTATCAGTCTATTGTACATCAATTCCTCGTAAGTTATGAACGCAGGTAGCAAATACTTGTTAAAGACCGGTCAGCAGTGTAAATCGTAGGACTCAATAATCTTCACAAATACCCCACGCTAATAGCAATAATGATCCTATCCGTGGTATTTTATTAACAAAACATGTAATTACCTTCATATATTTGATACGATACTGAATGTTTTAAATGTTTTTCTGTAAACGTAGTTATGTTGTACTGAAACTTGGTGGCGACGCATTACATAATCAGTTTTATGTCATCTGAGATACAAGATGGATTGTTTCATTGCAGTGTATGTGATTTGAAAATCAGGTATGACTACAAAGGTGATAAGCCTCCATTCTTTAAAAAGGATGTAAAGTAACTAGGTATCCTAGCGTTATAGTGATAGCTTCAGGCTTCTAGAAAGTGTATATTGTATTCGTGATCCGTTTGCTGACGATAATCTGGGTGGGATTATACTAGGTGGTGACTGCAGTGTGTGTGGGAGAAGTGTTTGTGTTTCTCAAGTATGTCGTATTCAGTTTATTTTATGAGATTCAGAATTGTTCTACATACAACGTGAGAAGATACTGCCCTTGTTGTGCGAAAGATGAACATGGCAGCAGTTGATAATACGGTTTGTATGGATTATTAGAGCGATAATTATTCCTGCACACATGAATGCTTTTTCAGTGTTAATTATTTTTTGTGAGTACTTGTTGTGCCAATTATTGTGTTCAGTTGTTAAAATAATAAACACAGGGAGCTACATTTAATTTAGTGTTTTTAATTTTTTGGACGTTCGAAATATGTAGTTAATGATGAGTTAGTTCACTTATTGTTATATTCCGGCGAGAATTGTAACTTTTGAGAACTATTCATGGACAAATATTATATGTATATCCTTAATATATAACTATTCAGTAGCCAGATTATGTATATCCATACTCCTCTTATTACAAGCTTTACTTCGACCTATAAACTATCATTATACGATTTACCGTTCTTGAGTTATGCCTAGTCTATTAATTTCAGTCTCCCACATTCACAGCTACTTTTGGCCAAGATCTTGTACAAATGTTATTTTCTTTTTTATGTTACGATGTTGTCTTTTTGGTTTATGTATAAACGCAATATGTTTGAAGTACATGACTCATATCACAGAGACTGAGATTGGTGTTCTGAACTCAACAGGCAGGGCTAGGTAGGAAGAAGTGACAGATAAAGATTCTAGATAGCTCTTACGAGTTTTATGTGTCATTGGTCCGGTTGATAAATCACTGTTCTCTAAGTGATGATATCATTAAGTCATATATTGATAGGGGCACAAGTTATAATAAATTTCAATAACATTCGACACAATCAACAGATTGATAAATATTATGCGATCACGAATGGCTAATTTATAGAGAAAATATGCAGAGTTCTGGTAGTAAGGTGTAACACTGATTGTTGCATAATGGGTCAAAATTAAACATGAAAAGATATGATATCGACTGAATCGTTTGAACTTTTTACTAGTCACATTGTTTATCGGAAGGAAATTAAAAGTTTAACTTTTGTATGAAAAAACCGTAAACGAGCATATAAGATGTTTTAAATATCCAAAGGACACTGAACATATTCGAGGTGTTATTAGGCAGTACAAAATAAAACAAGTGTAATAGTACGCATGATAATCAAGTGGTTGTTAATTGCAGTTTATTGAAAAAAAGCACACGATAAACACATAAAACACTTTTCACAACACAACTTTATATCTCGTAATCAATACTTTTTTTTTATCTATGCAAAAAACAGATAAATAAGTATCAAAGAGCTCATTTAAACGTAAAGAGAATTAAATGAATTAATTAAAGTATTTATGATGTATATAATAGGCGATTTTCAAATAATTAAGTGTTTTGGTTAGCTGAAGGCACCGACTTTTTTTCGATAAAGCTTCAATTGATCAACATACATGCCTGTATTAGCGTATTCATACAGACAATGGATCATTTTAGTTGGAAGAAGTCTGGAAGTCAATGAATAGAAATAACAATAATAGGTTGTATGGTGTAACCTATTTATGTCTACATTAATAATGATTCAGTTTATTTTTTTAAGAAAATGCAATTCAGTTTTGATTGCCTGTAATAATGTTAAGACTATTCAAGGATCAATTAACTTGACCTAAAAATTATTCTGATTATTGAAATAAAAATCAGACAATTTACGTAAATGAAAATGTTTGATATTTTCTAACAGATTTTACAATTAAGGATGGAAAATGACGCTGATCGGTTGAGGTTAGATATGAAAATTACCGAATGCCGGGCCAACGATCTAAAGGTAAAGCTCTCATAACAAAACCCGGAGTTTTTGAGTTTGATCCTCAGTGAAGGTGTAGTTGTATACTGTAAAAGTCTCTTAATAAGACGAAACAACTGTTCAGTGCTTCCCGACTTTCAAGGATTGCCTTAGGTGATTTCAATAACATTTGAACTATTATGATTAGTAGATCAGAGATAGATTGGTGAGTTTCAGGTTAAAACAGTCAACTTTACATTCGTAAGCGTCCAGTGGAGCAGTGGTTTAATTGTTAAGGCGTTAAGCTATTAACTATTAGGTACCATAAGTAAACATGTGTTCATTCATATGCACCGAAGAGCCTGGTACATATGTGGATTGGTCCAAGTTACCGCACCACAGCAAAATGTCAGAGTAGTGGATAGAATTAGTGCCAGAATCAGTGGTAGTAAAAAACACTAAGCATAGACTGTATGATTCGATATAATATGAATTCGTAGAATAAGAAGGAATTTGAAAACTCAGGATCTAAGAGAAAAATAATAAATGCATCCGTGCAGTTACGAACAATTGTGAACCAATGTTGCTTTACGTCTTTCCAATCATTGGCTACATCGTTTGCACGGACACTAACATCTACCAAAACGACCCATTCTAACTGTTAATGAACTGATGGTGCGTTTTGTTTTTCCACCTCTAACATCCTTAAGGTCTACTCCCACACTGAAAATTTGACGTCGAAGTACCCAGCGGCTTGATATATGTAGTAAATGTCTCATTCGACGAAGGCTTACTACATCAAACAGTTAAAAGTGCAGTATACCTATTTTTCATGGATTTTACTTTCTATGATATTTTGAAATATGACAAGATGAACCGGTGCATATCTGTGTGAAAATCCATATTTTATATCTGAAAATTTAAGAGTACCAATTAATTCAGTTGTTCAAGTATTAAGAAGTGAAATCGAAAGTCTCTATCGTTGCAGTAGGTTTTGGGCGTCGGACTACAAACTATCATCAACCTTACTTAGTTGAGAAGATTATGATTCTAAATGACACTAGAACCAGAAGCTACCAATCACATGAATTTATTCAACCCCTATTTTTAAGAATATGTTACTCGATATTTATGAAAGTTTGAAACCTCACCGACTACTTTAGCTTTTCTGGTTAATTACTATCAACTAAAATGATACGCAGGTCAATAAACTACTAGATGAGTCGGGCAAAAACTAATATAAATGGACTGAAATGGCATTGATTATTAAGTTATACGATAATTTGTGTATAGTGCGAAAAAAGCGCCATTAAATGTGGGTCAGTACGTTTCTGAAATTACCTCTGAATTGATTTATGAATTAACGTATATTTATGATAGCATTTGGTATAAGGAACCACTAAAAGAACGGCATTTACAAGATTTTCTGGACATATCACAAGAGCGGTCACCAGGCACTTAATGGACAGCGGACATAATGTAAATATAACATAGATGCCTAGAATAACTGACAACGAAATATGACGAGTTCGTTTTATTCAGTAAATCTAGTTGTTAATTTTTAATTAAGTCTATCAAGTGATCATGATATATGGGGAAAAATGGATACTTACATTTGTAAGATGGGCAGTATACGATATCGGGCCGATACATAAACAACTCGTTCATTTAAACGTACAGATTGAACGATTCGACTTGCACAATAGCTAGCATCCACAGTAGGGAAGAGCAAAGGATGTCTGTAATATAATAGGATAATAATTGTAATAATACGCATGGCAATCAAAAAAGTCATATTTACACTTAATATTCGAGATGTGCTTATTACAATAAGTTAGATCAAGTTATCTCTTCACTGAAATGTCAAGCGTCTGGTTATTTATTTATTTTAACACATAAGTATAGGTACAGGGAGGCACCAAATACATATGCGCCACACAAATCTCAATTGATTTGTGTGAGGGCTGTGATACTGCCCGGGTGCCAAAACCGAAGCAGGTGGTTTTCTTAGGGGGCCACACCCCGAGCCTTTGACCTGAACGTCTGACCCACAAGGCAGTGGAGCATCGTGAGGAGTTGCAGTCCCATGGTAGCCGGTGACCAACGATTGGTTCATACGCCATTTGTTCCCGCAGGATACTGGAGCCCATGTGCACCATTGGTTTGGGGTCCGGTTAAAGCGCCAGACATTCGCTTTTCGTCCTCTCATTTTTGTAAACAACACCCCCGCCACGAGAAGGCAGTGTTTGGTAAAAATAGTGGGATTATTCGGTTAGTGTTTAGTTGATCAACCATTTCATTTTACACGTACGATTTACTACGGAAAGATACCCACTCTTTATCCTCTCTTAAATCCTAATTCCTTAGGTTATTTTATGAAGTTTTTTAAAATTCTACTCCATGACTGTTACTACCTTCTACTACTCTGAAATTTGTCTTGACGAGAGTCCTAGTAAGTCACAACTGGTCCAATTTAGCCATATTGAAAGTAGGATATTTGGCCAATGTAGGATTGGATGATTATTGTGCCATATTCGGAATCGATTTAGGTTCGAAGTGTGGACGACTGAATCCCAACTCAGTGATCCAAAGGTTTAATGTTTGACTCGAAATTCAAATGTCTCGGGCTGTTTGTGTTACTTAGAAGTCTCAAACGAACGAAAAAACTACCTAGTGCCCCCTAACTTATGTTAATCTAGGATAGGGGTTACCTATAAATAAAATCAGTAATAAACAAAAGGACTTACTTGGGTTTAACACCCTTAAACATATCTGTATTAAGTAGAAAAGGTAATACACGTGTAACACGAATTTCATCATCCACACCCAACTTAAGCAGCTCCAATTCTAATGATTCAGAAAATAATAGAGCTGCAGCTTTAGATGCACAATAGTCTGCACCACCAGCTAAAGGTACCCGACCAGCTATTGATGAAATACAAACAACGTGTCCTCTGGGATGACGAAATTTGACTGGAATACCAGAACTTGAATTCTCATCTATTTTGTTAATCATAGATGGTAAGAATGCTTGAATTAACTTTTCAAAAAAGGATACAAAAGAAAAGACATAATAAAGATAAATGTATTGGAAGTAATTAAGTGATTTATTTTTCAAAATAACTAGCTATCTGTAATTAGCTTCCTGCCGAAATAATGTGATTTACTGTGATAAGTTACTTTATAATAAAACTATTTTCAATGAGTCGAAAATAAAAAAATCACTTCATAATAAGTCTACTATTAGCCATACTTTAAGTAATAATAAATATACTTTTGTGTATTCCTAATGAGCAGAAAACGCGTGTTTCTGATATTTCGTGACTTAATTTAAGTCACTTTTTCAGAAATTTCGATTATTTATCTACTCTAAAGAAATAACTGATATTTAGTCACGAAGCGTCAGAAACCCAATTTTCTATTCATTAAGATATCACAAAAATATATTTATTATTAACTTTCTACTCAATGCTCAATTTATTTGAAACTACCAAGTCCAACCTTGACATTGATGCCCACATACTTTATTCATAAGTGATCATAACAAAGTAAGACGAAAAATTATTAAACTCCAAGATGAATACATTCCAAATATGGAATGATTAGGGGTTCAATTTAGAAAAATATTTTACTAGTTTACAACTGCCAGAACATCACATCGAAATAATGGTTGTTATTGTCAGTATATTAGGAACACAATCTGTGAATTACCGAAAAGAAACTTACATAGAAATGTGACAAGACATTGACTCGGAAACAATCTTCTATGGAATCCTGTGTTAGGTCAGTGATAAAATCTGCATTCATGACACCCGCATTATTCACTAAAACAGTAACTTTTCCAAATTCTTTCAAAACGTTTGTCGATAGTTCATCAATAGCTTTTTTGTGTCTATTAAAACAAAAAGATTATTTAAATTGGTTATTTTTAGAAGACAATTCTTACCTTAAATCGCATACATAAACTTTAATTTGAATGTTAGTTTCCTTATGAACCAAGTTGGATGTTTCTAATAGGCTCTTCTCATTCTTATCAACAGCTATTATGTTTGGACAAAATTTCGCAAACTCCAAACACATGAGCCTGCCAATACCGTTTCCTGCACCTGGAGAATTGAAGAAAATTAAGGTATTATGTTATACAATAATAGTTACCAGTGACAAGTATAACGTCCGATGAAAGATCCTTATAAACTGGACTGATTGTTTGCAAAATGTAGCTGGCAACTTCACGAAAATAGCACCAGAGGAGTTTGAAAATAAACACAATATGTTCAATAGCGAGTTCCAAGTATGGCGTTCGGTGTTCGCACTGAATCATTTTGATTACCTAAACGAAAAAAAGGTCGCCTTATAGATGTAAGAATGAATCAAAAGAAATACACACATTTTTGGCACAAATGATTGCAGATCTGCAATTATGTTTAGAATTACAGTTTAGGTCCTGGCCGTTGTTGCTACCTTGACGAGATGGTCAGGTTTGCCTGTCGTGATGAACTAATCGGCCATAATGGCTGGGACAATCGTTACTCAAAGTCCTACCATGCCAGATAGATCTGTTGAGCGGTAAGGCCAAAAGCAGAGAACCCAAAGTCCAAAGGCGAATTCGTACTGCTGACTATACAAAGGTGTGACGGCAGTAAAGTATTTCCCTCAGACAACCAGCGTGGCAATGGTGCTGCCTTCCCACATAGGAAGGGTGGGGTTAGAAAAACGTCAACCGAAGAGCACACACCTCACCTCGTCCTACGGATTTTCGTATTCAGAGGTAAAGTCTCAACAAATACGGATCTAACACGAAAATTACTCACAAAAAGGTCGTGTGTGACCGACATCGGACAGATGTCCCTTGGGCACTGCGGTCACACTCTCAGGTGAATAAGACCACTTCTAACCCAATTTCCTTTTCAAGTATCTCTAGAAGAACCCTCCCATGCTGTGGGCGACCAAGTGATAGCCGCCTCACTAGACACAGAGAAATCAAATAAAGGAGACCTATTAGAGTTAAACTCAGCGATGAGAAAACCAAAGGTAAATTCCAGGAACAACTGAAGTCACACTGGGGCAATTTTGAAAACGAGGCTGACCCAAATGTTACTTGGAAAGATATACAAACAGCTGTGGGAACAGCAGCGATATCTATTGGCGATTTGAACTAAAGAGCCACGAAAACAAGTGGATTTCTGCAACATCTATTTTACCGATAAACTCTTGTAAACTTATCCTATCAGGCTTCGAACACGATGAAGAGCGAAAGCAAATCAAAAGAGATGAAAACAATAGCGGCTGTAAGTAACACCAGAAAGAAATCGGAATTAAGAAGTCAAGTGTGAGACGACCTCAGAAAAAGATGACTAATCGTAATCACTGATTGTCTCAATATATAAGAAGGGGTAAAAATCATACTGTGATAACCATAGAGAGATTGGTTTGACTATTATAACGTCTGAAACACTAGCCTCAATTTTTGGAAGCCTAACAAAGACTCGTGAACCACAAACACGAGAAGACCAGGCTGGCTTCAGACCTGGTTGTGACTGCATCGAACACATATTCACCATTCCTAAAATGTTGGGACGCAGACATGCTTATCGGCGTCCAACAATGGTGGTTTAACATGACTTGAAAGCTGCATTTGACTCTGTAGACCAAGAGGTTCTGTGACAGTGTCTGTCATTGAAAGGCGTACCTCAGAAGTACATAAACATTGCGAAGGCTCTTTACTCGAACACTACCAGTAGAGTTAGGCTGTTTCTATCTCCATTTCTGTTTAACATCATCACACGGTTAGTGCTGCAAATAGCTTTCTCGTCGTCTGCATTATCGGGCATTGATCTCCTTCCAAGAAGGCAGACGACATGGTCCTGTTTGGTAAAGACACTGATGAAATGCAGAGTTTTTTGATAGCACCGAGCGAAAATGCCAAGATGTTTGAGATGCGCTTCTCCCCCTCTAAATGAAAATTGTTGCTTCAGAACTGGCCTGCGTCAATACCTGAACTAAGGATAGGGGGTGAAGTAGTCGAATGCGTCAGCAACTCCAGTTATCTTGGGAGTCTGATTAGCCCTAATGGGTTGGTATCTGATGAAATCTCAGCACGGAATCGAAAAGCTCATTCGGCTCTTGCCAACTTACGTCACCTATGGCAAAGGCGAGATATCCGTTTATCAATTAAGGGACGAGTATACTACACAGCAGTTCGTCCTGATTTACTTTACGGCTGTAAAACGTAGTCATTGAAGGTAGAAGATACTCGTAAACTACTAGTATTTGATCACGAATGTCTTAGAAATGTTGTTCGCATCTGCTGAGATCGTCGGGTAAGTAATAGTGAGGTTAGACGGATTTATTTATTTATTATATTATTTCAACACATAAATATTGGTACAAGAGGGCACCAAATATATATGCGCCACACAAAACAATGAGAATGGAAGGAGAAAAAAAAAGAAAAACAATAACGACCAGATTAGTGTAAGGCAGTGAGACAATAATAATTATAATAATAATGAGGGAAACAGAAAGGTGCAACCAGAAGAACTCTTCCAGTTAAGGAAGATACAACCACTTTTTATGATGAAAGTAAAAGGTTACAGCAGGATCGCCACTGGCTTCTATTCTGAGACATATCTGATCATGTCTCTAGCCACTGTGTTACACCATCTCTCAGACCCCAGCCAAGGAGTCGAGAAGGACCAACAAAAGCCAGCCCTTTGCAGCTTTCTTTCATAACACGACACCATGTCATACACTGATCACTTCTCCGCTTTTTCCAACCAGTCCCAGTGTCGGCAAATAATGCACGACGTGGAATTCTCTGGGAAGACATTCGTAGGACATGTCCTACACACCGAAGTCGATGTTTCAAGATGGTGACAACAATTGGATTATCGTCTCTGTGCCCGAACACACGATGCCGAACCTCTGCATTACTAACATGGTGTTGCCACTGGATGTCAACAATCCTTCGGAGACAACGATGATCAAACATAGAGAGTTGTCTAACATCCTCAACTCGGAGAGGCCAGGTTTCACAGGCATAGCGCAAAACTGCTCTCACCTACGCGTTGTAGATTCGATCACATACAGCCAGACTGACATTACGAAGGCGCCAAAGGTGACCCAGATTGGCGTAAGCCGCTCTGGCTTTCACTATACGTGCATCGATCTCATCTATACTTTTCG
Source organism: Schistosoma spindalis (assembly GCA_946903255.1). NCBI lineage: Eukaryota > Metazoa > Platyhelminthes > Trematoda > Strigeidida > Schistosomatidae > Schistosoma > Schistosoma spindalis. The sequence goes on along the minus strand of OX336418.1, from coordinate 9,273,451 downwards.
GTGGGACAGTAGCTAGCCTAGAAGCTAGCTCGGTTTGATACTTAGTTGCAACAGAAGCTGCAATCAGTTTACTGACATCAATCCGTTTAGGACGATGAATTCGTTGGCCACTGGAAAGCAAAGTAATATTGGCGCAAACAATGGCATGATCGGAGTCCAGATAGGTACTTTAAAAGAAGTGGCAGTCTGGTACACAACCACGTTAGTGGTAGCTGATCGCGATGTGATCAATCTGAGTCCAGGCTTGAGATGCAGAAGGGGGATGCCAGGTGGCACATCGGCGATGACTGTGCCGAAAGTTAGTGCTAGCCAGAAACAGGTTGTGGTCCGTGCACAGTTGCAGTAGACGGTCCCCGTTATCTGACCTGCGACCAACAAGTCCCCATCGGCCACCTAAACGACTCTCTTCTGTGCCTAGACACCCGACCTGAGCATTCAAGTCTCCGGCTAGTACTACAATATCTGTCGAACGCACTTTATGGAGAAGAACAGTTAACTGATGGTAGAATTCATCCTTGATTACATCCGGGCTGCAATCTGTCGGGGCATAGGCGGAGATGACGAAAAGACATCGTTTCTCATGCCGATTTCTTCTCACTTTGATGGAACTTTCTAATCTAACAGCACATAACCGACTGTTAATATGGATCTAATCGACTAGTGCTGTTTCAGCTCTCGAGCTTAATGAGACACTAACGCCAGCAAGACCAGACGAAGATGCCGCAGGGTCTCCGGATAAACGCATGTAAAACAAGCTTTTTGAAGCGACAGATGGAGAGCGAATTTGTAGTACTTCACCAGAGTCTTGAATATGGGTCTCGGATAGGCTTTTCGAAGACATATTCAGCCCTACCTGTTGTCCAACCTGCATAAGTGTGTGAACGTTGAAGGCAGCCAGTTTGAATGGTGCACGTGGTTTCAGAAAAACCGCTTTAGTAATCGTATTTGGTGGTAGCATACAATTTTCAACCAGGCAGTGACTCGAGAACGTTTCAATAGAACCGAGTTTCCACCATAGGTGAGCTGCTGTATAAGTCGAAAAATAAAGATACACAGAGTGGGAATAAAAGCGAGCGAATAAATGACGTGGCAAATAATAATAATAATGTGAACTGTTTGACTGTTAATCGAAGCGTGAATAGAATTTCCAGTAAATATCGTTATTTTCATTTTATTTGTGTGTGGGCTGTGGTACTGTCAGGGTGCCCAAACCGAAGCAAGTGATTTTCTTAGGGGGCCACACCCCGAGCCTTTGATCTAAAGGTCTGACCCAAAAGGCAGTGGAGCATCGTGGAGATGCAGTCCCATGGTAGCTGGTGACCAACGATTGGTTCATATGCCATTTGTTCCCTCAAGATTCTGGAGCCAGTGTGCACCACTGGTTTGAAACCCAGTTAAAGCGCCGGTAATTCGCTTTTCGTCCTCTCATTTTCGTAAACAACACCCCCGCCACGAGAAAGCAGTGAGTAGGACTTCCCTGGCAGGGGCTGTATACGCGTGGCCATATGAGAGCATTTCGAGAGGGGGAGCGGACTCCCCCCACTCTCGGCCGTACCAGGGCATTTGGGAGATTAAAATTGCTTTATATATTTCTTTCTACGAACTAATTATTTCTTCCTGTACTATATTCTTATACAAAATCTTTCTTTTACACATTACTATCATTGAAGTGACTACTTCTATCAATTCAGTGCTCATCTTGTTGTACTAATGAGGTGTGATAACGTGTACCGATGCCTGGCCCTACGTTGTAAATGACTGACTGACTTTCAGTTTAGGTCACAGCTTATATCTAATGTACTTAGGTTAAGTTATTATCTTGTTTCTGAAGCATCAATAGGTGAGAAGGGATTCGAATACAATTCAAGTGATTACAAATCTTTCCGTCACAATCACAAATCTATAAGCCTGGAAACGACAACAAACTAAGAAATGTCCTTTTTATGTTGACGATTTGGATAGCAAATTGATAAAATTACGAAATATGATCTTATTGAATGTGTAACTCTTTCGGAAGAAAAGTAAGAAGACACAACGTAAGTATGTATTATTTAATCATGTAATCTTGTGACAAAAATAATAAAAGTGATATAATATAGTTTTCAAGAACGCAAATACAACTGAAATATAGAATTCATACAGGCAACCATAGTAAATATAAATACACAATCTCCCGATTTTGGGGATATTTTCTCGGTTTTGGGGATATCACACAAAAACCTCAAAATGTCCCCAAGTCCAGGTAGAACTACGAATTTTCAAACCACTTTGACGAAGATTTCAAGATTTCGTTAAAACCGGGGGACTGGGTAGAACAAGATAATTTCAGGGAGGTGGAAGAATAAAACTGTGAGAAGCTCGAAGTATTGGTTCAAAATTACACATATATGGACTGACTCACTTACATGTCAACAGGAGAACAGAGATAAGATTATCTCCATTGTTCATTATATATGATTATTTTTGTATCGTATGTTACAAGTCATCCCAAAAGTTGTATTTAAAAAGGAAAATTTGTAACCGGAAAATAATGCATGAACCTACCTTAAATGACTAAGAAACAATTCGAAAGAAAAAGTTCAAAATACTTATTGCAAAGTAGGTAGCAGTTAATCCTCACGTCTTGGCACTTCAAATCAAGAGGTAAATCATTTATCGTTTAGGTTAATCAGTTGACGATTTCAAACAAAATCAGTGAGACAGATGTCGCTCACATATTATTTTTGAATTGAAATCTGAATAATGGATTTCGAGAACTATGTGATGAGTATTCTTCTCGAAACAATGGTTGCTTGGAAACCTGAAAGAACAAAAATATTATTTACTTAGACCCGAAACATTAGATGATCAAGTTATCAAGAAATTCCCTGAAAAAAAAATCGCTGGACACTAATATAACATATTCTTTAGTGCAATATGTGGAAAAAGCAACTAGGTACCACCCGAACACTAAGACATGTTTACTGGATCTCATAATGTCTCACTTTTAAGATGACGTTACAAACCTCGATTGTACATCACTACTACGTAATGATAACCATCCACTTTTAGTCTTTTAGATCCACATCGCTGTAAAAAATGTGTCAGTTCAAACCAGATCAAATGTTTGGAAAGCAAATATTCAAGTAATTAAACAGTCAGTGTCTTCAGTGAATTTCATAGTAGACTCGCAATCTCCCGACGTAACATCTTCGGAGGCATCCTAAAAGTATTTACACAAAAGTTACAGCGCCAAATGTTTCCTGAACCACGCCAAAAAAACTCCGCATCATGTTTTAGTAAGGAAGTTAGCACCCTCCAGCGTAAGCGAAAAAGAATATCAGTTTGGTTTGCGTTACGGAGTACTATTGAGACTAAATTTCAATATCGGGATGCTCGAAACACTCGTGCCTCAACCCTCCGCAAGTCTAGAATGTTGTATAAAAAGGCTTGTTAAAGGGTTTACATTATACCTAAAACACATACTAGTACATAAACCGAAGAACTAGGATAGTCGGAATCTCAGAGTTATGGGGAGATAGTAGTAGATCATTCGTGAAAGATGATTATAATAAAGCACAGCTATTCTTTAACTACTTTAGCAATATATACACTGTAGAGATATGCACCTATGGTCTATACAAATACCTCCATACACACTCTGGACGCAGTGGCCACCAAAGAAACTGGTGTATTTGATCAATTAAATAAGCTTTCAATAGGTTAATTCATGGGGTTCAGCAACAAATCTTATCTCAAATCCATTGCGGATATGTTTTAGTTTGTCTATAACCCAAGTTAGATTACCGTAATATTGAAAGAACGCCATTGTAAGATCTACCTTCAAAAAAGTACGAAATACAGCACTTAGAATTATCAACTCGTTGGTCTACCTCCCGTGTTTGTAAAAATTTTGAAAAAGATGATTCGGAATCGGTTGTTCAGATACCTAGACGAAAACCGGATCCTTTCTAAAAAGTAGCACGGCTATAGAGCAGATTATTCATGTCTCACAAACTTTTTAGTATCTAGTGGAAGTTTATGTGCCCTTAAATATCAAAAGTTACTTATGGGTGTGCTCTTCAACTACCTCATGAAGGCTTTTAGCGTTGTCCCAAAAAACCGGGTTTTATCTAAGTTAAATAACATCAGGATTAGATGTAACTTATTTATGCAAATAAAAGGCCTCCAAGTTGGGTATGAACAAATAGTGTGAATGACCTGCAAGTTGTCAATCTGGGAAACTTTTAATAGTGACCCAGAATATAGTTTCGGGATCAGTGTTGCTCCTCCTGTATGTTGTAGCGTGGCGTCGAGTCGCTGTTGACTATGATCACCACTAGAAGATAAACGCGTACCAGAAAATCAGAAGGCGAATGAAGGTTGCAACCAGATTTATTCGTTGGTGATCTCGTGGTATCTAAAGTATACCGAGATCGTGCCAAAGGAAATACAAATGGAATCACTGAGCGAGCGTACGTGCGTACAAGGTCACAGTCAACGGAAGAATAATGGATATCTTTAGTACAGTTTAACAAACAAGTACAGTAAAACAATCACTGGTAGAATTGGTTATAATAATGACTGCTTCCATTAAACCAATCGCGTTCTCTTGATAAAAGTAGGTCACTACAATGTAAATGATCTTTCTATTCTCCTATCAGCATCAGTTTTCTTATATGCTGTCAATGTCAAGATATGGAGAACGACAAACAGTAAAAGTGATAGTTTAGAGCTTCAAAGTGACCTGGGTAAATTATCTGTATAGTCTAGAATTCGGCATTCGGCGATAAATGTTTCCAAGCGCATTGTGATGAATATTGGGCAGCAAGGTACAGAGGGGTATACAGTAAATGACAGTGAGCTACCTATTGTCCGGACATATAGTGACTTAAAAGCCAAATTTGGGAGAGGGTTGAAAACTTCTGAAAATCTTCCTGGGACAGCCGCCATAGGTAATTGAACCCTCTCGTCAAGGTTGGGAGTCTTTGACCAAGTTAGCAGTTGCCTTGTGATGTAGTCTGATGATTTTCGAAATATGCATCCTATCCACTTCTATCATATTTTCCTAATTTCCTCTTCAGCCGGATAGGAGAGCTAGGTAATCTGAGAATTCCTAATCATCTAGTTATATCCGATCTGTACAGTGCATTCCGTGCTTTCCATCAGATGTAGAGGTCTTCATAATCCAGTCGACCACCAGAAGAACGAGGAAGGAGGATAGTAAGTAGCCTTGTCTGACTCCAGTTATCACTTGGAATACATCTGTCAGTTGTCATCCATGATTCACTTCTCACTGCAGTCCATTGTATGAATTCCAGATGATGGTAACGATCTTATCAGGAACCCCACAGTGTCGAAGAATGTCCCACAAGGTTCACCTGTCCACACTGTCAAATGCTTTCTCATAACCAAAGAAAGTTGATGTATGATGATGTTGATCTGTGTATGACCTTGTAGTGACCTACTTTTGTCAACAGAACGCGATTGGTTCGATGAAAACAATTATTATTATAACCAATTGTACCAATGACTGTTTTACTGTGCTCGTTTGTTTAACTGTGCTAATAACAGCCATTTTTGGGCCTCCATTGTATTCCATTGCTTTTACGCGGTTTTTGGACTACGCACGTATCTTATCTTGCCAATCGCAACTGTACTCCTTTGGCACGATCTCGGTATTCTTTCGATACCACGAGATCGCCAACAAATACATCTCGACTACAGCCATCATCTGTCTTCTGATTTTGGCCTACCGAAATTTTATTGGTCTATTTGCAAGTAGTCTTGTAGCGGTGTTCATAGTCAAGCTCAACTCGACACCACGCTACATTTGGTGACCCAAATATTGGAACACGCCTCAACCTCGGTCAAATCTTTCAAAGAAGGCAATTCGGTGAGTCTATTGTTTTATCTATCCACGTCTGTCATATATTTTCATATTAATTTTTAATATATATATTTGACATGACGGATAACGATAAGAATAGTATTAATATAATAGACTCCGATGTACGCGTACCGAATCCTCGGCACTTTTTATTCGCGTGACGATAAATTCCACGCCTTATTCGAGAAGTTCCCCAGATTAACTAAACCACTCGAGGAGATTTCATCGGTGACCAATCGTGTGGTACACCACATAGTCACCCGCGGACCACCAGTCACGGCAAGACCACGCCGACTGGCACCGGACAAATTAGCTTTCGCTAAACGTGAGTTTGACAATTTACTATCTGCTGGTATTATTCGTCCTTCTCACAGTCCTTGGGCCTCTCCTTTACACATGGTGCGCAAAAAGGATGGGGTTAGTTGGAGACCTTGCGGCGACTACCGAGCATTAAACGTAGTTACGCGCTTTGATAGCTACCCCATCCCCCACATACACGACATCACGGCATCGCTCAAGGGCACGACTATCTTTTCTAAAATCGATCTGGTACGAGCATATCACCAGATCCCAGTCGCTCTTGAAGACATCGAAAAAACTGCTATCACGACTCCTTTCGGTCTGTTTGAGTTCCTACGAATGCCATTTGGATTACGGAATGCTGCTCAAACTTTTCAAAGGTTTATCGATAGCATAGTACGAGACTTGGATTTTGTTCACGTCTATATTGATGACCTGCTGATCGCATCATCAAATGTAGATGAACATTATCAACACCTTACGCTATTATTCCAACGTCTTTCGGATAATGGAATAGTAGTCAACCCAGAAAAATGTGAATTGGGTAAATCAGAAATAATATTTCTGGGTCACATCATCAAACAAGAGGGTATTCTGCCTTGCGAGAACAAAGTTCGAGCAATCAAGAAGTACAACGTGCCGTCCTCAATCAAGGAACTGAAGGCTTTTCTCGGTTTGGTTAACTTCTACCGACGTTTTATCCCTCACGCGGCAGAACGGTTACGACCATTAACCGATTTACTACGCGGTAATCCACGCAAATTAGAATTGAACGATACCGCACGTACTGCATTCTCAGAGATCAAAACGGCTCTCGCTCAAGTTACACTTCTCTCTCATCCTGACCCATCAGCCACGCTTAGTATCGCGGTTGATGCATCAGATTTCGCTATAGGAGCCGTTATGCAACAGAATATCTCCGGTAGTTGGCAACCGCTTGAATTTTTCTCACGACGCCTTACTCCCACGGAGACGAGATATAGCGCTTTTGGTCGCGAACTGCTTGCAGCCTACTGCGCCATCAAACATTTCCGGCACGCAGTAGAAGGACGTCAATTCATCTTATTCACCGACCATAAGCCCTTAACGTATGCTCTGCATACCAAGTCTGACCGCTACTCACCACGAGAGTGCAGACATTTGGACTATATCTCACAGTTCACGACAGACCTTCGTCACATTAAAGGCGAGTCGAACTACGTTGCCGATGCTCTATCACGTATCCAGACGAATGCAGTTACCTTACCGGTGCTCGATCTTCCTGCTATGGCCGCCGCGCAAGCAAACGATCCTGTCTGTACAGAAGCACCACAATCTTCGTCCCTTCAGTGTCAGGAAGTACCCCTAGCTACTAGCTCAGGTACTATCCTATGTGATACGTCTACCGGTCTTCCTCGACCCATCGTACCCTCTACCTATCGCCGTCTCGTCTTCGATGCCCTTCATGGATTATCTCATCCAGGTATCGCAGCCACATTACGTCTCATCGCTGCACGATACGTCTGGCCGTCCATGAATAAAGATGTTCGTATGTGGGTAAAGCAATGCTTACAGTGTCAACGATCAAAAGTGCACAGGCACGTAGCTGCCCCCATTGGCACGTTCGCTACGCCTGATGCTCGCTTTGATCACGTTCATATAGACATTGTAGGACCATTGCCACCATCGCATGGGTATGATCACATACTCACGTGCATTGACCGTTTTACAAGATGGCCCGAAGCTATTCCCATCACGTCTATCACGGCGGAGACAGTTTCTCACCGCTTCGTAGAACGATGGATAGCATTGTACGGTTGTCCCTCGACTGTCACGACTGACCGAGGACAACAATTTGAGTCCGCATTATTCTCCTCACTGACCCGGCTGCTTGGTACGGAACGCATACGCACTACCGCCTACCATCCAGCATCGAATGGTTTAGTCGAACGGTTTCATCGCCAACTTAAAAGTGCTCTCCGAGCACACGAAAACGACAATTGGTACGAAACCTTACCGCTCGTTCTCTTAGGCATCAGAACGAGTTTGAAGGCAGATATTCAATGTTCCGCCGCTGAACTTGTATACGGCACGACATTGCGTCTGCCTGGGGAATTCTTCACACCACGGAGCAGTAATGATTTCGGTAAATCAGACTACGTCCATCGACTGTCTGCATTTATGCGAACGCTGTCTCCGGTGTCAACTCGAATACAACATCGACAGGTCGCTCTCCCTCGAGAGTTATCTACCTGTTCACATGTTTTCATACGAGTAGATTCGGTACGCAAACCTCTACAACAGCCTTACGAAGGCCCTTTTCACGTGATCTCTCGTCACGAAAAGACCTTCAAGGTTGATCGACACGGCCGCGTCGAGATCGTCAGCGTTGATCGTCTCAAACCAGCACACGTCGATGACAGTGCCCTACCCGATAACTCGAGACTCAATGCTAGACCTATCAAACCCCCTAGCGGGATCTCTACGTCTACCTCGGATCCCACGCTAGATAAATCAGAGACCTCGTTCTCACGTCCCGGTCAACAGCACGCGTCATCTGCACCATCTACGGACGAGACTTCCGTCTCACGTCCAGATCGGCAGACCACGCCGCCCTTGACCTCGGATGAGATCGCAGGCTCACGAAGTACGAACGAGACTACCGTCTCACGTTCCGGTCGCCGAGTACGATTACCCGTACGCTTTCGCGACTAAACGCACAGTCAATAACATACGGTGTAGGATTATTCCTATACTACACGCATGCTACACTTTTCTTTTTTTGATTTTTTTTTTGTATCCTGAGCCCACGCCTCCGACCATCGTCCATTTGATAACGTCGACTTCAGTCAACTTTGGCGAAAGCTGGTTTGGCCACCCACGCTCTAGTCAACGCACTCAGTCGATTATCTGGTCTCGAATTCGCCTGGCATACGCTTGGTTGTTATGGTCGCGTCCGGTTTCTTGGCTCAACGTGGTTTCGTCCTACGTCTGCAGCGTTTTCTGGTCCACATCCCTACGAACGCAATCATCAGATTCTGGATACAAACCACTCTGGTGTGGTATGCTAACTCGACCAACAAATTCAGCACACTTCTCCTGGTACCGTTCTGCGCAAAAGACTTTCGTTGGCAACTCGAGGATCAATGATCACTTCCTGTTCCGCCAATTTCCTCCGTCCTACAACCGAAATTCTGCCGATCAGTCCCACGAATCAAACCGCTAACTATCGAAAGTGTAAACCCTTTCTAGCGGGGGGCTCCTGTAGTGACCTACTTTTGTCAACAGAACGCGATTGGTTCGATGAAAACAATTATTATTATAACCAATTGTACCAGTGACTGTTTTACTGTGCTCGTTTGTTTAACTGTGCTAATGACAGCCATTATACTTACTCTCCCGTTGACTTCGAACTTGTACGAATTCGGTTACGCTCAGTAACCACGCTTGTACTCCTTTGGCACGATCTCGGTATTCTTTCGATACCACGAGATCGCCAACAAATACATCTCGACTACAGCCATCATCTGTCTTCTGATGTTGACCTACGGGGATCTTATTGGTTAATTGGCACGTAGTCTTGTAGCGGTGTTCATAGTCAAGCTCAACTCGACACCACGCTACAACCTATCCCTACGAAATCCGGTCAGTTGGGCGTTTACTGAATCTTTTGTCCAGGTCAGCAGCTCTGTTGAAAACTTTTCCTGGAACCAGTAATAGTGTGATTACTCTGTAGTTCTCACATTTGTTCTTTCTTATCTTGGTGAGGTATCCTCCTTTCCAGATAGTCGTCAGTTGTCCTTCCCAAATTTTTTTGAATAGATTGTGAAGCGACTTTATAGTTTCTTCTATGTGTGACTTCAGTGTTTCAGCTGGTATATTGTCAGGTCCTGTTGCTTTCCCACTCTCAACCTGTCTCATGGCTATCCTGAATTCTTCGTTCGTTGGTGGAGTGACATCTATAGGACGGTCTGTCTGTGCTGCTTAGATTTTCGGTGGATTCAGTGGTGCTGGTCTATTCAATAGTTTCCCGAAGTTTTCTACTCATCTATTCTTCTGTTTTTGGAATCTGATTGATTGACTCGCCATGTTTGTCCTTGATCGGGTTTTCTGGTTTACAATATTTCCCTGCCAGTTTTTTTCGTGCGTCATGTAGTTATTTCATATTTCCTTTTCTTACAACTTTTTCCGCTGTCACCGTTATCTCTTCCATATATTTCTACTTGTCAGCTTTAATTCTCCTCTTTACTTGCTTGTTTGTTTCTGTGTATTCAGCTTGTGTCATAAATTTCTCTATTCTTGGTCGGCTGATGTTAATTGCTGTCATCTTGTTCTTCCTTTCTTGAATCTTGTCCAGGGTTCCCATGGGGATCCATTCTTCATGGTGATGCTTGTTGCGACTCGGCATTTCCTAACACGTTAAAGTTAGTACTTTTTTGACCCCTTTCCAATCGTCCTTCGTGGTAGTTTGATCTTTGTTGGTAGATCTTGTAAGGCTTCAAACAACATATCCTCATACCAAAAACTGAACTGTGAAGAAGTGTACTGACATAAATCTTAGATTCGTCAAGGGTTTGTGGTAAACCAAAGCTATATCAATTCCAAAAATAATAATAAAGTTATTACGTCCAAAAATTAATGTATAGACATATTAAATATAATCTTTGTACACAAGAAAAATGTACAGGACGTTACTTAAATTTTCAGCATTTGGAGTATTTGAGTTTCGTTTGGTCTAGCAGTCCACAGTTATAAGTATTTAAAAATTCCAGTCACAAGTGTTATAGTTTAAGATGTATATAGTGATACATATAATGAGATTATCACAGCGATCTATGAACGTAGATAGTAGATATACCAAAGTTTTTTTTATCATAACAGCAGGTAGTTGAGAACAAGAGGCATATATTTGCAGCCGTGTATTTTCAAACGATAATCAGTGTGTCATGTTGTGGGGAATTCAAAACGAAAATGGAAAATCCAGGGTTATGCCTTTCTAAACATTTGTTTTACAGTCAATCATAGTAATTGTATCAATTTTGAGAATTAGTGAAAGAAATGCAAATAATAGCAAAACCTACTTACAAAATAAGTTTATCCTAACTATTTCCACAGTTTATGCTTTAGATTTGAAATCATGAACCAAAATGACTCATTAGCATTATTGTTTTCTATTTTTTCTAGCTTAGTATAGTTAGTGGTTTATGTTGTTGTTATGTGTAATGCTAATCGTAATATCTTTGTCCGGTTGAGACATATTTATTCAAACAAAAATTCATACATCGGGCACTTAGTTCCTTAGGAACTATCAGAACGTTATCAGTGATAAAGACGAAGCTAGATGGGGAGGTAAGCTTACTCTGCTTGGTTCAGCTTCTGAATTGAAAGGATGAGAAAGGATGGTTTTAAACATTAATTCATATGAGACGTTTAGTGAACAGATTTCAAACAATTACCAAACTTTTTCAGTACACCCTTGAATGGACAAACAAAAATACAATTTTCGTCAACCTATTGGGGTCGACCTTGGCATAAAAAAACAACCATCTTGTCTTACAAAAATGTTGCAAGTGTACGAATATTTGTCAGGAGACGAAGATATGATTTGTTTAGATACATTATGAGCAAAGATCGACCCGCTTCTCACAAACCAGCCTTCAAAAAATTTTCCACAGGTTAAAACGATGTTGCTCCATTTAGCAGATTATAAAATCAAATGTACTAAAACCTTATACTTTGATAACACTTGAAGATCAAAAAAAGCATTTGTAAAAAACAGTTTTATTAGCGTGATAAATAATAACTAATCTCACAAACAGACAGGAAAAGAAACTGTAAGGCCTGTTATCAAACAAGTGAATTAAAAAACTTACTATGATAATTAGGAGTAATTGAATTATAGTATGAACTAAGAATCTCAGGGATAACGCAATTGAATCAAGAAGTACTACACAAGCACTAACGAATGTACTGTATTTAGAATTCGAAATCAAACATTCAACAAGTACAAAGGAGTCATTAATTCATTCAAACACCACACTTACATGCACGACGAAGTACTAAAAATAACGTTTATAGATGGATTAAGTGATCTCTAGTATTAAGTCCTTTTTACGGTAATATTCTTTGATTAAGCAGACCCATTTTCAACAGCTGAAACTCTACACTGAATCATTAACTTTTTGCATACATATGGTGAATAGCGAACACCGAATTTTGATTGCCAAATGTAATAGATACAAAATTGATACATAAAACAATATTTTTGTATTTTATTTTGTTAGGCAGTCTGTGTCCAGTAATCCCCAATATTGATACCTCAGTGGGTCGTACCACAACTTTAGGATCTAAAGATTTCAAGTTCTTGAATGAAATAATGGACTCTATGCTGCCTGTGTCCACAATAAAGTCATGACATGAACCATGAGATGTATATAATCGCTTTTGAATATGAGTATTACCTTTCGAAACAGTAGACAAAGATAAATGATCATTAGGAACAGCTGAATTATTGGGATCTAAATTACAGGATTTATTACTACTTGAGGCGAAATGAACAGTAGCTTTGCATACTGTTTGAATGTGTCCTATCTTACCACATCTAAAACATTTAGCATTACGAAATGAACATGAATTACGAGAATGAAGTTTTCCACATGATAAACATTTGCCAAACTTGGTCTCACCTTTGTGATTTCCTTTGTAATTCCTTGTTGAAACACCTTTCATATTTACACGAGAATAAGAGCCACTGTTAAACGAACGCAATTTTGATTGACCCTGAGATTGTATTCCATCATGACGACTAAGCAAAGTATTAGAAATATTCATCGACTGGATATCAATTTCATTCACTGCCTCGTAGTTAACAGACGCAGTTCTAGCATCTTGAAAGGAACAGTTGGACATTCTTAACAGCTCTCTTTCCAAATCCGGCAAGTTAATTCCTGCAATTAATCGATCTCTCAGTTGCACATGAAGTTGATCACCAAAATTACATTTGGCAGCTTGTTTCTGCAATTCAAGGATGAATTCCTTAACCTTTTGGTCATTTCGACGAGTCATCTTATGAAATTTTGCCCTTTCACGGCATTCAAAACTAGTGCACTTTACATGATTTAATAATAACTCCTTAAGAGTTGAATAAGGAAGTGAGATAGGTTTTTCTGGATATGCCAAAGTTTTCAATAAGCTGTATGCTTCTTTTCCGATGAATGTCAGGAAATGTGCCACAATTTTATCACCTTTAACATCCTTCTTGGTCATTCTCCAAATTTCAAACCTTTCCAAATAATCCTCAAAAGCTTCAGAAGTTGAATAAATATCTAACTTTTCCAACGCAGGCTCCATCACGACGCCAATATGATAATTAGGAGTAATTCAATTATAGTATGAACTAAGAATCTCAGGGATAACGCAATTGAATCAAGAAGTACTACACAAGCACTAACGAATGTACTGTATTTAGAATTCGAAATCAAACATTCAACAAGTACAAAGGAGTCATTAATTCATTCAAACACCACATCCACCACAGCTTAAATTAGAGTCCAAGTGTCTGTAATCAATTGTACGTCTTCTTCTCAAGTTCATACTGTGTCTGTCCGACAATGTATTGGATAAAGACTCTGTATTATCTAGAATGCACTCATTATTATTAGAATTAACAACTGAAATCGGAACAGACTCACCTGGTTCCTGGAATTGTATTTGATCAACATGTCGATTGTGTGTACTTAAGTCATTGATATCTAGAAGTCGCACCATAGATTTCCCGACATTCTTCAGAACAATCCCCGTGGATGGTCGAAGATCATTACCACGATAATATGTAACTTCTGCAGACTCCAAACATCTCATATTCGACCGAAGAATTCTTCCTTTTAATAGTTTTGATGGAGTCTCTTTCGTCACCGAATGTCTGGCATTTCTATATTGCAGTAGAAAGGTATATACTCCCCTCTCCAGTTCATTAAATGTTGAGGCGGCAATAGAATCAATAGCAGTTTTTAACGTCCTGACAAAATTTTCTGCCTGACCATTGGAACAAGGATGTCTGGGAGCAGTAAACAGATGTTTGCACCCTATACCATTTAACCAGGTAGTGACTGCATCTGCAGCAAAATGAGAGCCGTTATCAGTCACTAACACCATTGGAACCCCTTCTCGACTAAACACCTTTCTTAATTCTTGAATTGTGAAGTCAGAATTTGGTGAAGTTGTGAAAAAAACTTCAGGCCACTTTGAAAAAGAATCAATAACTACAAGCGCATAGTATTTGCCAAGAAACGGACCACAATAGTCTGCATGAATTCTCTGCCAGGCCTCAGACGATACTGGCCATGGAGTCCACTTCGAATGCTGATTTTTCAACTTATGACACTTTTCACAATTGTTTGCTGTACGACAAATATCTGCATTTATCTCTGGCCACCAACATGTGAGCCTCGCCAATGACTTCATTTTTTCAACACTTAAATGTCCACTATGAAGATCTTCTAGGACAGATTTACTCAATGAAGGAGGAATAACAACACGATCATTTAAACACAAAATACCATCAGGAGTAGTAGATAGCTCATCCCGCTTTGAAAAATAGATAGGAAATCTACGTTTCAGATTACCATTCCAACCTTTCCGTATAGCATTAATTATACATCCAAAGTATTTACGAGTTTCTCTAATGAGATCTGGACGTTTCACTGGTAAAGGTTGCACTAACAAACAGTCTGAAGTATTTACAGGTTTATCTTGTAATGACTGTCGAGAAATGTAGTCAACATGTTGAATTTGTTTGGCACTCCTATGCTGAACCGTATAGTCATAGGCACTCAAAGCAATACTCCATCGTTGAACCATAGCAGCTGAGGAACGTGCTAAGGATTTTTCAGGATGATAAATAAACTTTAAAGTCTCATGATCAGTAACAATAGTGAATTTCTTTCCGAATAAATATTTATGAAGTCTTTTAACAGCCCAAAACACAGCTAATGCTTCTCGCTGAGTCTGTGAATAACCTTGTTCAGTAACAGTAAGTTTGCGTGAAACACAAATAACTGGTCTACCTTCCTGTTCCAAAACTGCGCCAATACCCACAGGTGATGCATCAGTGATAAGCACAGACTGTACACTAGGGGAGTAAGTTCGAAGAACAGCATCACTTTGAAGAAACTTTAGTAGAGTACGTAAGCATGACTCTTGTTCCTCACCCCATTTAAATGAATTGGATGTCAAAATATTAAATAAACAATTTGCACGACAAGAAAAATTAGGAATAAAACGGGAATAGTATTGAAGAGCACCCACTAGTGAACGTAGTTCCGTAAGATTTTTTGGAGACGGTGCATTTGCCAGTGGAGCTAGTCGTTTCATATCTGGTCTAAAACCATTATCATCAACTAGGTATCCAAGGCATTCGAAATTAGATACACTAAATGAACACTTATTTGGATTCACTGTAATATTCTTCTCAATTAAACGACGCAATAAGGCAATAAGTCTCTGGTCATGAACTACCTTGTCAGAACCATGAACAATGAGATAATCTTGATAAACTTCAATACCTTCAAGATCACTAACCACCTTATTAATAACTTCCTGACATATGGCTGGAGAACAACTTAGACCAAATAGAAGGAAATTGTATTTGAACAGACCAAAAGGAGTGTTAATTGTCGTCAAAATAGATGAGGATTGATCTAAAGGGATTTGAAGATAAGCATCTTTTAGGTCGACTTTCGAGAACACTTTAGAACCATGAAGTCTATTTAGAATATCTTCAGCCTCTACCGTCGTGCATGTTTGCTTCAACAAATGGGAGTTCAGTGTTAATCTATAGTCACCACATATTCTAGGAGTCTTGCCGTCCGATTTCAGTGGCGTAACAATAGGAGTACCCCATTCTGAAGACTGAACCGGTTCAATTATGCCTTTTGCACACAAATCGTTTAATGTTTTATGTACTGCATCTCGAAGACCATAAGGAATTATTCGTCTTTTAAGAAAGACTGGATCACCCTGTACTTGAAGTTTTATAGGCTGAATTTTCATACCTCCACTGCACTTAGCACACGTGGCTATCAAATCTTTAAGTAAAGCATCATTATTTTCTTTAGAAACTAGGAAAGACAGCTCCACTTTAAGCCTTTTTAAATTCCTTAAGCCCGGTATTGACAGTCCTGTTTCGCTAACTAAAAATTCACAAGGTATGTATGAAGAATTATCATCTCTTATAAGCAACTCACAATGTGGTGGACCAGACAATATATTAATCCAAAAGGTAATGATAGAGTTATTTATAACAAATAGCAATATTTACATATATAAGTTAAATGTCATGAACACAATAGAAATGAGGAACGTTACTTATTTTACCAGGAGAGTGTGTGTTCCAAATTGATCTGGTGTTAAATATCCACAATTATAGATGATTAATAATTCCTGTGAGTGTGATGGGTTCCCCAATGATAGGATCCAGTAGTAAATATGGTATATTCCAATTATCGTCTGTAAAGATGAATGGTACTTGATTCAGACTTCAGTTAACACAAATGCGAGTGAATTTAGAACGAGAGGTATGTGTGTAGCAGTGTATTTGGAACGATCACAAAAAGTGTCACGCTATGTTAGTATCACAACGGAAAAAAGTGATCAAGGTCATTTACTAAAACAACAGGTAAAATGATTTAATAATAAATGTACACACAGTGAAAGATTGAAAAAATGAATACAAATAATAATAAAAATTATTTACAAAATAAGTTTGACAGACCTATCTCCACAACAACATCCTCGTATAGGCAGTCTGTGTCCAGTAATCCCCAATATTGATACCTCAGTGGGTCGTACCACAACTTTAGGATCTAAAGATTTCAAGTTCTTGAATGAAATAATGGACTCTATGCTGCCTGTGTCCACAATAAAGTCATGACATGAACCATGAGATGTATATAATCGCTTTTGAATATGAGTATTACCTTTCGAAACAGTAGACAAAGATAAATGATCATTAGGAACAGCTGAATTATTGGGATCTAAATTACAGGATTTATTACTACTTGAGGCGAAATGAACAGTAGCTTTGCATACTGTTTGAATGTGTCCTATCTTACCACATCTAAAACATTTAGCATTACGAAATGAACATGAATTACGAGAATGAAGTTTTCCACATGATAAACATTTGCCAAACTTGGTCTCACCTTTGTGATTTCCTTTGTAATTCCTTGTTGAAACACCTTTCATATTTACACGAGAATAAGAGCCACTGTTAAACGAACGCAATTTTGATTGACCCTGAGATTGTATTCCATCATGACGACTAAGCAAAGTATTAGAAATATTCATCGACTGGATATCAATTTCATTCACTGCCTCGTAGTTAACAGACGCAGTTCTAGCATCTTGAAAGGAACAGTTGGACATTCTTAACAGCTCTCTTTCCAAATCCGGCAAGTTAATTCCTGCAATTAATCGATCTCTCAGTTGCACATGAAGTTGATCACCAAAATTACATTTGGCAGCTTGTTTCTGCAATTCAAGGATGAATTCCTTAACCTTTTGGTCATTTCGACGAGTCATCTTATGAAATTTTGCCCTTTCACGGCATTCAAAACTAGTGCACTTTACATGATTTAATAATAACTCCTTAAGAGTTGAATAAGGAAGTGAGATAGGTTTTTCTGGATATGCCAAAGTTTTCAATAAGCTGTATGCTTCTTTTCCGATGAATGTCAGGAAATGTGCCACAATTTTATCACCTTTAACATCCTTCTTGGTCATTCTCCAAATTTCAAACCTTTCCAAATAATCCTCAAAAGCTTCAGAAGTTGAATAAATATCTAACTTTTCCAACGCAGGCTCCATCACGACGCCAATATGATAATTAGGAGTAATTCAATTATAGTATGAACTAAGAATCTCAGGGATAACGCAATTGAATCAAGAAGTACTACACAAGCACTAACGAATGTACTGTATTTAGAATTCGAAATCAAACATTCAACAAGTACAAAGGAGTCATTAATTCATTCAAACACCACATCCACCACAGCTTAAATTAGAGTCCAAGTGTCTGTAATCAATTGTACGTCTTCTTCTCAAGTTCATACTGTGTCTGTCCGACAATGTATTGGATAAAGACTCTGTATTATCTAGAATGCACTCATTATTATTAGAATTAACAACTGAAATCGGAACAGACTCACCTGGTTCCTGGAATTGTATTTGATCAACATGTCGATTGTGTGTACTTAAGTCATTGATATCTAGAAGTCGCACCATAGATTTCCCGACATTCTTCAGAACAATCCCCGTGGATGGTCGAAGATCATTACCACGATAATATGTAACTTCTGCAGACTCCAAACATCTCATATTCGACCGAAGAATTCTTCCTTTTAATAGTTTTGATGGAGTCTCTTTCGTCACCGAATGTCTGGCATTTCTATATTGCAGTAGAAAGGTATATACTCCCCTCTCCAGTTCATTAAATGTTGAGGCGGCAATAGAATCAATAGCAGTTTTTAACGTCCTGACAAAATTTTCTGCCTGACCATTGGAACAAGGATGTCTGGGAGCAGTAAACAGATGTTTGCACCCTATACCATTTAACCAGGTAGTGACTGCATCTGCAGCAAAATGAGAGCCGTTATCAGTCACTAACACCATTGGAACCCCTTCTCGACTAAACACCTTTCTTAATTCTTGAATTGTGAAGTCAGAATTTGGTGAAGTTGTGAAAAAAACTTCAGGCCACTTTGAAAAAGAATCAATAACTACAAGCGCATAGTATTTGCCAAGAAACGGACCACAATAGTCTGCATGAATTCTCTGCCAGGCCTCAGACGATACTGGCCATGGAGTCCACTTCGAATGCTGATTTTTCAACTTATGACACTTTTCACAATTGTTTGCTGTACGACAAATATCTGCATTTATCTCTGGCCACCAACATGTGAGCCTCGCCAATGACTTCATTTTTTCAACACTTAAATGTCCACTATGAAGATCTTCTAGGACAGATTTACTCAATGAAGGAGGAATAACAACACGATCATTTAAACACAAAATACCATCAGGAGTAGTAGATAGCTCATCCCGCTTTGAAAAATAGATAGGAAATCTACGTTTCAGATTACCATTCCAACCTTTCCGTATAGCATTAATTATACATCCAAAGTATTTACGAGTTTCTCTAATGAGATCTGGACGTTTCACTGGTAAAGGTTGCACTAACAAACAGTCTGAAGTATTTACAGGTTTATCTTGTAATGACTGTCGAGAAATGTAGTCAACATGTTGAATTTGTTTGGCACTCCTATGCTGAACCGTATAGTCATAGGCACTCAAAGCAATACTCCATCGTTGAACCATAGCAGCTGAGGAACGTGCTAAGGATTTTTCAGGATGATAAATAAACTTTAAAGTCTCATGATCAGTAACAATAGTGAATTTCTTTCCGAATAAATATTTATGAAGTCTTTTAACAGCCCAAAACACAGCTAATGCTTCTCGCTGAGTCTGTGAATAACCTTGTTCAGTAACAGTAAGTTTGCGTGAAACACAAATAACTGGTCTACCTTCCTGTTCCAAAACTGCGCCAATACCCACAGGTGATGCATCAGTGATAAGCACAGACTGTACACTAGGGGAGTAAGTTCGAAGAACAGCATCACTTTGAAGAAACTTTAGTAGAGTACGTAAGCATGACTCTTGTTCCTCACCCCATTTAAATGAATTGGATGTCAAAATATTAAATAAACAATTTGCACGACAAGAAAAATTAGGAATAAAACGGGAATAGTATTGAAGAGCACCCACTAGTGAACGTAGTTCCGTAAGATTTTTTGGAGACGGTGCATTTGCCAGTGGAGCTAGTCGTTTCATATCTGGTCTAAAACCATTATCATCAACTAGGTATCCAAGGCATTCGAAATTAGATACACTAAATGAACACTTATTTGGATTCACTGTAATATTCTTCTCAATTAAACGACGCAATAAGGCAATAAGTCTCTGGTCATGAACTACCTTGTCAGAACCATGAACAATGAGATAATCTTGATAAACTTCAATACCTTCAAGATCACTAACCACCTTATTAATAACTTCCTGACATATGGCTGGAGAACAACTTAGACCAAATAGAAGGAAATTGTATTTGAACAGACCAAAAGGAGTGTTAATTGTCGTCAAAATAGATGAGGATTGATCTAAAGGGATTTGAAGATAAGCATCTTTTAGGTCGACTTTCGAGAACACTTTAGAACCATGAAGTCTATTTAGAATATCTTCAGCCTCTACCGTCGTGCATGTTTGCTTCAACAAATGGGAGTTCAGTGTTAATCTATAGTCACCACATATTCTAGGAGTCTTGCCGTCCGATTTCAGTGGCGTAACAATAGGAGTACCCCATTCTGAAGACTGAACCGGTTCAATTATGCCTTTTGCACACAAATCGTTTAATGTTTTATGTACTGCATCTCGAAGACCATAAGGAATTATTCGTCTTTTAAGAAAGACTGGATCACCCTGTACTTGAAGTTTTATAGGCTGAATTTTCATACCTCCACTGCACTTAGCACACGTGGCTATCAAATCTTTAAGTAAAGCATCATTATTTTCTTTAGAAACTAGGAAAGACAGCTCCACTTTAAGCCTTTTTAAATTCCTTAAGCCCGGTATTGACAGTCCTGTTTCGCTAACTAAAAATTCACAAGGTATGTATGAAGAATTATCATCTCTTATAAGCAACTCACAATGTGGTGGACCAGACAATATATTAATCCAAAAGGTAATGATAGAGTTATTTATAACAAATAGCAATATTTACATATATAAGTTAAATGTCATGAACACAATAGAAATGAGGAACGTTACTTATTTTACCAGGAGAGTGTGTGTTCCAAATTGATCTGGTGTTAAATATCCACAATTATAGATGATTAATAATTCCTGTGAGTGTGATGGGTTCCCCAATGATAGGATCCAGTAGTAAATATGGTATATTCCAATTATCGTCTGTAAAGATGAATGGTACTTGATTCAGACTTCAGTTAACACAAATGCGAGTGAATTTAGAACGAGAGGTATGTGTGTAGCAGTGTATTTGGAACGATCACAAAAAGTGTCACGCTATGTTAGTATCACAACGGAAAAAAGTGATCAAGGTCATTTACTAAAACAACAGGTAAAATGATTTAATAATAAATGTACACACAGTGAAAGATTGAAAAAATGAATACAAATAATAATAAAAATTATTTACAAAATAAGTTTGACAGACCTATCTCCACAACAACATCCTCGTATAGGCAGTCTGTGTCCAGTAATCCCCAATATTGATACCTCAGTGGGTCGTACCACAACTTTAGGATCTAAAGATTTCAAGTTCTTGAATGAAATAATGGACTCTATGCTGCCTGTGTCCACAATAAAGTCATGACATGAACCATGAGATGTATATAATCGCTTTTGAATATGAGTATTACCTTTCGAAACAGTAGACAAAGATAAATGATCATTAGGAACAGCTGAATTATTGGGATCTAAATTACAGGATTTATTACTACTTGAGGCGAAATGAACAGTAGCTTTGCATACTGTTTGAATGTGTCCTATCTTACCACATCTAAAACATTTAGCATTACGAAATGAACATGAATTACGAGAATGAAGTTTTCCACATGATAAACATTTGCCAAACTTGGTCTCACCTTTGTGATTTCCTTTGTAATTCCTTGTTGAAACACCTTTCATATTTACACGAGAATAAGAGCCACTGTTAAACGAACGCAATTTTGATTGACCCTGAGATTGTATTCCATCATGACGACTAAGCAAAGTATTAGAAATATTCATCGACTGGATATCAATTTCATTCACTGCCTCGTAGTTAACAGACGCAGTTCTAGCATCTTGAAAGGAACAGTTGGACATTCTTAACAGCTCTCTTTCCAAATCCGGCAAGTTAATTCCTGCAATTAATCGATCTCTCAGTTGCACATGAAGTTGATCACCAAAATTACATTTGGCAGCTTGTTTCTGCAATTCAAGGATGAATTCCTTAACCTTTTGGTCATTTCGACGAGTCATCTTATGAAATTTTGCCCTTTCACGGCATTCAAAACTAGTGCACTTTACATGATTTAATAATAACTCCTTAAGAGTTGAATAAGGAAGTGAGATAGGTTTTTCTGGATATGCCAAAGTTTTCAATAAGCTGTATGCTTCTTTTCCGATGAATGTCAGGAAATGTGCCACAATTTTATCACCTTTAACATCCTTCTTGGTCATTCTCCAAATTTCAAACCTTTCCAAATAATCCTCAAAAGCTTCAGAAGTTGAATAAATATCTAACTTTTCCAACGCAGGCTCCATCACGACGCCAATATGATAATTAGGAGTAATTCAATTATAGTATGAACTAAGAATCTCAGGGATAACGCAATTGAATCAAGAAGTACTACACAAGCACTAACGAATGTACTGTATTTAGAATTCGAAATCAAACATTCAACAAGTACAAAGGAGTCATTAGTTCATTCAAACACCACACTTACATGCACGACGAAGTACTAAAAATAACGTTTATAGATGGATTAAGTGATCTCTAGTATTAAGTCCTTTTTACGGTAATATTCTTTCATTAAGCAGACCCATTTTCAACAGCTGAAACTCTACACTGAATCATTAACTTTTTGCATACATATGGTGAATAGCGAACACCGAATTTTGATTGCCAAATGTAATAGATATAAAATTGATACATAAAACAATATTTTTGTATTTTATTTTGTTAATACATTCATAAGTACTTAATATGAAACCTTTACAACTGGTATAGTGTCCATCACTATATTAAGCCCACATAACTTATTCTGGCTTCTGGGCAGGCCAATTTATCCGTTCTTCTTGAGTCACGTCTTGACCTTGTTAATAATTCACTTATCAACCTTGACTATTTTTATATGAGCGTATATGTGTGTACACTTATTCTACTCATCACATATATGTAGCTTATTTTTGTGTGACTATAAATATCGATTAACGTTTGGTTAAAATGAGTTGACTCATACACCTCCACTGCATATATATATATATATGCATATATATATATATATATATATATATATATATATATATATATATATATATATATATATATATATATATATATATATATATATATTGTATTCATAATCAAGTTTATGAATGAAAGATATTTGCACCAGCGTACTAAGATTATCTAGCCTTAGTTCAAAGCTGATCTTGATAATCAAAGCTTATAACTAGTCAGAGTTTAAGACGTTAATTAGTGAACTACAGGTAGTGTAAATTGACAAAATTTCTTGTATCTTCTGTGTATTACCTGTAAAGTATTCAATTTACGTTTTAGTATTACTATTATATATATGCCAGTTTACAGGGATGATCAGCTTGATGAAGATGGTAATTATAAAAAGTAGAAAACATATGTGATGGACTGTTTGAAGTATTTTAATTCAAAAATTCTTTGTGTAATACATTTTTCACATGTATTACATGAATGAAAGTTGTCAGTCAAGAACTGTTAATTCTTTTTGATCTGAATGTCAAAACAGTCAGTTCTACTGTACGGAGCTGAAACTTCGAGAACTACTACAAGAATTTATAAATAGTTATCTACGCAAGATACTCAACATCCATTGGCCGGATACCATCAGCAACAGCCTTCTGTGTGAGAGAACAAACCAGCTTCCACCTGAAGAAGAAATTAGGAGAAGACGATGGAAATGGATAGGACATACATTACTCAAATCATCAAACTGCATCATAAGGTAAGCTCTAACTTGGAATGCTGAAGGGAAGCGGAAAATAGAAAGACCAAAGAACACACTGTGTCGGGAATTAAAAGCAGATATGAAAAGGAGGAATAGCAAGTGGAAACAAGTGGAATGAATAACTCAGAATAGAGTTGGATGGAAAATGCTAGTGAGCGGCCTATGCTCCTTCGCGAAGAGTAACAGCCGTAAGTAAATAAGTAAGTGAGCGGAAATGTGTGAGTGAAAGGGTGGTATAAGAATTCGGTAATGGGAGAGGAATATCACCTAAACTAAATATTAACAAAATAAAACTAACAATCAAAAACAAAATCGACAAAACAAATACAAAAAAACACAAAATATGGATTACTAGGGTGGTAATAAGTTTTCTTTATCGCGCTCGCTTCAGCAAAATGGAGAGCAGCCGTACTTCTTTGTCTGCTAATAATTTTAAAAGCATGAGGAATGTCATTAGTATGCCCGGTTGTAAGCAGCTGACGAGAAACCCCGAAATATAATGAATTAGTGTTATTTTGCATCAATGTTCATTCTGGCTTTATTTTAATTCATATAGGAAACTAATTGAATGAGAATAGAGCTGTTGCAATCTATATCAAAATAGTCTCTAAAGATATTATCCCATATACAGTTTCGTAACAAAAATGTTTGGCAAATTCTTAAGTAAAGTGTGTTTTTTCATTATATAAAGGTAGACTGACAATTAAAGTTAAACTAGTCTTGAAAGATAAAAAGATTTGTAATTTGTTATACTTTGGAATTTCTGAATATTAAGTAAAAATTGAAAAACAAATTCATAGTTGTTATAACACGAAATGACCTTCCTTAGATCACTGTTGAAAACCAATGACCATTCCTCCAAAGTTTTAGGATGAAACAATCATCTGACGCTTCTTGGTTTTCAGTATTGATCTAATTAAGAGCTGTTCATGATTTGAATTAAGAAAATTCTACAATCTCCATAAATCTCCCTCCACTAAAAATTATCATGTACTCCCCACTGTCTAGTTTCAAGAAGTAACTCCTAAAGTTTTACTGTGAAGCTATAACCAATAAAATTGAACCATATCGTATGCGGGACAGTTATCTACTACATCCACTGAATGAGGTTTGCAGTTCATCACGATTTGATTGAATTTAGACATTACCACTGTTGAACGCCGGCTCAGTGGTTCAAAGGATAACGGTTTGAGAGTGAGACTAAAAGTCCTGGGTTTGACTACGTATAGCGGAATTTAGTATGCACACTATTGATTAGTTCTATATTAAAATGAAACAGTTATTCAGTGCTTCCTGGTTCCTATCGATGATCTACGTATGACTTGTTCGTAAATTAAAAACCATTGAAATGTCTCTATTATTGTATTTAGTTTGATTAACGTAACAATAATCATTCAGGTTACCAGTGATATTCGATAACATTCAGGTTAATTTCATAGTTTAAGAATTTCACCAGCTTCTAATTATACGTAATAAATTAAGTGATAATTTATTTGATTTAAACAAAAAGATGAATTTTGTGTTTGATATTTCTTACAAAGGAGACGTAGTGAGTTATATTTTGTTTAGACTACAATTAATAACTAAATAATAATAAGTTGGTTGATGAAACTGTTAACCCTCATTGACTGGATAACAGAGATGTAAATTGCATATACGTAGATATCATATTCTTCAAATCCTCATAAATCTTTTGAAGAGAAATATTTTAGAAAAGAAGCAGCGATCAAACTAAAACATGAAATTGTCAACGATTTGTCTAGGCTATATCACCAAATCCATGGTTCCCTGGTTAAAGTTCGTTGAAGAATCATGATCTAGCACTGAAATCATTGGGAATGACACAACCCAAAACAATGTTAGAAAGATACAAATGTATTCACTTTTAATATTCATCCGAATGTTGAGTTTTATTTGTATTTTCTCTGTGGCTAATTTGATTATTTATATGTCATTTCAATAGTTGAGATCATGAGTTAATTGAAGCAAGATCACCATGGAAAACCTGGAAGCACTGGATGGCCATTTTGTCTTATTGTCATTATTGAAAACTTATCTCTACAAGTGAGTATTGAATTTGCCCCACAAGAGAGAATGCATAATTCATATTATTTGACCTTTACACGTTTATTATATGAGACTATTAATAGTAATTATCTGAATAAATAAATAGATAAATAAATAAATAAATAGATTAATAAAGTAAGTTATTTGGCAAACGGACAATACAACCGACCATACCGTTGAATATTTTTCAACATTAAACCGTAATGAAAAGATTGCCGAATATCATGTTCAATATCATGTCATATTCAGTTATGGGTAAATACACACACTACTTCCGGTTCACTTTCATTCACTTACAAGTAAACATAATTAAATTACAGTGGTTGAGATCATGAAGCTAGACCACCATGGAAAATCTGAAAGTCCTGGTCGGCCGTTTCGTCCTATTGTGGGACTCCTCAGCAGTGCGCATCCACGATACCGCCTCGCGGGGATTCGAACCCAGACCTATCTGCATCCAACGGTGTCTAACTTCAACAAATCGACGAAATTGAGCTACACATCCGCCATTGTCATTAGTGAGCAGAGTAATACGATCTATACTGTGATGCCTATACTGCTTGAGTTCAAAGCTCCTGATTATTTTAGCTCACTTTAATTGTAAGTATAATCCTTTTTTGTTAAGCAAAAACATTTCAGGGATAATTTAAACGCATCATATACTATTTAAGCAAAGGTGGATAGTGGCTAACAATGGAATCCAGAATGCACGTTTCGTCCTACTTAGGACTAGTCAACTGGATGTACTTTCATCCTAGAGTTGATGTTGACTCCATCTTTGCTTAAAAAGCTTGTGACTTAATGTTATATCAAGGCAGTCTGCACAGTATGCACATATGCCAACAAGAGACTGATCAATTACAGTCTTAATTAACAATGGGAAGATAAAAGTAAAACAACACCAAATGAATTTAAGCATCTGTTACTATTTTACGATGTATAAAATAACTTGGAATGAATAAAGTTATGTAAACAATGAATTTTTACATTAGTTTGTTTTTTAACTCTAAACTACTCTGGTTAAATAGTTGGTTATAAAAAATTTCATTCTTTCGATTCTAACTACTAATTGGTGCATTATAAAAAAGAAAGCAACAAAATGTACCTGAATTTAATCAGACTAACTTTTTGTACGGACTGTAATGTTGTACAACTTCATATTTGAAAGTTAAAACTGATATAAGCGTAATGATAGTCAACGTTAATTTGAGTTATCTATTCTCGATTTAACTCTGGAAAATGTGGAATCCTTCACATACCTGGGAAGCATCTTCGATAAACAAGGAGGTTCAGATGCAGACCTAAACGCGAGGATTAGCAAATCAAGGCCCGCATTCCTTCAATTAAAGAACATATGGAACTCAAAACAACTTTCAACCAATTTCGCAGTCACAATCTTCAATACGAACGTCAAAACAGTCAGTTCTACTGTACGGAGCTGAAACTTCGAGAACTACTACAACCATTACTACAACATTACTCAAATCATCAAACTGCATCATAAGGTAAGCTCTAACTTGGAATGCTGAAGGGAAGCGGAAAATAGAAAGGCCGAAGAACACACTGTGTCGGGAATTAAAAGCAGATATGAAAAGGAGGAATAGGAAGTGGAAACAAGTGGAATGAATAACTCAGAATAGAGTTGGATGGAGAATGCTGGTGAGCGGCCTATGCTCCTTCGCGAAGAGTAACAGGCGTAATTAAGTAAGTAATTCTCGATTTCTCCATAATAAGTTCTTTAGATAATCATTTCCAATCCAGTTCTTCAAAGTATAGATTAAAGCTATTTAAAAATGAATTTGAAGATGATTATAAGACAATCATGCATAGTTTATTATTTATAAGTTTTAATGAAATCAGTCATTGGTAAATGCTAATAATAAATTGAATGAGATCTTCTATAGGTGTCCAAGTAATAATTAAATCTTTATTATTCTTTAAAGATCTATGATTATTAATTATTTGAAGCATTACCTAACTTTGTAATTCTTCCATAAAAATCGACTCGTATTTGTTATGGAAAACTTTCAGTTCCTTGATCAAGAACTAAAGCTTAGATAGTGATTTTGTTTTTAAAAATATGATCTTTATATGTTTCAGGTTAATTATGCCAACTGCTATACGTGAAAATAAAAGAACATCCTGATATTCAGTAAAACATTATTATTATTCGCTGTATTCAATATAGAATTCTCAGTATAAAGTATATCAACAAGTTTCTATTTCTTACTTTTTGGTTGGTCCTGACAACAAATATTGAGTGGTCACCAGCTAGAAGTTAACAATTCAGGAATCGATAGCTGAATAATATACATTCTTTTCATTGCATATTATCAGCAACCACAATATCTCTAATTGGATATTTTATTTGCAACTTGTACGATCAAAGGTTGTAAAATATTTTATAAACTCACCTTAATAGGCATAAGCAAAGATGGATAGTCGCTAGCAGTGACGAGTCCCAAATAGGACGAAACGCGCGTCATAGATTCCCCTGCTAACCATCTTTGTTTATAAAAGCTTGTGAATTAAGGAAATATCGAGGCATACACACAGTATGCACATATGCCAACATGAGACTGATCAATTGCAGTCTTAAAACCTCAATAGGATATTCAAGTAGACCGCAAATTTATGAACTGAATAATGTAATTAACAAAGGAGCAGATTGTCATGAATTTACTTTTGAACATGAATTCAAATGAATTTGGGGGAAAAAATATGTATATTAATGTTACATGGATAAGAACTAATTTATAATTGGATAATTCATCTGGTAAATATGAAAAGTAAACAATACAAATGATAATAATATATTTTTTCCTGACCGTTGTTGCTACCTTGACGTGGTGGTCGGGCTTGCCTATCGTGATGAAGCAACTGAGCTATACTGGCTGGAACAACCGTTCCTCAAGGTCCTACCATGCCAGACAGGTCGGTTGAAGAGCGGTAAGACTAAAAGCAACAAAACCAAGGTCCGAAGGCGAAGTCGTACTGCTGACTGTACAGAGGTGTGACAGCAGTAAGGTGTTTCCTTCAGACAACCAGCATAACAGCGATGCTGCCTTCCCACAAGGAGGGGTGGGGTTAGAAAAGGTCGACCCTAAAAATGCACACCTCGCCTTATCCCACGGATATCCGTCTCCGGCGGTAAGGACTCAACAAGTACGGAGCTAACACAAAAATCACTCATAAAAAGGTCGTGTGTGACCGACCTCAAGCAGCTGTCCCTTGGGCACTGCGGTCACGCTCTCAGGTCACTATGACCAACTCTAATCCAATTTCCTTTTCAGGTACCTCCAGAAGAACCCTTCCACGGTGTGGGCAACCGGGAAGTGATAACCACCCTCATACCTCTAACAGCACTCAAGACCACTGTATTCATAGTCAACCTCCCTCTTCAATTCCTATTATTCCTCCTACATCGACTTTATACACTAAACTTCCTCTTTTAGCTTCCTCCTCAAGTGTCACCACAGCCAACGATTCTAATGCTCAAAACACTGTCTCAGGTCTACTGAAACCTCGCTCCAAACTATACATTGGAGCCTTCAACGTACGCACACTATGCCAAATCGGTCAGCAGGCTTCCTTGGCTAAAACCTTAGAATCTCGTACGATTGATGTATGCTGTGTCTCCGAAACACGCATACAGGATCCTAGTGTGGTCATTCACTTGACCTCACCTCGGCAAAACGGAGAGCCAACGAGATACACCCTCCGTGTATCTGGCGACCCGATGGCTAGTTCTCGTGGACTGGCAGGTGTAGGCATAGCACTTAGCATGAGGGCGGAACAAGCGCTATTAGAGTGGATCCCCGTTAACAGTCGTCTATGCGCTGTTCGGCTAAACGGCTCCGTAAGAACTCGGAAGGATAGGGACACACGTCGTTGCCTTTTCGTCGTTTCTGCCTACGCTCCCACTGACTGCAGTTCGGATGAAGTGAAAGATGAATTTTACAGAAAGCTGTCTGAACTTCTTCAGAAAGCTAAACGTTCAGACATAGTACTCGTAGGAGGTGACTTTAATGCCCAGGTAGGTAGCTTAAACAAAACAGAAAGACATTTAGGTGGGTATTTTAGTATTCCGGCACAGCGAACAGATACTGGTGATCGTCTGCTACAACTGTGCTCAGACAATCGTTTATTTTTAGCAAACACAAATTTTAAGCATAAGGAGAGACATCGTCTAACATGGCGACCCCCTGCACCAAACCAACGATGGACTCAAATAGACCATATTGCTATCAGTCATCGTTGGAGAGGGTCAATAGAAGATTGTCGCTCATTCTGGGGTACCTGCTTGGACTCTGATCATGCCCTAGTACGAGCACGCATCTGCTTGCGCCTCACTGGACGCAAAAGAGCCACACAAAAAAGACTCATTAGAACCGAATTGAGTAATGAGAAAGCCAAAAGTAGGTTCCAGGAACAACTGAGGTCACACTTAGGTAGTTCTGAAAACAAGGCTGACCCCGATGTTGCTTGGAAAGTTATACAAGCAGCTGTGGAAACAGCATTGACATCTACCAGTGAGTTAAACCACAGGGTTACAAAGAACCAATGAATTTCGTCAAGGTCTATTGCACTGATAGATTCTCGCAAACTCATCCCATCAGGTTCTGAATACGATGAAGAGCGTAAAGAAATCAGATCTAGATTAAGCAAAAGTCTAAAGAATGATCGTGAGCAGTGGTGGGCAACGAAAGCAAAGGAGATGGAAAAGGCGGCGGCTATAGGGAATACAAGACAACTCTACAGACTAATAAAAGAAACTGGAATTAATAAATCAAGTGTAAGTCAGACCATTTCGGAAAAAGACGACACTCTCATCTGCTCCCAGTCCAGACGCTTAGAACGATGGGCGGAACACTTTAAGGAGCAGTTTAGCTGGCCATCAGCTACTCTACAACTACCCTCTATTCCCAGACAGTGTGAATGGAACATTGAAGTAGGTCCTCCAACTCTAGCTGAAGTTCAAAAGGCTATAGCTAATCTGAAACGAGGAAGGGCAGCTGGTCCAGACGGATTGGCCTCAGAGGTCTTTAAGGATGGTGATTTAGTTTTAGCGATTAGGTTGACTAATATTTTAGCTAAAATCTGGGAGTTAGACGTTATCCCATCTAACTGGTCACAATCACTTATCGTCCCAATATTTAAGAAAGGGTCAAAATCATCCTGTGACAACCACAGAGGGATTAGTTTAACTAATATAATATCTAAAATACTAGCTTCGATAATTTTCGGACGCCTAACTAACACTCGTGAACTGCAAACACGTGAAAATCAGGCTGGCTTCAGACCTGGTCGTGGCTGCATCGACCACATATTCACCATTCGTCAGGTTCTAGAACACAGGCATACTTATCGGCGTCCGACAATGGTGGTATTCCTTGACTTAAAAGCAGCGTTTGACTCTGTTGACCGAGAGGTTCTGTGGCAGTGTCTGTCATTGAAAGGCGTACCTCAGAAGTACATAAACCTTGTGAAGGCTCTTTACTCGAACACTACTAGTCGGGTCAGAGCCTATGGCGAACTGTCATCTGCTTTTGCAACCTCAAGTGGCGTCCGTCAAGGCTGTCCACTTTCTCCTTTTTTGTTTAACTTTATCATAGACATCCTGATGGAAATAACGCTCTCATCGACTGACTTCTCGGGTATTGATCTCCTACCAGGAGGTCCACTTATTGACTTAGAATACGCAGATGACATAGTCCTGTTTGGTGAAGACGCTGATGAAATGCACAGACTTTTGGTAGCACTGAGCAACAATGCTAGAATGTTTTTTGATGCGCTTTTCTCCCTCTAAATGCAAGTTGTTGCTTCAGGACTGGTCTGCATCAACACCTGAACTAAGGATAGGGGGTGAAGTAGTCGAACGCGTTGACAACTTCACTTATCTTGAAAGTCTGATCAGCCCTAATGTGTTGGTGTCTGACGAAATCTCAGCACGGATTCGAAAAGCTCGCTTGGCCTTTGACAACTTACGTCATCTATGGCGAAGGCGAGATATCCGTCTATCAATAAAAGGACTAGTATACTGCGCGGCAGTTCGTTCCGTCCTTCTATACGGCTGCGAAACATGGCCTTTAAGAGTGGAAGATATTCGTAAGTTACTAGTATTTGACCACAGGTGCCTTAGAAATATTGCGGGTATCTGCTGGGATCACCGGGTAAGTAATAGTGAGGTTAGACGCAGGGTATTAGGGAATGATGGTAAATCAGTTGATGAGGTTATGAATCTTCATCGACTGAGATGGTTGGGCCACGTGCTGCGTATGCCTGAACACCGATTACCACGACGCGCAATGCTGACTAGTGCAGGGGATAATTGGAAGAAAGTTAGGGGCGGCCAAACCAAAACGTGGCATCAGTGCTTGAAGTCACTAACTTCTGGTCTGAGCCATGTTGGGAGATTCAGACTACCTGGTTGGGGTCAGCGTGACTATCGTAACCAATGGTTGGAGACTATTGGCGACATGGCTCAGAATCGATCACAATGGCGTCGGTGTATACACTCTCTGTCTTCCTTAAATTAAGAGATTAAAATCGCTTCATATCTGTCTAGGAACTAATTCTTTCTTCCTTTACTATCTCCTTATACACAATCTTTCTTCTATATATTACCACCACTGAATTAACTACTCCTATGAATCCGGTGTTCATCTTGTTGTGCTAATGCGTTATGGCAACTTGGACCGATGCATATACGTGCCTGGTCCTACGTTGCAGCTGACTGACTGACTGACTGAATATATTTTTTGTTAAATATTCTGATTAGCGGAAAATTGAATTCTTGATGTTTTGCAACTTAGTTTTAATTGCTTCTACAGAGAATAAGTAAATAAACAAATCAGATTCTGTTATATCCTGACGAGAATTAAGAATGATAGATTTTGTGGACTATTTATGGATCAATACGATACATATATGTTTTTAAGTAGCTAAACTATGCATATTCATGTTCCACTTATTATAAGCTTTATTTTGACCCATAGACTAATATTATACGATTTACCATTCTTGAGTTATGCCCAGTCTATCAATTACTATCTCCCATATTCACAGACATTTTTGGCCAAAACTTGTACAGATGTTATTATATATGTAAATTATATTTGAAATAATTTCAGCGATTGAAATTTAAATAATTCCAGATGTTGTTTTCTACTTTGTGGTGGGATGTTGTCTGTTTGGTTTGTATATAAACCCAATATGTTTGAAATACATGATTCATATCGCGGAGGCTGAAATTAGTGTTCTAGTCTTAACAGGGAGGGTTAGAACAGGAGAAAGGATCGATTAGGACTCTAAATTGTTCTTACGGGTTTCATGAGTCATTAGTCCAGCCGATAATTCACTGCTCTCCAATTGGTGGTATCATTACGTTATATATTGAGAGGGGCACAAACCCATAAGTTATAACAGATTAATACAAGTTTAAACAACACATAGCACTATATACTCCCTATTATGTAATTTTAATAATCATTGGTAGTTCTTTCAAGTTTATTAATCCAAGTTTGGCCTAGTTCTCATATCGAACCATTGATTATAACTTTTGTCATTTTATTAATCTTATCATTACTACTAGTAGAGCTGTTTTGTTACTATCAACTACTGTATATAGTAATATAGACTGTTATTGTGATTATTGAGTCATCAATTGCCTTTATCGGTTTAACACTTTTAAGTACCCATATAAATATTCATGTACATTCGGGTAAAGTCTGATAATGTTCTGATCTAAAATATATTGCTTCAGATTTGGTTGAAAAGTCAAATGGGTAATTTAAGGAGTGAAAGGCGATGGAAATGATCTCTTTAAGAAAAATGATAATGGTCAAGTGGAAATAAATCGAAATTATGCCTCCAGAAAACTTTTCAAAACTTAAAGTTTCAAGAAGAGTTGAGTATTAAACAAGAAGGTAACGAACTATAAGAATAATTGATTATTTTATAGATGAGTAAGTAAACTGTCTACTCAACATAAAAAAGAAAGTTTTGGGGATTTGTAGAGTTTGTAGTATGTTAACAGTTGAATTCATAACCCGACCTAAGCTAGACCATCATTGAAAACCTAAAAGCATTAGACGACCGTTTTGTCTTAGTATAGGTTTAAATCAATTGTGCGGGGTCATGTGATGCACACTGCTGAGGAGCTCCATACTGGGACGAAACGACCGTCCAGGTCTCCCAGGTTTTCAATGGTGGTCTAGTTCAGATTGACTCATGAATTCAACGTTAGTAATGGCTAGTGATAACAATCTTTTACCAAGTATAAAGTCGAACTCAGTTCTATGATAGAACGAGGAATTGAACATGTAGCTTTTGAAGATACAATTCCTCCTACTGATTTATACCTCTAATACATATTTCCATGTTTCACCTATTCAACGATATGCAGTAAGTAGTTCAGTTAACTAACATTTGAAATTATCATGGTAAGTAGTAATTCAATTAGCACTACGAAGAACTTGACACACATGACATTGTCACTATACAACGATCAGTTAACTGTAAACACATCTCAGTCCTACCAGAGCTTAGCCGAGTTCCGAATAGCTCCATGGTAATACCTCTGACCGTCAAGTTGGATATCATAAAATCCAACCCACTAGAAAACACTAGTTCCCTTAAGATTACATGCGCACTATGCTGACAGATGTCAAATAGAACGAGACTTATATCCAGAGTTGTCTGTCAATTACCTCCAATCGTCATCTTAAATTGATAATTCAACGTCTCAAATACAGAGATGAATGTTGGCGTATAGGTATATACTATTCTTATAGCTGTACTAAAGTAAATCTTTCATACTCAATGACTTGAAAATCCAGGCGTTTTCTTGTTTGAAATGATTTTGGAAATCACAATTCATCTGCAGCTTGTAGTCCTGTAGTGTCGGTTACTATGCTAAGCCCATATATCTTATTCTAGCATTCGGACAGCCCAATCTATTCATTCTATTTGAATCACATTCTGACCTTGTTAATTATTCGCTTATCAATCTTGACTGCTTTTATATGAGCGCATATGTGTGTACACATCTTATCCCATTACCTATCACATGGTTGTAACCTATTTTCGTGTGCCTATAAATATTGACTAACGCTTGACTAGATGGAGTCGGCTCATCCGCCATCTCCACTGCGCGTCGTTCCGCTTCTTTCTATCCCATTTGCTTCAAAATAAATGTATTCAAAAGTTCATCCTCGTTATTTGACTTATTTAATTCCGTTATTGACTAACGCGATCTAAGTCGATGATTATATATGATCATTCATATGATCTACTTGGAGTCAGAACTCGGGCCACTAAAGTGAAGAACCCGTCAACAAACATCGTCCGATCTAAATGACGACAAAACAAAGGGCCCGACAGTCCTAAGGATAACTATTTTGAGTGTTTAGTCTTCAGTCTTCAGTAATATGGAATAGGAGGTCTATCGACCTATATCAATCCTTGCAGTTTGTAATACTGTGGAGATCCAATCTCGTTTTGAATATATCAACAGAAGTTGCTGATATTACGTGTTCCGGTAGAGAATTCCAGTAATTCACTACTCGGTGCGAGAAACAAAACCCCAGACGTAAACGATTTGATCTCGGTTCTTGAACTTTCTTCGAATGTCTTTTCAAATGATCAGTCCTAGACGGAAGTAAATGATAAGATATATTAATACCAAGGTCATCGTTCAATATACGATAAGCCAATATTAGATCACCTCGTATTTTACGGTAAGATAACGGAAATAAGTTAAGGTGTCTCAGTCTGTCTTCATAAAATAGGTCAGATGGACCTTGTACCATCTTAGTACCTCGTCGTTGGACTCATCTGCTTCATTACTTAAAACAAGAATTCGCTACTTGAATCCCATATTCTAAATGTGGTCCTACGTTGATCGGGTATAATAATTTAAACATTTCGTCATCTAAATGCTGGAAAGACCTACGAATAGACCATAACACCCTATAACCTTTCACAGCAGCAGCCTTACAGTGACTAGTGGTTCTGAGATCACTGCTTCATATAACTCCTAAATCTTTATAGTTCCTTACTTTGGGTAGCACGAATCAACATATTGTATAGTGATACGATTCATCATAGTCATTTAATTGCATCACCACACACTTATTAGGATTTATTCTTAGTGACCACCTGTCCAACTACACCACCAATGAGCTAAGATCATCCTGTAATACTATTCCATCCGACATTCTGTGTATGGGTCTCCAAATTTTTATGTCATCAGCGAAGAGTAGAACGGATGATTTTGCTACAGTTGGTAATTCATTCACATAAGGTAAAAAGAGAAGAGAACCGAGGATTATACCTTGAGGAACTTCACTTTTTACAGGTACCCATGAGGAGAGAGCCCCATTAACCCTTAAGCTTTGTCTCCTGTCATGGAGAAGGTTGCTTATCTAATCTACAACTGTGTAATTGTTTCCAAAACGTTCCAGTTTGAATTTAAGACCAGAATGGGAGACCCTATCGAAGGCCTTACTTAGATCTATGAATATCACATCCACAGGAATGTTCCAATCTTTTGCATCAGCCCAATCTTCGCTTGCAATGAGAAGATTTGTCAAGCGTGATAGGCCTTTCCAAATACCATGTTGTTTCCTGGAGAAAAGATCATGCCCTTTAACATAGTTTATAACAGATATCCGAATGATTTTTTCCATCAGTTTTACAACTGCACTTGTTGAACTAACGTGTTTATAGTTACTAACTAAATCCCTACTCCCAGCCTTATACACCGGACTTAATATAGCGTCTTTCCAGTCTCTGGGCTGTCTGGAATGCCTCAGAAACATGTCAAACAGTATCGCTAAAGGTTCAGCGATTATATCTGATATGGTTTTATAAATAACTTTTACGATTGTTTAACCTTAATGATATAATGTTCTAATCATATCAAAAGATTTTTTCTTCTTTACGTCATTCGAAAATAAATAACTGAAAATTTTACTAAATAAAAAGTTGATACAATTCACATAAATGTATCGACAAAGTAGAAATAATTAAGATAAACTAACAGAGTTGAATGTATGATAGTATAAAAACGCTCAACAAAGTTAAAATGTATTATTTATATAAAATTTTGCATTATTCAATGAGAAAAACGTGCATTCTGACTTAATCAAGAGAAGAGAATACTTACTTGCTCACCTACTTACTAATTTACACCTGTTACCCCTCGTTGAAGAGCATTAGCTAGCTAACAGCATTCTTCATTCAACTCTGTCCTGAGCTATCCTTTCCACTTGCTATTTATCTTTTTCGTGTCTGATTCCAATTGCTGACGTAGTATGTTCTTCGGCCTTTCTATTTTCCGCTTCCCTTCAGCATTCCAAGTTAGAGCTTACCTTATGATACAGTTTGATGATTTGAGTAATGTATGTCCTATCCATTTCCATCGTCTTCTCCTAATTTCCTCTTCAGGTGGAAGCTGGTTTGTTCTCTCCCACAGAAGGCTGTTGCTGATGGTATCCGGCCAATGGATGTTGAGTATCTTGCGTAGACAACTATTTATAAATACTTGTACCTTCTTGATGATGGTTGTAGTAGTTCTCGAAGTTTCAGCTCCGTACAGTAGAACTGACTGTTTTGACGTTCGTATTGAAGATTGTGACTGCGATATTGGTTGAAAGTTGTTTTGAGTTCCATATGTTCTTTAATTGAAGGAATGCGGCCCTTGATTCGCCAATCATTTCCGTTCACTTGATTCTCTTATATTATGTGAAATCTCCAAATTCTATTCAATCCTCGCGTTTAGGTCTGCATCACATCCTCCGTGTCCATCGATTATGCTACCCAGATACGTGGAAGTTTCCACATCTTCCAGGGCTTTTCCATAAAGTGTGATTGTGTTGGTGTTCTATGTGTTACATTTGAGGATGTTGCTTTTTTCTTTGTGTATATTGTAGCCTACTGACGAAGAGGCTGTTGCTACACGAGTTGTCTTCATCTCCATTTTTCCCTCTGTATGTGGAATAGAAGGGTCAGGTCATCTGTGAAGTCCAAATCTTCTAGTTGATTCTGAGCTGTCCATCGTATTCCGTGTTTTCCTTTAGTATTCGAGGTTTTCATAATAGAAGAACAGAATGTTTGTTTAAAAATGTAAAGAAAAACAAATTTCATTTCTCTTAAATATTGTGTCTTTTCAGTTGTCTAAGTAATACTCTCAAGAATGGTTTTTCTAATTAATAGATTTAACAATATATTCAATGTTTCAACTTGTTATATACATTGCATTGTTGAACTTTTAAAATAAAAACTTATTTACCATTATGTAAACTATTGTAATGAACGAGAGCACAAATGGGGACAATCGCATGTATCTGAAAGTAACATTACAGAATCTCGTAGTAAAATCCGAGAACCATACATTAAATACATCATTTGTAAAATGTCAATCAATTGTCTCAAACTTGACTGTCTCTTTTGCAAATATCTATCAACCGCCTCAGATTTGATTGTTCCTTCTTTTTCTCACCAATCATTCTTTGTTCTCGTTCTTTTTTCTTTGGTCTTCTTAACCTTCTGCCATCAGGCATTTTACTTTCGATTGATGATATATACTACTTATATCTATTGACATCAGTAGCACATACCACACTATTAGCTAATTTACTATTACATAATGTGAACTTATCTAGTTTACATAATAATACTACAGCTGGGATATCATAGAATGTATTTAAATTTTAGACTTCATGTATGCATTTATTTTTGTCGGCAGTTATGCACAGTGAACATTTATTCAAATATTTTTTTCTGAATATGCTGTACAGTGAAATGTTTATAAGCAAAGATGGATGGTGGTTAGCTGGAGTTACTTGCATCCCATAATTAGTGTTCACTTCGGGACTCCAACCCAGTACCGTTCGCTTCAAATGCTATCGCGTTGTCCACGTAGCTACTGAGTCCTGACAGCCACTCACTTGTGCAATTGGGTGAAGTTTAAATTCACCTGGTGTTGTTTAGATATATCCTCCCACTGTTGTTTGGAGCTGAAATTGATCAGTCTCTTATTGGTATATGTGCATCCTGTGCGGTAGATACAAGCGAACAACACCAAGTGAAGTAAAATGTTTAGTCTATCCTTGAGTTAGAGATATTCTTTTGAGTTTTGAAGATATATGTTAAATTTGTTGTTCTGTTTGTTTAAAATTTTTCATTTTTACTTGTTTACTTATTTAAGGTCGCAAAGAAGACTCAATGTTACCCCACCTTATTTCTTAAGTTTTGAACAACTTTTGTGAGTAGAGAGACTTTATATATTTCTTCATTGAAAACTCAGCAGTAGCTAAAATATTTCACAAAATTGTAAAATAAGTTTTAGGAAATTTTGTCAGAAAAATCTTCAGGATCTTGGAAAAGTTCAAAAATACTTCATCGATTTAGATTTTAAGTACTAGACTTATCAAAAATCATAATAAGTTATGTAACAACAAAAACAACAACAGCTTCCAAATGCTATTTGCAATAGTTTGTATTATTTTATTGTTAATGTTGATAATCATGACTGAATTTAACTAGTATCTGTTAACATATTTGTATCCTCAATATTTTTTTTATTTTTATTTTAACACATAGATATCGGTACAAGAAGGCACCAAATACATATGCGCCACACAGATCTCATTTGATATGTGTGAGGGCTGTGATACTGCCCGGGTGCCCAAACCGAAGCAGGTGGTTTTCTTAGGGGGCCACACTCCGAGCCTTCGACCTGAACGTCTGACCCACAAGGCAGTGGAGCATCGTGAGGAGTTGCAGTCCCATGGTAGCCGGTGACCAACGATTGGTTCATACGCCATTTGTTCCCACAGGATACTGGAGCCCATGTGCACCATTGGTTTGAGATAAACTACACCAGATGCCAAATTGCCTTTAATGTAAAATTTCATTGCTATATGCAGTCGACCTTTGTCATCATACCATGAGTCATAGCAATGGATGTCATCTAAGTTAATCATTATCTAAACTTAGCAAATTAGTTAATGAAATATTAACACTGGGGACAAGAATTACTATACTCAAGTCCTAACGTGAACATCACTCCTAGAATGTAAGTATTTCTAGATTATAAATCTTAATTAGTAAGAAACACTTATTCCACTATTAACCACGATACAAAAACTTAACCAACTAATGAGTGAACATCTACCAGCTTGGTTTATAAAGGGCCAGATAAAAACAATACGCAGTTCTATCTTGGTACATTTTATTGATAGTGGTCATACTGTAGATAAATCGGAAGCATTTCTAATGATCTATCGTATACCACCATCACTTCCCAACAAAGTTCGTTCCCGTTTCCTACATATAGCTGAAGCCATAAGAATTCTTATATATAACCGCAATTTATGTGTACAGAAGATACATTAATCTGTTAAAGGATATGTCTTAAAAATATTCACTATGAATAAAAATCGAAGAACGATTAAGTTAAACAAATAAAAAGGTAAAACTAAAATATTTGTTACTTAAGGCAGTATCGAGGTAATCCGCACCGGATACACATATGCCAACAAGAGACCGATCAATTACAGTCCTAAATAACAATCGGAAGATACAAGTAAAACAACACCAAGTGAAGATGAAATATTATTGTTTAGAATACTGAAAGTTAAACTGTTTACTATTCTTTCTAAACTAATCAAACAATAGGGGTAACATTAATTGCACCGCCGTTTTTTTCGAGTGAAATTTTTTCATCCCTTTTGAAAAAAATTTTTCATCCCCATCTTCCAATAATTTTCACTCGGTTTCGTCCAATCAAATAGCTAGTTTTGAGTTCGTTATAACAGGTCGTTTATTTCTTAAAATAGATATAAAGTGTCAGGACACGACGACAGTGCACATTTTCTTCCAATTATGGACGGTAGTAGGGGGCAAAGCACGAGCTCTGTTCTTCCCCACGTTGTCACAGAAACCGACAACCTATTTTTGAGCACATTGTATCTTGTAGCGTTCCAATCACTTGAAGTCCATTCACATGACTACTTACACATACAAGAATAATATTATCCGACATACAAGTATTTTTTTGTCGTGATTTTAAACTGCTCAACAACAAAGAATGTATAGTTAAAAATAATTAACGTTTTTAATGGATTAGCAAATTAACGCAATTACATTGTTGCAGGAGTATAGCACGGTAGTGAAATGAAGTAGGTGTATTTTTTTAAAAAGTTAACATTTCTATTAAAACTCAGATGGAACAGTCAGAAAGAATTATTTTTTTTATTTGAACAGTTTAGATCATGAGTCAATTGAATCTAGCGCACCATGGAAAACCTGTTAATATCTAACCCCAACTAATTCACGAAATTTTTATAAATCTCAATTGATTATATTGCTTAATGACTAAGGCTTAGTTAGAATTTATCGATGTTGGTTCAGTTGACCTTTCCCACAGAAATAATGTCGTTGTACTAGTGTACTGGTAGTACTACATTCGTCTATCGTAACTATATGACAAAACATTGAAACATCCTGAATAAGTTTTGAATGTGCCATTGTTAGACACTTTAGTGTTCATTAGATGACATTTCCTATACGAAATCGTTTACTTAAACCGTATATTTGATAACGCTTAAAAAGCGATTACGAATACGTGGGCGATAATCACATAATCATTATTAATCTTAAATGAATTTCGATAGCTTCATCACTTGACCTTTGCCATGGAAATAAGGAATTGAAACAAAAGAATTTAAATCAAACTTTGGGTGGCCATGAACAGGGCCTTTACTCGTTCTCTCAACAGTTCCGAATTTCATGAACAAAGGCGTTGCTATGATTCCGTTATAGCGCCGCACATGGGACAGAGGATTCCATGAACAAGGGGTGATGGGTCGTAAGCACAAAACAAATGAAACATTGCTTCGTGTCGACAAAAAATCCGGACACTTCCATCAGCAGTTTCATGTGGCGGTTACGCAACATTGAAAATATCACAAAGTCTGCTGTCATACGCGTTTTCGCCATTGTCGTAGTCTCGTTCAGTGAACTCCTCTGAGTTAATAAAAACAATTTGTTCCTCGTCATTTCTTAACGTTGCATCCACATTGACGTTATTTTGATAGTTGGTACCTTACAAAAGATGAAGGAAGGACATTGAGTGTTCACGGAAGTCCTTTATGAAAAACTATAATAACACTAATCAAATTGCCTCCTTCGTCTACTCGGCTGTGAGGAACCGCTAGGTCTTCTACGGCCATTTCTCCTACATACGAATTTAATATACGGCTTCCGATCTCTATGCAAATGAGAATCTCTCACCGCATAATGGCAGTATGTAGCTCTATCATAAGTTCTAACGGCGTTCTTCAACGCTTCAAGTGATTGGAACGCTACAAGATACAATGTGCTCAAAAATAGGTTGTCGGTTTCTGTGACAACTGGAAGAAAATATGCACTGTCGTCGTGTCCTGACACTTTATATCTATTTTAAGAAATAAACGACCTATTATAACGAACTCAAAACTAGCTATTTGATTGGACGAAACCGAGTGAAAATTATTGGAAGATGGGGATGAAAAATTTTTTTCAAAAGGGATGAAAAAATTTCACTCGAAAAAAACGGCGGTGCAATTAATGTTACCCTTGTATCACAATTGTCATATTTTTTTATTCTTTAACATACATACACACAAATAAACAAACAAGCATAACAGAAATCACCTTCACCGGAATGACATTACATGGACTTGATCAGACCTCTTTGAATTCAGGACCATTAGGAGTCTGGATACACATGGCAATTTTTACCTGACTTCATTCAGTATGCTATAATCCTTGCCAATCAACCAATAGAATGGTGACATTTGTTTTGTCGCTGGTACAATTGAGCTTCGTCAGTCACTAGTGCTTACTAGAATTTAAGGAATCCACCTTGACAAAATTTCGCACCACGTGTTTTGTGTACAGTTGATTATATGCATCACATGGAATTTACCGCGTCTTACTTCTGTCAGTAGTAGTTTCATGGAAATTCTCGCTATATTTATCAAATGAAAAATTCAAAGGAGATAGAAACCAAACTGTTGTAACTTAAAAATATGATATTTCCGCTTTCTTAGGATGTAATACGATAATAGGATATTACTACTAGTCGATACAAAAGTTAAAGACTGAATCATATCCTATCCAGGTTCACAAATCAAGACCACTAATTGAGAACCAGATAACAGAATAGACAATAGTATATTCAACACAAATACTGACAGTCCACATAGAGAGTAGAGACCAAAGTGAGATCAGTGTTGAAATTAATGACCTGAAAACATTCATAATATTAAATGGTCTCACAACATGTCACAAGCTTAATGGCTGTTTATTTTCATTTACTGGCCAGTCGCATCTTCATTTTATAAGTTAACATATACAAAATATTCTGTTATTATTGTTAATCACACTACTTGGAAAACATTTTGTCAATACAGGCCTACAATATGAAGTAATAATGTTAATATTAATTGTGGATACGAAACTTTAAAGTCAACACTTTATAAGTATCCATTATTTTTTTTCTTTGTACTGCATATATATTTTTAGTACGTATTCAAATATATGTTGTTTACTATGTGACAATATTCAAGAATAAAAATTTATGATAGTCAAGAAGAAAGATGCATCCTTAAATTTTCTTATTTCTCACATGGATTTTTAAAATTTTTTCATTAAGAATCATGTTGAATCGTTGTGGTAATGTATATGTCATAAGCAAGTTAATGTCATTTTTTCTAACCAAAATATTCACTTCGAAATTTACTATTTACTTCATCTTTCACTGAATGGTGAGCAATGTCATATAAATCAAGTTCTTCTTAGTGCAGATCGAATCCTATCGACCAAGTTGAAATGTGGCCACTAGTCTAGGTGACTCGACAATGTGTGCACTAAGTTGAAATAAGATGGTGATTGAATGTAGTCAATAGAAAACACTGAACCTATGTTTTCTGCTACTTGGCTACTTGGTACACCCTACATA
Organism: Schistosoma spindalis; assembly: GCA_946903255.1. NCBI lineage: Eukaryota > Metazoa > Platyhelminthes > Trematoda > Strigeidida > Schistosomatidae > Schistosoma > Schistosoma spindalis. The sequence goes on along the minus strand of OX336418.1, from coordinate 9,229,401 downwards.
GACCATGTACAGCATGTTCTAAAGGTAATATCTAACTCTACAAAAATATCAATAACAAAAGTATTCAGAATCGCGATCTTAATCCATTGTTACAAAACTGATTATTTTCAGTTCCGGACGTGAGTCTCAACCGTCAATCAAAAACTACACAATTCCAGTCAGATTAAGCAATACAATCAAATAGGAATAGGATAAATATAGTAGCCGTCATCATCAAAGTGTCGAGAAAAACAACGTTGATATAATCCGTGAGCCATAGAAATTCAGTAGAAACGTGATGAAAACAAAAATTACAATATAAGGAAGATAGTCACCGTCTCATATAGAACCAAATGATCACCATAGTGTACGGCTGAGTGGATGAAGCATAGTAACGTTAATTTTTTAAAGTGGGACAAGTTATGTAATGATAGTGTGTATGTGGAGAGACTTTCATACACACTCACACAAAAGTTCCAGGAACGTTCTTACATTTATTCCTTCAGCCATATTCCAAAAATCAAAAATATGCCAAGACGAATGTTTGGGTTACGCCATGTAATTACTAGAGCGGTGTTGAACGGTTTGAATAGTAAAAGTCGTTACGGTTGGAATAGCAATGTTATGCAACTGACAAATCAGAATCAGTAAACGAACAGTGGCACATGAATCCGTTCATTCAACGATTACAGCGAGTATATTCATTAGTACAAATATACCTGCACTATGTCAATTACAAATGTTCAAAAAACAATAAGAAGAATAAATGTTTTCATACTTTCGTCAAATATTCCTTAATATTCTGGATTCCAACCACGACTTGTAGACCTCACACTACATAGCCACGAATGAGATCACAATATGGTGATACAGGCACCAGCAAACCAAATATTGACACGACCAAACAAGCTAAATGGTTTAATACCTTATCTCACTCGAAATAATCTACATTACAATCATTCAAATAGTGATTAGATATGAAGAAAGAGGATCTATGTGATAATATTGGAACATATGTGTTATGTGGGAGATTTGAATTCCTCAGGGATACTTGGGAGACGTTATAACTTTTGCCTCAGTCTATGCCTTTCAAGTGGTTTGAATCAGAGGAGATTTTGGCAAAATTTTATTTAGTACCCACATTCGCATTACATATTGGGTTTATTTCACCTCAAGCTCCAAGTGCGTGTTGCCAGTCAGGTCGATTGTTGATCCTTCGCCCCAAGGTAAACTATCTTATACAGTCCGAGAGTTAATAAAAACTCGGCTACAAAATATACGTGTGATTGTTGTTCCAGTAAATACCGTAGTCATCAATCTCCGGAAATTTTAGCTCTGCATGAGTAATACAGATGGCTTCGCAAGAAAATGATTTGTTTTTGTCTCATTCTATAGGAAAAATATTTATCGGTATGAGCTAAATTTGCTGAAATCGATTTTAAGGATCATTAAACAGTGGAACGGCAGGTACCTATTAACATTTATTCATGTCATATTAGACTGCTTGCGAATAGCACTCATTTTAGTTTTCGCAGGTTCTGACTTAACAAAACGAGAAGCATGACGGGCTCTTTGATTTTTATTTTTTTAAGAGCATTAAACTAATGATTTGTATGTTCCTTTACCCGTGTAGGAGACCTTCTAAAAATTCACAGCACAAATCAAGGTTGCTTCAGTGAAATAAGGAATGAGCTAAGCACGTCACAAAGCAAGGTTGATGTATGCATTGGTATTCGGTGGTAGATTTGCTTTCCGTTTCTTATGTACGAACGTTGAATTGTCAAATATTTATTTAAGCATCACTTTAGTTGTAACATGCTCATGAAGAAAATCTTATCATCAACAATAATTACGGTTTAGTATATCCAAAGCTGTGTTTCTATCTGAGTAATTGCAGTAATTTATCTTTATAAAACTATTATAAAGACACAAATAATAAGATATACCCTAAAGGTCTCACCTAATTGGCTGTATGGTGAATTTTTGTTTCCAGTATTGGAAACAAAAAGCTATAAAGTTTACAGCTGCCTATATGTTATCGCAAAGTTGATTACTTGTCAAGGTGACAGGCATTTTCAGAAAGCAAATAACATGCCCCAATCTATAAGGCAACGATCAGAATCAATTAACTGACGCAAGCTCAATCAAGAAGTTGTTTACCGATGTGACATCTCCCAAGATCAAAGCTCAATTAAATATCTATCGACCAGGGAGAACTAAAATAAAAATAACGTGATAGTAGAAACACAAGTGCATGTTAATATCAGTAGTAACTGTGTCCTAGGCTTGATACACAAAAGATGAAGAGTTGTGAACGGAAATTTACTAATCAAGGCAAAATGAAGTGTCGTGTGTGGAATAAGTGTGGGGTGAATTTTACTCCATTTCCGTACTCGCGCATAAATACACACACCGAGGTTGAAACGGATAAAAAAATAGGTGTCTTACAATCATTGTTGAATCTGTTTATCAGTCGCAATTTTTAGAGGCAAAAGACTGCTGGAGGTATATTATCAATCAAAACAAAAAAATACCAGTCAACCATCATGAGATACAAGCCAATGTAACGCTACACAATTTCGCGAAAGCCTTCGACACAGTATTTCATGTACATATTACGGCAAAGGATTCAAAGGGGATTTCACTAACACAGCTTTATACTGACTCCGAAGGTATTTCGAGAACAGGATGAATAATACCAACGTGAGTACAATTCACACAAACCGGCGGGTCAAAACGTACATGAGAATCTGCTTGCTACTGCCTCAGAACGTAAGCCCAGTCTTGTAGACACAGAGAGATTTGGCACTGGCCCAAACTCCATATGGGAGGCAGTTAAGGCAAAGGTAACTCTCTATTTTATGAGAAGACAACCTGGAGAAATCATCCCAGGCTTGCCTTCAACACTTCGAAAGTTCGTCACGGCTCCACCTTGAGGTCCATAAAGTCGTGGCTACCCCTCTCTTTTAAAGGGATATAAGCTACTTAAATCAAGTGTGTGGCAAGTCTAAAACATAAATCTTACGGAGACAAACTCCAACACCTGGGATCATTTGCCTTGAGCAACAGGAGAATAGGGCGTGGTTAGACAATAGAATACAACATGTTAAGTACGCCAAGCCATCCAAACAAGAGCATATTATAGAAACTCCATCACCACGCTTCTGGCTGCAACACTTGACCGAATACACATCAAAGAGCCAACGTCCAGGTACGCTCCAACTTGTTTCCACCAATAGTTGCTACAACCTGAGATGCTCTCCCAACAAAAAAAGACTACAGCTTCTGAGTGGATAGCTTCAAGAAGAGACTTAAACAACAAGCACTCACCCATGGATCACCATTTCCTGCCTAGATCAGTTGCGTCTGATGCATGTCTCATAATTTACCAACGTTATCATTGACACATCAGTCACTATTTCCTGGATAGTGAAGATGCCACAGGTATTTGGAGTTTAACAACGCCTTAACCAGTAATACCTTCTGCTGTGAATCGTGCCCATCTAGTGAAATCAAAAGACAGAAGCGAGGAGGTTCGAAGGTGTATTCTATAGGCTGTCAGTATATCAAGAATCGACTGATCTAATCTGGTTAGAGGTTGCGAGGGATGTTGAGCACGGCGTTCCCACTCGTGATCTAGTGCAGATGCATGACCGAGCGCCTTCAGTTAGGTGAGTCTATTAAGACTAATGTGGTCATCATAAAATGTCGATGACTTACAGAGCTATTTATTCTGGGAATTTATTTACCGCTACAATCATCTTCACATATCTTAGATTTTTAGAGTGCGTTCTTCCTGCGATGTCTTCGTTGCCGATCAATTTACCTATTTACCAATTTGTTCGCTGAGATAATCGTCTTCTCTTAACATTCAAACTTTTGATTTGTTATTTTTCACATTGTAATCAACCAACCTCCTGCCTGATAATGTGATAATTACTTGTTCCAGAAACCCTAGTGACCTGAGATAGACGCACTCACTCAACTAAAAGATATACAGATCCACAAATGACTATTAGCCTGGTGAGAATTGATGCAATCAAATGGTTATACTACAGTCGATTGAACATAACCGGATACCTGGAACTATGTCGAAAAAACAAGGAGGGAGGGCAAACGAATCAGTTGGTTCATACAAACACTCAAGTTGGGATATATGATAAGCCAATAGAAAATCAAATTTAATCAGTTCTGGGAATCACACAAAGCATCAGAAGCTACTTAATCTTCGAGCCATATCATAATACAACAAATACTGTTTGAGTCGACATATTTGATTATGACGCTACTGGAATTATATAGCGTGAAGATTTGCGTTCTTTTGTAATATCTGCATTAAATGTCAGCCTATAGCAGTTTACTCTCAGGCCATGCCTATCGTAAACTCCCCGGTGAAGAGAGGGTTGATCATTGCTCAGCTTCTCATGTAACTTATGGTGGTCTAAATCTGCATGGTGTGATAGAGGTTTGATCCTCTTATCGCTTATTTAAAAGCTAACAAACTTTCAAGTAGTATTTATTGCTTTACCCAACGAAGCTAGCTCTGCTCGTGCACCAAAATCATTTCACGGTTCAGATAAAAAGAGATACATCTTAAAGCTGCCATTGGGAACAATTCGAAGCATTGATCAGAAATCTAACCAGGGAAATATTTCACTTCATATTGTTTGTAAAGATATCCGAGAACTAGTGTTTGTTTTCCCGGTAGTTATAATATATGTTCTGATATTGTATATTAGGACTGTGGGCGAACTCTTGGGTTTTGTGAAAACCTTAAAGCAAACGCGTTTCCTGCTATTTCCAAAAAAACACTGTTTGCTTATTTATATGGAGCAAAGTGCATCGCAAATAGTGTTTTCGCAATAGATGGTTGGGATGTGTATAATCCAGAAGAGGAATATCACCGCCAGAACATTTTTACTAACGGCTGGAGGATTACAAAAGTAAGTCCTAGTATTTATCCATAATCTTCATGTGAAAAGGAAGGCATACCGTGTACTGTAAAAAAAAGCACTCAAGATTTATAGACAGATCACTCCTATTTAACTAAAGAGAATAAATTGGTGCTTACTTCTACAGTTATTTTACTAAGTTGTATTAAACTACTTTTTTATTATCATAACCATACCATGATTTTTGAAATTCCCTACTTTTTTGTTTACCAGACTGTATACGTTTCCAGCTCAGATGTATTTCTTAGACCTGGTTAAGATCTGTGCAGTAGTCGTAGTTACTACCTAAGGACACTAGATGTGCTTATTACAACAATTTTCTGTCAATATTAGTCTGTAAAACAATTTTATGCCTTTCAGTCCTCTATTTCGTTCTGTCTTTCCTATATCATAAGCACTTCTGTTACATTGACTTATTTGCTGTATATCATGAATTTCTTCTCGATGTGTAAATGTGGTGAACTAGGTTGTGTCGATGCATATTTGTACCAGGTCTTATCACGTTTCTGACTAATTGATGTTCACTCAACACCTAGCATGTATTAACACAACACCCAAGACGTATTAGTTTATACAACCACACAGGAAAAATAACGACTATGATGTAGATCTGTGTAAATGTGGTAGGAGTATAAATAAATAAATAATAGCAGGATGTCTACATTTCAGGTGTAGGGTATTCTTTTTAAATAATGATTTGTTTGGAGTGGTTGAAACTATCGATACTTCACTTTAAAATTCGTTATCGAAAAGCTACATTTATACCTTATCTTGTACTTGCTTGGGAGGTTTCCGTCATCAAATTTGAAAACGCCTGCTTATCGTCATCACGCAACCACATTGTGTAGATTCCACTTCTAAATACAACCTTCTTAAATTGCTTACTGTTTCTTATTCCTAAATTACAGATTAACGTGGATTATAGGTTATGTGATACTTACCCAGCTATTTTAGCTGTTCCATGGGAAGTAACTGATGAACTTCTAGTCGCATGTGCACCACATCGCAGCCGCGGTCGGATACCTGTTTTAAGTTGGTTGCATCCTGAAAGCAAAGCAAGTCTAACCAGATCAAGTCAACCTCTTGTTGGTGTCCAGGGCCGTCGCAGCTCCGACGATAAAGAACTTGTTCGTCAGCTCAGGATCGCCAATGCTAATGCAAATAACCTTTTGATATTTGATGCTCGTCCGCAGGTAAGATACCTGACTCGTGTTTGTGTTAGTTCACATGAGTTTTTTAAATTTGGGTCACCACTTCATAAAAAAGTCACTCTTAGTTAGCGAACAGTGAACAGAAATTTATACATTCTCAGTTGGATGAACAAGGCTTTTCAGATTCTAGTATCTACTAGACAGCTATAGTAGCTTTGACCTATCGGCGTATCCGAATTCGGGCCTGATCACTACATGTTACAGTCAGGACTACATTCTAATAACATGAGTTGGCTAATGATTAATTACACCGTCGTAAAAATAGAGTATTACGTTATACGACCCGTTGAATATCACATGACACAATCATTAATGAGAACACTAGCTTGTATGACCTTGTATCTGTGCTAAACTGATGATGTGTTAACTAGCGCGAGCAGTCTAGAATCAGCACTGGGTCTTTATTGGTCCTCTGTATATTAACTTTTGCCTAGTTCAGAACACAAATATCAGCCCTTTCTGTATGAATCGTATATTTCAGACATATGTGGTTTATGTACAAGCAGATCAGACAGCATCATATCATGAAATGAAAAATAATAATTGTAAAAGACCAAACAAAAAGTGACTGTGAATATGGAATACTGTACCTGATGAATTAGGAATAAGTTAAGTCGGTCAGTCATTTACAACGTAGGACCAGACACATGCATGCATCGGTCCAAGTTGCCACACCTTAATAGCACAACAACATGAACACCGGATTCATAGAAGTAGTTACTTTAACGGTAGTAATATATAAAAAAGATTGAATATAAGGATATGGTACAGGAAGTTAGTTCGTAGAAAGAAAGGTATAAAGTAGTTTTAATCTCACAGTTTAAGACTAGACAAAGTGTATACACTTAAACCATTGTGATCGATTCTGAGCCATGTCATTCCGAGTTTTCAATCAGTGGTTACGATAGTCACGCTGACCCCAACCAGGTAGTCTGCATCTACTAACATGGCTCAGACAAGAAGTTAGTGACTTCGAGCACTGATGCCACTTTTTGGTTTGGCCGCCCCTAACTTTCTTCCAAGTATCCCCAACACTAGTCAGTATTGCGCAGCACGGTAATTGTTGTTCAGGCGTACGCAGCACGTGGCCCAACCATCTCAGTCGATGAAGGCTCACAACCTCATCAACTGATTTACCATCATTACCTAATAACCTGCGTCTAACCTCACTATTACTTACCCGGTGATCCCAGCAGATGCGAGCAATATTTCTGAGGCATCTGTGGTGGAATACTAGTAGCTTACGAGTATCTTCTGCTCTTAATGGCCTTGTTTCGCAGCCGTAATGTAGAACAGAAGGAACTGCCGCGCAGTATACTAGTCCTTCTATTGATAGACGGATATCTCGCCTTCGCCATAGATGACGTAAGTCGGCAAAAGCCAAACAAGCTTTTCGAATCCGTGCTGACATTTCGTCAGACACCAACCGATTAGGGCTAATCAGACTTCCAAGATAAGTGAAGTTGTCAACGCGTTCGACTACTCCACTCCATACCCTTAGTTCAAGTGTTGACAACAATTCATATTTAAAGGGGGAAAAACGCATCCCAGACATCCTGGCATTGTTGCCTATTACTACCAAAAGACTGCATTTCATCAGCATCTTCACCAAACAGGACTATGTTATCTGCATATTCTAAGTTGATAAATGGGTCTCCTGAAAATTCGGACGATGAGAACGTTATTGCAAGCACTAGGTCTACGATGAATTTAAATAGAAATAGAGATAGTAAATAGCCTTGTAGGATATCACTTGAGGTTGCAGAATCAGATGACAGTTCGCAATAAGCTCTGACTCGACTAGTAGTGTTCGAGTAAAAAACCTTCACAAGGTTTATGTACTTCTGAGGTACGTCTTTCGATGACACACTGCTACGGAATCTCGCGGTATACAAAGTCAAATGCTGCTTTTAAGTCAAGAAAAACCATCATTGTCGGACGCTGATAAGCATACCTGTGTTCTAAGACCTGACAAATGGTAAATATGTGGTCGATGCAGCTGCGACCAGGTCTGAAGCCAGCCTGAATTTTTCGTGTTTGCAGTCCACGAGTCTTTGTAAGGCGTCTGATAATTAATTAGGCTAGTATTTCAGACACTATACTAGTCAAACTAATACCTCCATGGTTACCACAGGATGATTTTGACCCTTATATATTGGAACAATCATCGATTGCTACCAGCCTTATGGGATGATGTTCAGTTCCCAGATTTTAGCTAAAATATTACTCAACTTAATCGTTGAGACTGAACTGCCCTCCTTTAAGACCTTGAGTCAATCCATCTGGACCACCTGTCCTTCCCTGTTTCGGACAAGTTATAGCTTTTCTGAACTTCAATTAAAGTAGGGGGCCTACTCCGATGTTCTGCTAAGGCTGTTTGGAAATGGTGGGTAGTTGTAGAGTAGCTGAAGGCCAGCTGAACTGCTTCCTAAAATGTTCCGCGCATCGCTCTAAACGTCCGGACTAAGAGCAGATAAGAGTGCCATCTTTTCCCGAGATTGCCTCATTTACATTTGAATTTTTAATTCCGCTTACTTTTATTAGTCTGAAAAGCTGTCTTGTGTTACCTACAGCCGCTGCCTTTTCTATCTCTTTTGCTTTCGTTGCCCACCACTACTCACGACCGTTCCGTAGACTTTTGGTTAGCCTAGATCTGATTTGTTTTTGCTCTATGTCGTGTTCGGAGCCTGATGGGATAAGCTTACGAGAGTCTATCAGTGCAATAGATATCACAGAAATCTACTGGTTTTTCGTAAATCTTTGGTTCAAAATACAAATAGATATCGTTGCTTTTCCCACAGCTGTTCGTATATCTTCCCAAGCAACATTTGGGTCAGTCTGGTTTTCGAAATTGCCAAAGTGTGACATCAATTATTCCTGGAATTTAACTTTGGCTTTCTCATCACTAAGTTCAACTGTAATGGGTCTTCTCAATGTGGCTTTTCTGCGTTCACTGAGGCACAAGCCAATGATTGCTAGTATTAGAGCATGATCAGAGTCTAAACATGTATTCTAGAACAAGCATCAGTCTTCTGTCGAGCCTCTGCAACAACGACTAATGGCAATATGGTCTACTTGAGTCCATTGTTGGTTTGGTGCAGGGGGTGGCCATGTTAGACGATGTCTCCGTATGTTTAAAATTAGTGCTTGTTAGAAATAAATGGTTGTCTGACAAAGTTGCAGCAGACGGTCACCATTATCTGTTCGCTGAACCAGAAGACTAAAATACCCACCTAAATGTCTTTCTGTTTCGTTTAAGCTATCTACTTGGGCATTAAAGTCACCTGCTACGAGTACTACGTCTGAGTGTTTAGCTTTTTGAAGTTTAGAAAGCTTTCTGTGAAATTCACCTTTTACTTTATCCGGGCTTCAGTTAGTGGTAGTGTAGGGAGAAATGATGAAAAAGGCAACGATGTATGTTCCTATCCTTCCGTCTAGCCGAACAGCATATAGGTGACCGTTAACAGGAATCCACTTTAAAAATGCTTGTTCTGCCCTCATACTTAGTACTATGTCTTACACCCGCCAGTCCACGAGAATTTTAACCGGGCCGCCAGGTAAAAGGAGGGTGTTTCTCGTTGGTTCCCTGTTTAAGCTAGGTGAGGTCAAGTGGTTGACCACACTAGGACCCTGTATGTGTGTTTCGGAGACACAGCATACATAAATGGTGCGGAATTCTAGAGTCTCAGCCAAGGAAGCCTGCTGGTCAATTTGACATAGTGTTCGTACGTTGAAGGCTCCAATGTGTAGTTCGAAATGAGGTTTTAGACAGTAGTTTTAGGACAGTACTTTGCGCACTAGAATCGTTAGCCATGGTGACACTTAAGGAGGAAGTTAAGAGTTATCACTTCCGGGCTGCCCACACCGTGGAAGGGTTTCTCTAGAGGTACGTGAAAATGAAATTGAGTAGGAGTTGATCTTAGTGATCTGAGAGCGTGACCATAATGCCCAAGGGACAACTGCTTGAGGCCGATCACACTTTTTTGTAGGTAGTTTTAGTGCTAGCTTCGCACTTGTTGAGACATCACTGCTGGAGACGAACATCCGTGGGGTAAGGCGAAGTATGCATTTTTTTGGGTCGACCTTTCCTAACCCCACCCTTCCTTTGTGGAAAGGTTACATCGCTGTCATGCTGGTTGTCTGAGAGGAACACCTTACTGCCGTCACACTCCTGTGCAGTCAGCAGTACGACTTCACTCTCGAACCTTGAGTTTGCTGCTTTTTGTCATATCGCTCTTCAACCGACCTACCTGGCATTGTAGGGCCGATTGTTCCAGACAGTATAGCCCGATTGGTTCATCATGATAGGCAAGCCCTACCACTACGTCAGGGTGACAGCAACTCTCGGGAATAAGTTAGGAATAGTCAATCGCATAACAGTAACTAGTAGGTCAAATAAAAGGGATATGAGTATATATAATCTAGTTATCTAATAATTATCCAATAATAATAGTAGTAATAATAGTCCATAAATAATTCCTAGCAGTTACCACTCCCTTATTCTTTTTTCGGATATAACAAAAATATATCTCGATGTGGAATCACTCCGAGTCACACTAAGTTCTTTCTAGCAAGCTAGTGCATTGGAATGATTAGTTGAATCTAGAAAAGATGGTCTTATTCTTCTGATTTTGTCTTCTTTCTCTCAAGGATTGCTTTATTTTGAGTAATTATTAGCTACAAATACATTGGAAATCCTCATCGCTTTATTAAAATATAATTTACCTTGAAAGACTACAATATTTCAGTCGCATTAAAAATATTAATATTTTTAATTTCTTAAACTAATTCCAGGGAATCTATGATTTTTAATACTCAATATTCTAGGTTAATGCAATAGCTAATATGGGCGTTGGCGGAGGTGTTGAAAGTCCAGCTTATTATGAAAATGTTCAATATATGTTCCTCAATATACAAAATATACACGCGATGCGAGCTGCATTGACAAAAGTTTTCGAGGCATGTTTTCCATTACCAGACGATACACGATGGTTTAAGCAACTGGCTGACTCTAAATGGCTTTATCATATTAAACAAATTATTTTCGCTGCAACCAGTGTAGCCGATAAAGTAAGTTAGATTTGTATTCTGCATTATGGGGTTGGTACTATGTTGTTTAGTGATATAAATTATTGACACTGAAAATCTTTACATTCAATCGTGACTTAGTATTTTATTTTCCGTTAAAATCTGATTCTAGATTGAAAATCATAAGACATCTGTGTTAATACATTGCTCAGACGGTTGGGACCGGACAACTCAAGTTACATCTTTAGCAATGTTGATGCTAGATCCATACTATCGTACAATACGCGGATTTGAAGTATTAGTCGAGAAAGAATGGTGTTCGTTTGGTCACAAATTCGCACAGCGCACAGGTGGACCTACCGATGGTGGGATTTATTTGCCTCCAAACTCGTCAAGTTCTGTTGTTAATGAAACTGGTGGAGGACGGCCATCAAGTCCTGAGGAGCGTTCCCCAGTATTTTTACAGTTCATTGATTGTGTGTGGCAGACGATGCAGCAATTTCCTCATTCATTTGAATTCAACGAACGATTTCTCATAACGATAATGGATGAGTTATATGCTGCGCGATTCGGAACATTTCTTTTCAATTCAGAAATGCAAGGACGCGACCATGGTGTACGTGAAAGGACTATCTCATTGTGGGCATATATCAATGCAGATATCCAGTTGTATCAAAACCCACTTTATACTCCTGCTGAGATCAGTGGTCATCGTGTGATTTTTCCTCAGCATGCATTAGCTCAGCTTCAATTTTGGACAGCTTACTACATAAGATGGCATCCACTCATGCGTTTACAAGAGCCCATAGCACGTCGAGAGAGAGCCTTAATATTGATAATGAAACGATTCAGGGAACTTACAGCTGCCACGCAACGTGAATGTGCTAAACCAACTCTCAATAATGTATCTGATAATTCAACACACAGTAGGTCTCGTTCAAATAGTTCAAAGATCTAAAAATGTACCCTTCAGCAAATAGCTGATAAATAATCTCTTAATTCGCTAACTCCTAAGACGCAAACAACTAAAGTGTGATATTATCTTTAATCTCTTTTTACATAATTTTAGATTGATTTTAATTCCTAATATAAAACTGCTACTAGAGTAACTTATTTTTTGGTATTCGGTCATCCCAAAAGAATGTGTTACACCGGGCAGCTAGATTGTCTGAAGCGCCTTGAGGGCGTGCACAAACCCAAAACCGCCTACCAAGTCGACTACCTTTAGTTGTTTTTACATTTTTCACAGTCCTCATGACGCAAGGTTCTTTGTGGCCAAGGCATACAGGAGGTTTCTTCGGCCCTGAAAAAAGATTTCGCCATGCTTCAGTTGACTGAGCTGTTTGAGATGGGTCGTAATTTTTTCTTTGAAGAGTTTCAGTCGTATTTTCTATACTTGGAAATTGATCATGTATACATGTAGCCGTCTCTATTGGTACAGACTCTGATAAAAAAAACAGAGTGTATAAATTAACTGATAATACAGCAGTTTTTTCATTAAATTATCAAAATTGTTTTAAATAATGTTGGATTCAGTTATCAAGTGTAGTTAAAGATATCTTCAGTTACTCTTTATCCGTGCAACTCAAATAGTATGGAAATGGAGAAATTACTATGTTTGATAGAAAATAACTAATTAGATCCCCCAAAAATAAAATTCCTCGTCATAGGCATAGAACAATCACAAAAATGAATCAAGGACATTATCTGATTTTCACTTGAGAACTTAGTGAACATTGTCTAGACTAACTTACCCCTAAGGGTGATTTTCATTTGCCTGAAAGTGGGACGTTTTTCTTTGGAATGCGGATTTCTTACACAGGATACGGAAGCTTGTGTGTCATGAGAACTAAAAGCTTGTTTAGTTACTTTGGAATGACTCTTTGACATTACGAAGCTCTCTAAGTCCATTTGCTTTCTCTGACATTGAGGCCAGTAATGAGAGCATTTAGGTGGAAATGAATAGGAAAAAATCAAATCTGAATTGTAAAAATATGGTAGATCTGCATATATTGGACAATGATCAGATCCATTTATATGTGACATCAAGTCTGCTTGTATATTGTTATCTGACATAGTGGTGATAATCTCCACAAGTTTCATGTCGAATAAAATATAATCCAGTCTGACTCCATAATTTGTTTGACGAGCATTTGTACGCGACGACCAACATGTAAAAGCATTTTTTCGATGAGGATGGAGTAGCCTAAGTCGTAATTACATAAGGTGAGGAAATTAAACAATACGTTAAGTCCAAGGTGACTACTATGGATTAAAACGCTCTCCAACTGTTAATTAAACTAAAATATTACTAAAAAGTACGGACGATTCGCATTTTACTCGATATTTTGGAAGTCATTCACCAGCTCTCAAAAGACTAAAAAATTTGTCACTAGAACGCTGCTAAAACTCCTAGAAATCATTTATTTAAACAACACAGTTTGTTTAAAATCACACAACAACTAGTGTTTTATTTGAGTGGTACTGTTGAGTTCAAAGGTTTTGGAGACTACACAGACACTAATTAGGGCGATTTCAGACCCATGTCGTATTTACTTGGGACAACCTTACTCATCATATGCAATGGTGATTTTCACAAAACACTCCAGTTTGCTTAATTACTTTATGTTTTTAGTGTTTATAGAGCTAATAACTCGTGCGGTTTTGGTAGGTTGCTTTAAAAATCTTTCTGGAGTAGCTCTGGACTAACCACTTATCGATTTTTATTTCGGTATACCATATATAACATAACATATAACGAAGTAGCCATCCCAATCGTTCACTTTACAATCAATATAAAATTAGTCGATATTTTATCGTAGTTATAATCTGTTAGAAAACACAGACTAGAACGAGAGGCTATCACCATTTTTATGTAATTTATGGAAGAATGATTTAATGCATCTAGAGTAATCTGCTTTTAGGAATAAAAGAGAGGCTGATTAATGGATGCTTACTCATAGTGGTTTGAGAAATTTGTTTATATGGTGTGGGCTTGAAAATATTTACGCAAGAAATGTTTCTGGAAAAATTATTTTCTGAATCCTAAATCCTACTACTTATCAGTGATTTTCCATTCACAGCCAATACCATTCTCGTTAGGCGTATATCTACCCGCCTTCTTTTCCTTTGCTGTTTCGAGTCATGCCAGCTTTAAACTAGACATTTTCGTGTAAGGTTTTATACTAGTGTGTCTAATTTCCTATGAGTATAAGTGTAGGTTGGAATTAACTGGCCGTTTCTTACACAAGTAACCACTAAACATAATAGCACAGTAATATTACTTCGAAATTCACTTTTGAAAAACTTGGTAATTACCTGAAGATATCCACGAATCTTCTTAAACCAACACTGACTTGAGTATTAAGACTTAGATCTTGTTGTTCTTCAATCAACAACTGATCAAACCACTGGCGAAAAGAGTTTGAAGACTTATCCATCTGAATAGTACGTGAAACAAAATTAACATAAATTTTTCAAATAACTCTAACTTATGTACCAATTGTACCTAAACTATTTAGAATAAAACCGTAACTAACAAGGTAGTTCTAACGTTGAAATACAATTAGCTATTATTATGATCATAAAATGACTGAAATCTGGGGCTCTTCATTCAAAAGATCTACTTGATAACTAATGTATATTTAAATTCGCTGTTTGTTATTATGGGATAACTTTGTTTCAAGGCAGTTTTAGGTTTGTTGAAAGTTTTCGGTTACGAAAGCCTAGTAGTATTTTGGTGCACAATTGCTAATCATGTAGACATTTAAACTTTAGTCGTACCATTTAAGGGTTATAAGATACGTTATGTTTAGCTTGTTTCATGAGTTTCACATCAATCACACACAATCCAAATTTAATCGAAGTCTGATTTCCCTGCCAATAAATGTATTTATCACTTTATACATAGGTTGAGGAGACTAAATTCTAGAACTAAAGACGGGTTTTTGCTGGAATTTCCGCGCATATGGTTAAAAGTCTGTTTGAGGGATTCATATTTTTTCCATTGCTGTGGCATCTTACTACTTAACTAAGATAGTGTATGAATACTGAAGCACTCGACAAATTAAAGTTTGCATAAGATTTCGGGTGTGTTCTGATTTTTTCTATCAAACATAAGCGATCTCATGCATGTTCGGTAGGACTTCTTACACTTATGTAAACTTATTTCTCCCCAATTTTCTACTTATCAAAATTATTTATTTTAACACATAGGTATTGGTACAAGGAGGCACCAAATACATATGCGCCACACAAATCTCAATTGATTTGTGTGAGGGTTGTGATACTGCCCGGGTGCCCGAACCGAAGCAGGTGGTTTTCTTAGGGGGCCACACTCCGAGCCTTCGACCTGAACGTCTGATCCACAAGGCAGTGGAGCATCGTGAGGAGTTGCAGTCCCATGGTAGCCGGTGACCAACGATTGGTTCATACGCCATTTGTTCCTTCAGGATACTGGAGCCAGCCCATGTGCACCATCGGTTTGGGATCCGGTTAAAGCGCCGGAAATTCGCTTTTCGTCCTCTCATTTTCGTAAGCAACACCCCCGCCACGAGAAGGCAGAGAGTAGGACTTCCCTGGCAGAGGCTATATATTTGTGGCCATGTGAGAGCATTTCGAGAGGGAGAGTGGACTCTCGCCACTCTCGGCCGTACCAGGGCATTTGGGGGCTGTTGGAATTCGTCCACGTTGTCTTCCAATACTTTTATTTTTATCCGCTATTTCTATTTGTTCGATAAATATTGAGCTTAATTATTATCGTTTTGATAAAGTTTGAGTGAACAATGTAACCATTCAGTTTTTAATCTTCAAATCACAGGTTCACAACCCATAATACTTAGTTCAGTTTGGAATCTTAAGTAGTATTACTAGGCTTAACACAAACGGTATGGCATAAAACAAAGTAAAAGTACGTAGCACATAAACTAAATGCTTGTAACTACGATTATCACAATTAGTTGACTCACAATAAATTCGTCTGGAGCACAATGATCGATCGTTTTGTGACAAATATTAAAGTCCCCAGCAATAACTACGTTGCTGAAATATTACAGACCAAATAAGCGAATAGCCTACTTTTCTACTAGAAGTGATTCAATGCAAAGTTGAACAGCAGACTGGAAAAGATGTTTGTAATTCAAACGTTCAACGTTTTCTGGATTTAACCTGGGAAAATATATGGACAATACAATCAGCGGCCGTTTTTCGTCTGGAGTTCGAAAGGTGGTAAATATATCAGTAGAAAACTGAAGACCCAGTACTCTTCCTTCTGCATCCAAGTTACGAGCTTCAGTATGAGTGATATTTAGTTTTCTTGTAAGGAAACTCCATCCATCTGTTGAATTATTTCGACAGGAAATGGATTCGACAAGTATATCATTTAAGTTATGGAATGTTTTAGTTGGCTTGAGAGGATTACGACAAAAAACCGCAGTACCTATCGTGTTGATAAGGCAACGACAGACATACCTGAATATCCTGTTTTGTGTATACTATGACTAAAATAGCCATTGTAGTTATCCGCAAGTGCGAATTCCCTACTTATATCAGCTTGAATTCGAAAGCATGAACCAATAACATAAACATACGTGTGGTTTTAGTCTCCTGAATACAAATTATATCAGATGTAAGAGAATCTAAAGTACTTTTCAACGGATGTTGAACAGAGCGCAATCCATTTATATTCCATGAACAGATGCGAACAGGATTCATACGAATTTAGATGTACCTGAAAAGGTGTGTATCATCACTGAATAGGACATATGAATCTGCACTTTTTTAAATAGCAAAGCACATGATGGACCAAATATTTTATTTAGTACACTAAAATCGGTAGTGCTGAAATTATACATAGTGAAAATCTCTGAGCACCCAATCTACCTATTTCGGGGAAAATTTTGTCCGTTTTTGGTCCATTTTCGGGAGGCCACAATAGAGAACTTTAGGTGAATGGCACAAAACCACCAAAATTTCCACAGGTCTGGGGAAAATCTCCAAAGTTTTGGGTACATTTCGGATTTTCCCTAATATTTCCTTAAAATCTTACAACACGTTGGGGAAACCCGCAAAATAGGGAAATTGGCGCAAAATCATATTGCCAATACAATGAATGGTTAACTATATATTTTTGTATTTGAACACATCCGTTTAAGAGGTTGGATATCGAGGGCTTGGTATCTATTATATGTTGAACAACTTGACGATACTAGATATTTATTCAGTCAGTCGCAACGTATGTACATTTGCATATTTTGCCATACCCCGTCATCACATAGGGATGAAATCGTTAAACTGAATCGAAAAATAATAAAGGTAGTAACAGCATTAGTGTTAATAGAAAACGATAAACAGATTCAAGCAACGGTTCGATGTCCTTGTCCATTAATAGAGGTCGCTGAGCTGTTGAAGGTCAAACCATCGTAAGTCTATTGGTGTGTCACAGACAATTTGTAAATTTTTCCAGAAGCGGTAAAGACAATTGATTTAAGTTCAGTCACACTGTCTGATAGCCTCCATCCTTCAAGTTACGAAAGTGATGGCATAGTGGTTATTCATGATAAAGGACATGTGGTGGACCAAAATTATATCAACTCAAAAATCTTTGATGATATAAGGCTCTCGTGAAGATTTAGTAGTTAGTATAATTTCGAGATCTGCCTTGAAGAAAAATATAAGCTTATGCTATGCTCATGTTACCAATTAAGAGGAAATAAAAGCGAACAAGAGGGTGTAGTGACCTACTTTTGTCAACAGAACACGATTGGTTCGATGAAAACAATTATTATTATAACCAATTGTACCAGTGACTGTTTTACTGTGCTCGTTTGTTTAACTGTGCTAATAACAGCCATTTTGGGCCTCCATTGTATTCCATTGCTTTTACGCGGTTTTTGGACTACGCACGTATCTTATCTTGCCGATCGCAACTGTACTCCTTTGGCACGATCTCGGTATTCTTTCGATACCACGAGATCGCCAACAAATATATACGACTACTACAATCATCTGCCTTCTGATATTTTGGCCTATCGGAATTTTATTGGTCTATTGGCAAGTAGTCTGGTAGCGGTGTTCTTAGTCAAGCTCAACTCGACACCACGCTACATTTGGTGAGCCAAATTTTGGAACACGCCTCAACTTCGGTCAAATCTTCTGCAACTGGTGAACCTACATCTACGACCACTTGGCAATCACAACCAAACCTTCCAAAGAAGTCAATTTTGGTGAGTCTATCGCTTATCTATCCACGTCTGTCATATATTTTCATATTAATTTTTAATATATAATATATTTGACATGACGGATAACGATAAGAATAGTATTAACGTAATAGACTCTGACGTACAGGTTATACACTTTCGACCTGTATCTTTTATTCCTCACGATCCCGAAGTTTGGTTTGCTGCTATAGAGTCTCAATTTGAGACCCGTCATATTACAAGCCAACGGCAGAAGTACGCCCACGCTCTCGAATGTTTACCGGGAGACCATTTAGTAGCTGTGCCCAATGTTTACGATCATCTCAAGGAGGCGATCCTCAGATATTTCCTCCCATCGAGGGAGGAACGATTGAGGACGTTATTAGCACGTCACCCCCTGGGTGATGCTAAACCGAGCCACCACCTCACGCGCCTGCAATCTCTTGCAGGACCCACGGCAGCCGATTCTGAAATTGTTAAAGAACTGTGGCTCGAATCTCTACCAGCATTTATCCAACCTACAGTTACGGCCCTGCTCGAGGACGCACCACTGAAAAAGGTAGCCCTCACAGCAGACAAAATTCTAGCTAGGACTGGCAATCGAGACAACTACGTAGTTGCCTCAACGTCGCGTCCGAAAGTCGATATCGACGGCAGCCACTCCTCGGCTCAAGGTGACAGGAAAGGGTGTATTCACACACGTCTTAGTTTTCGAGACCGTTGTAAAGTACCCCAACCCTACGTCCCTCGAGTCCGCTCACGCTCTCGAAAAGCCGTCAACACTCGCCCAACGAGGGCATCTTCCAAGCCACACCAAAAGGCGGCTTCGGAAGCGAGTGCAGGTTGGTGCTGGTTTCATCGATCCTTCGGATCTGGTGCCCGCCTTTGTCGAGCCCCGTGCTCATACAAGGCGGGAAACTACAAAGCCGGCGAGTAAAAGCGGCCGTACTCGCCGGCCCTGGTCGTTTATTTTACGTGCACGATTATCGCACAAACGCTAGGTACCTAGTGGATACAGGTGCCCAAGTTTCTGTCGTACCACGAGGTTGCATCAAGTCACAAGCTACAATGCTTCGACTACGCGCTGCAAATGGCTCAGCCATTCCTACCTACGGTACACGACAACTCGCGGTCAACCTGGGCAACCGACGACGGTATCTGTGGACGTTCATCATTGCTGATGTTCCCATAGCCATACTAGGTATTGATTTCCTACAGCACTATGAATTGCTAGTCGATTCACGTAGGCTGCAGCTAATCGATACTTCGTCGAACAGCAAATTCATGGGCTTTAAAGCTCACACAAACGCGTACCGAATCCTCGGCACTTTTTATTCGCGTGATGATAAATTCCACGCCTTATTCGAGAAATTCCCCAGATTAACTAAACCACTCGAGGAGATTTCATCGGTGACCAATCGTGTGGTACACCACATAGTCACCCGCGG
The DNA here is from genome assembly GCA_946903255.1 of Schistosoma spindalis. NCBI lineage: Eukaryota > Metazoa > Platyhelminthes > Trematoda > Strigeidida > Schistosomatidae > Schistosoma > Schistosoma spindalis. The sequence continues at coordinate 9,209,584 of OX336418.1, read as the reverse complement.
ACCACCAGTCACGGCAAGACCACGCCGACTGGCACCGGACAAATTAGCCTTCGCTAAACGTGAGTTTGACAATTTACTATCTGCTGGTATTATTCGTCCTTCTCACAGTCCTTGGGCCTCTCCTTTACACATGGTGCGCAAAAAGGATGGGGTGAGTTGGAGACCATGCGGCGACTACCGAGCATTAAACGTAGTTACGCGCTTTGATAGCTACCCCATCCCCCACATACACGACATCACGGCATCGCTCAAGGGCACGACTATCTTTTCTAAAATCGATCTGGTACGAGCATATCACCAGATCCCAGTCGCTCTTGAAGACATCGAGAAAACTGCTATCACGACTCCTTTCGGTCTGTTTGAGTTCCTACGAATGCCATTTGGATTACGAAATGCTGCTCAAACTTTTCAAAGGTTTATCGATAACATAGTACGAGACTTGGATTTTGTTCACGTCTATATTGATGACCTGCTGATCGCATCATCAAACGTAGATGAACATTATCAACACCTTACGCTATTATTCCAACGTCTTTCGGATAATGGAATAGTAGTCAACCCAGAGAAATGTGAGTTGGGTAAATCAGAAATAATATTTCTGGGTCACATCATCAGACAAGAGGGTATTCTGCCTTGCGAGGACTAAATTCGAGCAATCAAGGAGTACAACGTGCCGTCCCCAATCAAGGAACTGAAGGCTTTTCTCGGTTTGGTTAACTTCTACCGACGTTTCGTCCCTCACGCGGCAGAACGGTTACGACCATTAACCGATTTACTACGCGGTAATCCACGCAAATTAGAATTGAACGATACCGCACGTACTGCATTCTCAGAGATCAAAACGGCTCTCGCTGAAGTTACACTTCTCGCTCATCCTGACCCATCAGCCACGCTTAGTATAGCGGTTGATGCATCGGATTTTGCCATAGGAGCCGTTATGCAACAGAATATCTCCGGTAGTTAGCAACCGCTCGAATTTTTCTCACGACGCCTTACTCCCACGGAGACGAGATATAGCGCTTTTGGTCGCGAACTGCTTGCAGCCTACTGCGCCATCAAACATTTCCGGCACGCAGTAGAATGTGGCAATATCATTTTATTCACCGACCATAAGCCCTTAACGTATGCCCTGCATACCAAGTCTGACCGCTACTCACCACGAGAGTGCAGACATTTGGACTATATCTCACAGTTCACGACAGACCTTCGTCACATTAAAGGCGAGTCGAACTATGTTGCCGATGCTCTTTCACGTATCCAGACGAATGCAGTTACCTTACCGGTGCTCGATCTTCCTGCTATGGCCGCCGCGCCAGCAAACGATCCTGTCTGTACAGAAGCACCACAATCTTCGTCCCTTCAGTGTCAGGAAGTACCCCTAGCTACTAGCTCAGGTACTATCCTATGTGATATTTCTACCGGTCTTCCTCGACCCATCGTACCCTCTACCTATCGCCGTATCGTCTTCGATGCCCTTCATGGATTGTCTCATCCAGGTATCGCAGCCACATTACGCCTCATCGCTGCACGATACGCCTGGCCGTCCATGAATAAAGATGTTCGTATGTGGGTAAAGCAATGCTTACAGTGTCAACGATCAAAAGTGCACAGGCACGTAGCTGCCCCCATTGGCACGTTCGCTACGCCTGATGCTCGCTTTGATCACGTTCATATAGACATTATAGGACCATTGCCACCATCGCATGGGTATGATCACATACTCACGTGCATTGACCATTTTACAAGATGGCCCGAAGCTATTCCCATCACGTCTATCACGGCGGAGACAATTGCTCACCGCTTCGTAGAACGATGGATAGCATTGTACGGTTGTCCCTCGACTGTCACGACCGACCGAGGACAACAATTTGAGTCCGCATTATTCTCCTCACTGACCCGGCTGCTTGGTACGGAACGCATACGCACTACCGCCTACCATCCAGCATCGAATGGTTTAGTCGAACGGTTTCATCGCCAACTTAAAAGTGCTCTCCGAGCACACGAAAACGACAATTGGTACGAAACCTTACCGCTCGTTCTCTTAGGCATCAGAACGAGTTTGAAGGCAGATATTCAATGTTCCGCCGCTGAACGTGTATACGGCACGACATTGCGTCTGCCTGGGGAATTCTTCACACCACGGAGCAGTAATGATTTCGGTAAATCAGACTACGTGCATCGACTGTCCGCATTTATGCGAACGCTGTCTCCGGTGTCAACTCGAATACAACATCGACAGGTCGCTCTCCCTCGAGAGTTATCTACCTGTTCACATGTTTTCATACGAGTAGATTCGGTACGGAAACCTCTACAACAGCCTTACGAAGGCCCTTTTCACGTGATCTGTCGTCACGAAAAGACCTTCAAGGTTGATCGACACGGCCGCGTCGAGATCGTCAGCATTGATCGTCTCAAACCAGCACACGTCGATGACAGTGCCCTACCCGATAACTTGAGACTCAATGCTAGACCTATCAAACCTTCTAGCGGGATCTCTACGTCTACCTCGGATCCCACACTAGATACATCAGAGACCTCGTTCTCACGTCCCGGTCAACAGCACGCGTCATCTGCACCATCTACGGACGAGACTTCCGTCTCACGTCCAGATCGGCAGACCACGCCGCCCTTGACCTCGGATGACATCGCAGGCTCACGAAGTACGAACGAGACCACCGTCTCACGTTCCGGTCGCCGAGTAGGATTACCCGTACGCTTTCGCGACTAAACGCAGTCAATAACGGATACGGTGTGGGATTATTCCTATACTACACGCATGCTACACTTTTCTTTTTTTTTTGATTTTTTTTGTATCCTGAGCCCACACCTCCGACCATCGTCCATTTGATAACGTCGACTTCAGTCAACTTTGACGAAAGCTGGTTTGGCCACCCACGCTCTAGTCAACGCACTCAGTCGATTATCTGGTCTCGAATCCGCCTGGCATATGCTTGGTAGTTATGGTCGCGTCCGGTTTCTTGGCTCAACGTGGTTTCGTCCTACGTCTGCAGCGTTATCTGGTCCGCATCCATACGAACGCAATCATTAGATCCTGGATACAAACCACTCTGGTGTGGTATGCTAACTCGACCAACAAATACAGCACACTTCTCCTGGTACCGTTCTGCGCAAAAGACCTTCGTTAGCAACTCGAAGATCAATGATCACTTCCTGTTCCGTCAATTTCCTCCGTCCTACAACCGCAATTCTGCCGATCAGTCCCACGAATCAAACCGCTAACTATCGAAAGTGTAAACCCTTTCTAGCGGGGGGCTCCTGTAGTGACCTACTTATGTCAACAGAACACGATTGGTTCGATGAAAACAATTATTATTATAACCAATTGTACCAGTGACTGTTTTACTGTGCTCGTTTGTTTAACTGTGCTAATAACAGCCATTTTGGGCTTCCATTGTATTCCATTGCTTTTACGCGGTTTTTGGACTACGCACGTATCTTATCTTGCCGATCGCAACTGTACTCCTTTGGCACGATCTCGGTATTCTTTCGATACCACGAGATCGCCAACAAATATATACGACTACTACAATCATCTGCCTTCTGATATTTTGGCCTATCGGAATTTTATTGGTCTATTGGCAAGTAGTCTGGTAGCGGTGTTCTTAGTCAAGCTCAACTCGACACAACGCTACAAGGGAAATAAAAGGGACATTCAGTAAAAAGACATAAGGAGAAAATAATGAGTAAATGCTCCAAAACTCTCTTTTTTGCTTGTCATGTGGGAACTGCGGAATTACTCCTTTTTCGCCTTATGATTGAGATGTCGCCAAACCGTATATTTTTCGCGTAAATCCATACTGAATCATTTACTTTTCGTCTAGCCCCACACCTATATGTTCGCCTACATTTCCTTTACAAATCACAAGACGTCTACTATCGACTACATTAAAAAGACGATACATGGCCAAGGGTATCCGTTTACATGAAATAACATAGTTCACAAGGAAATTAATGACGATCAGGTCCTCTCTACTTATTTTTATTTTAAGTGGAAAGTTCCACAGACATCTATGGAAATCTGAAACGATTATTAGTTGGACGAGGAACTACATAATGGACTTGGTTCTTTGCTCAATGGGTAGCATGTCAAGTTCCTCAGAGAGTGGATATCTGCTGGAGTTCACTGATAACTATCACTCCAGCATTCCCTTAGTGAACCTCGGGCTGTGAATCTACCTCATTCATGCGTTGATATATTTGAAGACATGTAGTGGTAAATAAATGCCCAAAATAAATAGTTCTGTGGATCTTCAGCATTGATGCGAAACACCTAGTTGAAGGTGCTCGGACACACATCCGCAAGAGTGAGTACATCGTGTTGCTCATCCTCCGCAATTATTAGACAGCTTAGACCAAACGCTTCTTGATATATCGATAACTTTCCAAATAAGTATTCGAACCCGTTCATTTCTGGCTTCTGATTTGACTAAGTTGATACACTTCTATTATGAAGTTGTTACGTGTACAGGCGTTGTCAAACTCCGAATACTTGTGACATCTTTATACTACAGCGGTAAATAAATTCCCAGAATAAATAGCTCTGTAAGTCATCGACATTTTATGATGACCACATTAGTCTTAATAGACTCACCTAACTGAAGGCGCTCGGTCATGCATCTGCACTAGATCACGAGTGGGAACGTCGTGCTCAACATCCCTCGCAACCTGTAACCAGATTAGATCAGTCGATTCTTGATATACTGACAGCCTATAGAATATACCTTCGAACCTCCTCGCTTCTGTCTTTTGATTTCACTAGATGGGCACGATTCACAGCAAAAGGTATTACTGGTTAAGGCGTTGTTAAACTCCAAATACCTGTGGCATCTTCACTATCCAGGAAATAGTGACTGATGTGTCAATGATAACGGTGGTAAATTATGAGACATGCATCAGACGCAACTGATCTAGGCAGGAAATGGTGATCCATGGGTGAGTACTTGTTGTTTAAGTCTCTTCTTGAAGCTATCCACTCAGAAGCTGTAGTCTTTTGTTGGGAGAGCATCTCAGGTTGTAGCAACTATTGGTGGAAAGAAGTTGGAGCGTACCTGTACGTTGGCTCTTTGATGTGTATTCGGTCAAGTGTTGCAGCCAGAAGCGTGGTGATGGAGTTTCTATAATATGCTCTTGTTTGGATGGCTTGTGATATGAACTAGAAATAAAGCAATCACTTGATAAACACAGTTACCGAATCACCTTAAATAAAATTCACCTATTCAATAACAAATGAAAATCAACGCTATTCTAAAAGAGATATAAATGAAATGTCCCTGACCAACAGCATTAGTGCACGGAAAGGGTTAGACAATCAGTGTCGGTTAGATGCAGGTGCCTACCTCAGTACATTGAAGGATGGTTGCGCAATTTCGTGGGTTGTTTGAGATTAGACAATAACACCGTTGAATGCCGGTTCAGTGATCTAGAGGTTAAGTGTCCGCGCACGAGACTGATAGACCTGTGTTCGAATCACGCGAGCGAGATCGTAGATGTGCACTGCTGAGAAGTCCCACAATCGGACGAAAAGGCCGTCCAATGCCTCCAGACTTTCAATGGTGGTCTAACATCAACCGGTTCATGATCTGAATAAGAAAAGGATGGTTAAATTAAATGTTCTTTTGGACAAAACCTGTAACGGAAAGAACATATTGAAAATCCTTCCACATCATTTCATAGATAGTATTGTCACTTATTTGTTTCTTCTCCTTGTGTTGTCTTGTAACTATTATTCAGGCCTCTTCTAACCGCATTCTGCCTTCTTCAGTTTTCCTTGTATGAGCTTTTATTATGTGATGGGTTAAGGACGAACCTTTCGTTGCTGAATTTTCCTGTTGCATGTCTCATGGCTATTGACAATAAGGTCTCATTTGACTAAGCTCAAGTTCACGGCGCAGTTCAGTGTTTGACTGTTAACTTTTGTCTGTCTACTTGGAAAGATTAATGGAAACCCTATGGGTAGATATCTAGTCCCGTTTTGTTGGGAAAAATTTTATTGGTTCTCAGGTATTGAACTTTTGTGTATTAACTACTTCTTTTCTTGTTTAACACACTAATTTTTGTTAAAGAATCTGTTGACTGTATAGCACAGGCTGCATGTCTTGTGGCATTTTGTATTTTTGGCATAATTTGTTTCTTAAATAAGAACCGCTTACATTGAACACAGAGTTTATGTTTCGATATAATTTGATATGACTCAAAAACGCTTCTCACGCTATACAGAGGAACGTAGTTTGGACTAATTGAATAAACTTTAGTTCATCGGTCCTGTGTTCAAATCAAATATTGGCACTTCCGCCGTTACAACGGGTTTTGAATAGGAATTCACGTTTAACCAACTTATTGAGAGAGAGGACTGGACAACAACCCGATGTAACAGTTCGTTTGTAGATGTGATGATCATAAATTTTAGTGACGTATTTGATAAGGTTTCTCACTTATGCCTTGTGTAAAAGCTTTCGAGCTTTGAAATAACAGACGCCGTATAAGAGTAGATGAGAAACCTCATCTGTGGCTGAAGGAAGAGATTGAGAATAATTGGGACACCATCAAAACTAAAGTCGGTCAAAAGTGGAATGCCTCAAGACACCATCTTGGGTTCCCTATTTGTTCTTCTTTACGTCAATGGATTATCGCGACTGCTTAGATCATCGACATTATTGCTTTTAGACTATATCGTAATCTGTAGAAAAAGAGTGGTAAAACTAATCATTTTGATCCCGAGCTGATAGATGAATTAGGTAAGTGGTTCAAAATTTGGGGCTTAGAAATGAATTACGGTGTGTCAGTGCACACTAGACACGTCAAGAGTCACCAGTATACTCTTGACGATATGTCGTTTCCATAAGTGCGGGACCAGAAAGTTTTAAGAGTGAAAGAACGTCGCGACTAACAAACGACTGTACATTGCAACGCAACAGTCTCTAAAGGCTTTCGAGTTTTGTGGTTGCTTCGTTGATCATACAAATGCTTGAAAGTTTCAGTTTGGAAGGGACTGGGGGCTAAAAAGTCTCTGATAATCTTGGCAACATTGGTCTCTTGGTCAGCCCAATGTTCTTTTGAAAGCGTCGAAATAGACAGCTTTAGTAACGTGTTGAGGTAATGAATTCCATTCGAAGACGATTCGATGAGAAAGTCAATAGTCAGCCGACAAGCAATTTGTTCTGAGCTTATGAATGTTTTTATGATGTCCTCTTAATTTCTCCTCTTCGAAAGGCAAGAAAAGTGAAGGAATATCAGATACAAATTTATTACTAAATTATTTATAAACTGTGATCAAGTCCCCTCTATTTCTTTAGTATAACGACGGAAATAGATTTAGTCTAGCCCGTCGAGCATCATGCTTGATGAATAATCATTGAAACCTCCTAACAAAATCTCATTATCTTCACAGGTAGGACTACCACAGGCGGAATCAATCAGCAGCTCTTGTCCTTTGCATTTTAAGCGGCAACTGGCTTATTCGCACGTCACACATCAATTGGATCTGTCATCAAAAACGATAAACGGGATAGTTTTTCTAACGAACAGAACTTGTATAATTGTCGTCTACTATGATATTGGCACTGCTCTAATAATAGACCTAATCCTAAAATCGTAGATTTGTTATGACGTAACTGCCTAATCTATAAGATCTTACGTGGAAGTCACATCATCATCTACACCAACTCACTGCGTTGTAACGATTACCAATACATGATGTAGAACAATCTTAGGCTAAAGATGGAACAATATATTTAATATGAATAAAAGATATAACGTAAAATTAAGCAGGGACCACGCCTGCATGGCCGAGCCATGCCATCCGATCAACTCCGATTCATTCACTTGATTCTCCCCGCCTACTCCATTCTTCTGTATTTCTCCGCGTTAAATGTTTAATGTCTATTTCTCATATTGTCTCGTGGTAGGGACCAATGCCACTACAAACTACCCCTCCTTTGTACTTCTGAATTCTGTTGGCTCTTACTAGTGTGAGACTTCCAATATCAAGTTCCTCACTATATATATAGACATAACCATCCGAGTCTCTGTAACAACAAAAAATTCAGCTCATTAGAGATTATTCTGAGACACTAGCTGGTGTAGTAGCTCATTTATCACACCGATGTCATGTTCAGAACGAGTTCTGGGTTCTGAGCTTTCAGTATCCTTGACTATATGAAAGACAACTGATCTTTCATCACGGTCAATCTTCAAGTTTTTAACTATTGTTTGGAGGACTGCATTTCCTTTAGCAACATTCTGTCGTTTTTATATCTGAATTGTACCCATTTATCAACTTTCATTGGAGGAGCAGTCACAGCCAAGTTACACACAGTCTGAGATCCTGGATGATTACTGATATACTGTGCAGCCAGGTTGTTGTTCCTGTTAGAAACGGACTTAACCATGCAGTGATGTTTTCTATGAGCTTCTTGCTCGTTGACATTTGGAGAGCGATGGATAGAAGAAGCTTCCATTCTTAAGCTTTTATTTCCAACAAACATCTTTATAAGTTATCCTTCCTCCGTTGGCTCATGTGATTCAATCGACTCAGAACTTATTCGCTGTAACTTCACATCAATTTACGTATTGGCCGAACGAGTACTGTTTGGTGTGCCTCGATTATGCTTGGTAATATTCCTTCAAGCAGTATTCCCCCTTTTAGTGGCTTCGCGTCCAAACAGCGTTTGTAACACAACCACAAGCAACTATTTTTACAGAGCCGTTTAGAAGCCACAAAAGTCTTGTTCGTACAAATTTCGTGGTAACGAAGTTTGCACTTCTTGCACTGTGTGCCACATTCCACAGTAAATCAACAACATGAACATTGGCAATTGCTTTTTTACACCGATTACTCAATAGACAGGAGTTTTTTAAAAGAAACTAGTCGCAAACAATACCCAAACACAAAATGGTCAGAAAAAAGTGAAAAACTAAATTTATAGAACCAAAACTGCAGACAAATACAAAAAGAACCCATGTACTCAATAATTGCCAGTGACAAATTACTTCCAAGAAAACTATACTCTTGACGAATACTCTGACTAAAATAAATTCATTTAAAGCAAAGAGAGTGATCATGATGCATAAAAATCGATCAAAGCAATAAAATTAACTCATCAAGGAAAATTACTATCGTTTTCCCTAAAAAGCGCGTATAAGCGTTTTTATATCCCACTTATGCAAGGCTGCACCTAGACTACTGTGTCCAAGCATCCAGTCCATATCTTATAGAGGATATTGACCAAGTAGAATGCGTTCAGTGGGTATGAGCACAACTACAGAAGATTCTTTCCAAACGCCCACAAGCCGAGCGCTTAAATCTCTTGAAAACTTCCCCCGAACATATCGGAGAACGCAAGGTGACTTTATATTGTTATCTTGTATCCTTAATAACTATGTTATCCTTAATGTGTCTCATGGTTTTACTCCCTCTAGAAATAATCATGAAGATGCCACAGGTATTCGGGGTTTGACAATGGTTTAACCAGTAACACCTTATAATATGAAGCCTACCCACCAAGTGAAATCAAAAGACAGAAGCGAGAAGGTTCGAAGATATATTTGATAAGCTATCAATATCTCGAGGATCGCTTGGGCTAATCTGGCTAGCAGTTGCAAGGGATGTTGAGCACGGCGTTCCCACACGTGATCTGGTGAGGATGCATGACCGAGCGCCTTCAGCTAGGTGAGTCCATTAAAACTAATGTGGTCAGCATCCAACGTCGAAAACTTACATAGCTATTTATTTTGGGGATTTATTTACCGCTACAACCACTTCTGAGTCCATGCTGAGAAGATTCAATAAGCGCCATCTCATAAATTTAGGATGAGTTTTCGTTTTTTCTCAGTGAGTGGTTGATGTCTAGAACACTTCAGTCGAGCGTGGTATCAGCGCCATCAGAAAGAATTTTCAAGGAGGAAATAAACCGTCACTGGAAAACAAGCTGCAAAATTAATACGTGCAGCACGGATGCTGTAGTACTGCTGAGCAACATCATTGTTCTACTGAGAGGTCTGAGGAATAAATTGTCAGTAAACTTGGAAACAGACAGCCATAAAATAGGTAGACAAACAAGAGCGCGCAACGATCATAAGAATAGGGATGTCGATAAGTCTACCACCGATGGAACACGCATTAGCACTAATGATGATATGTTGAAACTCAGCAGCATCATTACGTCGGCGGTAATTGACTCCCTCACCAAGCTTGGATCTCCCAGTACAGGGTCCTTAAACGCAACAGTGGTCCCCAAAAACTCTGCAGGCGACTGTACCCACTCCAACAGAGCTAAAAAGGACCAGGTGTCACCGTCTAAGGTTAACATTCCAAGTGTTGTACGGACATCAACTGGTGATTTGATCGCTCAGTCTACCCCCAAAAACGTCTGCCCGTTTGTCAAAAAGCCTACGACTCAGAAACCTGCTTCGACCTCCAAACAACAACGTACTGAACCTGAACGCACCGAAAAACCTGGGAAAACAACAATGGCCCGTGATGACTCTCTCATAATCATGAACCTCATAGACAATACTGACATTCCTCTCAGTTTGCAGGACAAAAACGACAGGATGCTCTGGGGTGAACTGAACGAAAAGCTCGAACTTTCTAGAATAGAGCCTTTGACGGTCACACGGCTCGCTCGGGGAAAGGAATCTAAACATCAAAATCACCCGAGACTACTTCGTGTAACACTCAAGAATGCTACCTATGTCGAGGATGTCCTGCTGGCTAGTCATCTACCGAAATCCAATGGGAACGTTGGAATACTGCCCGACATACCGTATTCTGAACGTGATCTCATCCGGAATGTCCCTAAAGATTCTCGAGAGAAGTTTTTCCGCAGAAGAAATATCATCGTGCAAGGTGTACCGGAAAACATGGACCCTAGTCAAGAAAACTCTGACATTCGGGAATGGAAATTCATCAAACAGTCCTTGAGGCTTAAAAACATACTAACTCAGCATGTGATGAGACTAGCCAAGAAGGACGGGGATCCTAGACCCCGACTAATGAGAATAACTTTTCCGTCCTCCCATATGGCGGCTGCAGCTCTGGAAGAATTTCGTGTGAACAGACGTCGGTCGCCAACTGGGACCCACATGCACCCGGACAGGCCATATGACTACAGGATCAAGCACAAAGGCAAGCTGGAGCTGACCATTCCACTTGTGGACTGTCTTGAAGATAAAAAACGTGTAAAGGACAGGGCCTACCAATTCGAAAAAACTTATATAGGTGGGTTACCTGCTCACTCAGGTAAGGCTCTCACAGACAAACAGGAAGAAGCTCACGCGTTTCAAATTGATAGCATTAACTGCTTATACATGAACGCCGCGAGTCTACCAAATAAAATGGACGAACTAAGTGAGCTTAGCAACGCTAATGAGGTTCATCTAATAGGAATATCTGAAACTTGGATATCTCCTCAGTTTTCGGACCAGGAGCTAGCAATACCTGGGATGTCTCTGCTTCGCAATGACAAAAAAACAGGAATTGGAGGTGGAGTAGCTCTATACATACGATCTGGCTTGGAGGTACACCAAGTTCACAACCATGAGTTTGACAATCTTGAGGAGTCCATATGGTGCTGTGTGAGATTGTCCACTACTTCGAGGTGCCTAGCCGGAGTCATATATAGGAAGCCCACTGCCGACATCGAGTATGACAGTCGCATGCTGGAAGGACTATCCCGCTCTACGCGTCTCGGCTTCACTCATATCCTGATTTTTGGAAACTTCAATCTCCCTGGAGTCAATTTCGCGGAACATACGTATATTGGAGGTGAAAATTCAATCGAAGTTCGGTTCTTCAACCTTATAAGGATTTGGGACTACACGAAAATGTGAAGTTGGCTACTCGTTAGCGGAACAGTCAGACACCGTCGCGCTTAGACTGTGCTTTTACAAATGAAGAATTTCTAGCCGACAACCTCTCAATCCTGGCTCCCCTGGGGAAAAGCGATCACACCGTTATAGCCTTCAGTTTTGCCAGCAAAACTGAACTAAGATATCCCAACAACAATAGGCGCTGGAATTTCAAACGGTTGAATGCGTCAGCTCTACAGGACTATCCACAACAGGTGGATTGGGATGCTCACCCTCAACTTGATGTAGATGCTCACTGGAACTTCCTATTACACACGCTCTTATGTGCTACTAAGCAGTCAGTCCCTCAAACGGTCCCCAAAAGCCACATGCAACCTACAATCATCAAAAACCACACTCTTCGTTTGTTAAGCCGTAAAAGGCACTGTTGGGTAGATTACAAACGAACCGACAATAACGGCGAGTACAGGCAATACAAACATATAAGGAACATATGTACGAAGGCTATAAGAAAAGACAGGCTTTAGTACCAGTTAAAGCTTATGGATAAATTTATTTCCAATCCGAAAAGCTTATTCCGTTACGCAGCCTTGTAGAATTATGGTCTACTATGATATTAGTGCTGCTCTAATAATAGACCTAATCCTAAAATTGTAGATTTATCATGATGTAACTGCCTAATCTATAAGATCTTACGTGGAAGTTACATCATCGTCTACACCAATTCATTGCATTGTAACAATTACCAATACGTGATAGAGAACAAGCTTAGGCTACAGATGGAACAATATATTTAATATGAATAAAAGACATAACGTAACATTTAGCAGGAGGGACCACGCCTGCATGGTCGAGCCATGCCATCTAATTAACTCGTATTAATTCAATTCACTGTTCCTGCCTTTCTTCATTGTTCGATATTTCCCAGCGTTTAATGTTGAATGTCTATTTTCTCAGATTGTCTCGTGTTATGGCTCAATGCCACTACAGCCTCTCTTCTTCAAGTCAAAACTGGAGTTTCTCAACTGCTAGGTCCTAACGACCCGACCGATAATGACGGTGACGCCGCGAACCTTCTGGCTGAGCAATACTCCCGGACATTTCAACCGACCCACATGAACTATACTGATGACGACTTCATCTGCAACTGCACAGAACTTTCCGTAGTGAAACTGGGCGCTGACTTGGTGTTCCGTAGACTACAGCACCTAAGAACAGACACTTCTCCAGGTCCAGATATGGTCCACTCTGCTATACTGAGGGAAGCAGCTTCAATCCTGGCAACACCGCTTAGCGTGATGTTCTCACACTCGCTAAGTCGAGGCAAACTACCGGAAAATCGGAAGCTGGCTCATATCACACCAATCTTCAAAGGAGGTCGATACAGCGAACCTTCAAGTTACCGACCAGTGGCTCTTCTCTCTATACCTTAAAAAATCATGGAGTCCCTGATATACGATGATATACATGACTATTTACTGTCCTTAAATTTCTTCTCACCGCAACAGCATGGTTTCAGGAAGGGTTACTCCTGTTGACTGCAATGGACAGATGGACAAGCATCGTTGATCGCAAGGGGAAGGTGGACATCATTTACCTTGATTTCTTTAAAGCTTTTGATAGGGTTAACCACATATGTCTTATTAACAAGCTCAAACAATTGGGTATCAAACCACCTTTAATTGACTGGCTCAGTTCATGTCTGACAAATCGACATTTTAAGGTCAGGGTTAACTTCAATTTCCCACACGCTATGGAATGTCCTAGTGAGGACCCCTAGGGCTCAGTACTAGGACCTCTCCTCTTCCTGATTTATATAAATGATCTTCCTCAACAGGTAACGTTAGACTTATCACTTTTGCAGATGACGTGAAACTTTGGAGAGTGATACGCAATCAAGAGGATATACAGGCACTTCAGGAGGATCTGACTCGACTTCAAAGTTGGGCAGACGATAACGGACTCACGTTTAACACTTCAAAGTGTAAAGTAGTCCATCTGCGACGCATCGCAGACTACAGCTACAACATAGGAAACTCCTCTCCAGTAGTATCCCGAGTCGAAAAAGATTTAGTTCTGGTGGCCTACGACTTAAAGTCTTACGCCAACTGTGACAGAAATGCCTTTCGAGCAAACCTAACACTGGTAACATTGAAGCGCATTTTTGGTCAGTTTGACGGGAGAACTTTCCACATAATCTTCAATAGTTTTATTCGTCCCCATTTAGAGTACGGAAACATAGTATTCCCTCCGACCCTCCAAAAGGATAAGGACACTCTGGAGCGTATCCAACGGCGAGCCACGAAATCAGTTCGAAGACTCAAATTTAAACCTTACGATGAGCGCTTCCAATCACTCACCCATTAAAGTATAGGCGTCTTAGAGATGACCTTCTAGTAGCTTATGGTATCCTTAACACTCCTGGACATCCTCTTAAACACCTATTTAGGCTTAGTCCCAACACTAACCTAAGGGGTAACACCCAGAAATTAGAGATAAAACATAGTAGAACGGACTGCAGGCATAACGTTTACTCCTTAAGAGTTGTCGAATGCTGGAATTATCTGCCAGCTGAGCTAGTCCAAGCAACTTCTCAGGAGTCCTTTAAGAGGCGACTTGATCTATTCTAAAGGACTAATGATAGTATCTTACTATGATTTACCAATTTCTTTTTTCTTCTATTTTATCGTTAATATACCTAGGTTCTTGCCTAAAGGTATTGATGATCCCATGCTACTAGACACGGAGGCCTGTTAAGCGAAAGCTTCTTCTATTCCGTCCACAACCATTTGAACCATTCTTACTGAAGATTCGCTTCCTGAAAAAAGCTTTCAGGATAGTTTATAATCATTTCGGAAAAATAACATTAAAATATTCAACACTCACGCAGGAAATAAATGGAAAAGTGCCTGGAAATTTTTTGAGGACGTTGGACTTTGTGGATAACCTAAACTATCTTGACGTAACTTCAAGGTTAAGTTGGAGCTCAGATTTTGTTTTTGTTGCGGGCAAGTGTTGTAAAACTGGGTGGTTTACTGTGGAATATCACCTTGATCAATCTAGTCGTCTTATTACTTTTAAGCATTACTAGTCAATGGAATATATGATGTCAAGTAGATAGATAAGTGTTATTTCGTAATAACATATAGACCACGCAGGTGAAATTCAGCATTTGGGCAAGGGACTTCCCAACACGTCATATAATTCTTACCACAAACATACGAAATACCTCGTCAAGACTTGCATGAGAACGTGCTTGGATTGAACGTTCCAACGAGAACCCAATAAGACATTGCGACATTTCCTTTTATCACAGCTGTGACTCAAACTCACTAGTGAGTTTGAAGTGTCTCTGAATCTACGCCTAATTGTCTACTTATCGCCTAAATACACACCGGCTTGTTTACTTTTCTACTCCGTTTACGTATGATTATTTGTTAGCCCAAATATCTTTTATGTTATTTACTTCCATCACAAAAAGCGTTTAGACACAAACTGCATTCAAAAAATTATACTGCTTTAAAGAAATATTTACACGAAGTGGATTCATAGTTTACGAGATTAGTAGCTGGTAGGTGTTCGTCACACGTCTTCTTTGTTAGTGCGAAATCCTGCTTTTATTGACGACTTTAGGTTTAAAAGCGACGATATAATTTATGGATGGCATTTGGGATTTCCGTGTTTAAAATAAAATCATAAGTTAACGTGAAAAGTTAGCATTATGAATTATGGTTAGCAATTAGAATTAGGTCTTCACGAAGTGACAACAACCATTATGCTAGAATACTGTTAATCCATGTGGACGAGTGGATTTCGTGCCGAAGTTCGAGCGGTTATATTGAATTTAGTTGATTCTTTTAGTAATTGTAGTTCCTGTGAGATGAGGAAAAATAGGAAACCTCAGTGTTGGTTTTTACCATCAGATAGGAATAGATACAAGCCCTCTCAATATCTTAGCTGTTTCTGCATAGGTTTTAAAATGTTTCTGAACTTTAGTCATACTGCGATGTGTGCTACTGATGTCGACATATATGTGGTGTCACTAATCAGAAGTAGAATGCCTGGCGACAGAAGAATGCGAAGATCAAAAAGGGGAGAACAAGAACAGTGATAAATATGGAAACAAAAAAGTCCGAAACAATTGATGCGCATTTTGCAAATAAAGTACCTACTGTATGGTTGTTAGCTTTGTTCTGTTCCCTTTTTACATACTATGAAAATATCTCATTTCTAGCTTTTTCCGTCATACCTTTAGTGTTCTCTATTTTTAGATAATACCTTAGATACGTTTCTTGGGATACATCGAAAATGGATTCATTTTTAGCAAATATAAAGTACTCAAGGGACGCAGTCATTCCCTTAATGAGTTTTGCGAAGAAATGGTAAGCACAATATTGATCAAGTACTTAAATTACCAGGCGCCGACCAACTGCAGCTTGGACCATTACCGCTGGTATGCTGTTCGTTTATATTACCGATTGGAAAACGATATGCACTCGGATCCCATTTTATAATCGTAAATTCTTGGATTCAGATGAATGAAACATTGCTTAACTTCAAAGTGACCCGAAGACTTAAAAATAAGAAGCACGCAGTTCCTCATAAATTCTTCCAGCCAACTAGCTGATATTTTAGCACAGTGGTCTAAACATCTAGCATATTCCAGAATACATATTTATTAGAATTAAAAGTTTTTTTAAAAACGGATAAATTGTTTCATTTTGGTTCTTTAATAATAGTTTCCTTAAAAAGTATCAGCAAGTGTTAAGTCTATGTGTTCTCAGGACACTTCCACATACTTTGTTAATTTTGGGAAATGCGGCTATATTTAAATAATTAATGCAACTATAAAATAACCATGGAGAAATTGTGTACTAAAATGAAAATATTTTGGGATAAACAAGTTTGTTGCCTTCAAGTAGTCAGATGAATTATTTAGTACACCACAAGAGATAATAATCTTGTTTTACTTGAACACATAAATATTGTTAAAAAGGGGCACCGAATACATATGCGCCACACAAGTCATTTGATTTGTGTGTAGGCGGTGACATTGTATGGCTGCATGGAATAAAACAAATGAGTCCTTATTTGTTAAAATAAAGAGATTTACGTTATTGAGGTCAGTTTCGGGGTGCGTCCTCATAAAATCTACCCGTCTCAAACACTTGTCGACTATCATTTTTGTGCTAATTATCCTTACATTTATCATCTAAATATAAAATAGCCTATAGTCCAATATGGTATTTAGCTGGCCACTTCATTCATTTTCGCTGTTGCATTTGTCCTACGTGAGCAAAGTACTAAGACTCATAATGTTTAAAGGTAAGCTTATTTTGAATTGATCCCGCAAAGGTCCCGTATCTTATCAGAAAAATCTCTGATCCACATGTATTTTAGATCCAATCTTATCATAAAATCTCAGTATATAATTTTGTGAGTCATAGTAGAAGATATTTTAGGTTACTGTTTTCATATTATGACTGGTCATCATAGAGACAAAAGGAGCTGAGGAGAGCAATAATTTCCAACAGTTGTTACCAGTTACTGTGCTACTGGTCATGGTGGACGTTCTTGGTCTGATTAGTACAATGAGAACTACCTGTTAGTGGGCCGAAAAATGAATTAATCTTCTTTATTGAGATCACGGATCAATCGAGGTTAGACTGGCATTAAAAATCTAGTACTTTCCGTCCTAGTGTGAGGCACGTCAGTAGTGTATCGACAACTGGAACTGGTCTTGCATGCGAATGCCTTACCTCTGGACAATTGATCTGGGATCCAATGATGTATGGTCGCACAATATTGTGGATTGATTAAAGTTAAACTTGGACACAATTAGATCGCGACTTGGTGATCTAGAGGTAAAGCATACGCGCACGAGGGTCCCGGACTTTATTCCCGTTATGAAGTCATAGATACGTTAGGCTGGGAAGTCCCCTACTAGGAAAAAAACAGTCGTTCAGTGCTCCTAGCCTTTTAATAGTTGTGAAACGTTGGTTGGTTTGTGATTTCAATAAAATTTAGCAACCTCCACAACTATACCGATGATTCTATTTAGATGATATACATGATGTTGGATTCACAATGAGACCATATTTTTTACGTAGTTTTTCCCACTTCAACGTCAGTAATTCATCTTGTTAATTTAATCTTATTCTGATATGATGTAGTAACGGGAATAGATTCATATTATTCACGTGAAGTTTCAGGTTATTAATTAAGTGACTGCTGAAAAGCGACAAGCTTGAACTATTTCATTTTGACCAAACAAAAGTTGAAGATTGAATTTTTTATAAACTGAATATTTATTTTAGTGCTTTTTTGTAAATAAAAAACAAAAAGGGCATCAAAAATACTCTTTCTGAATTTCCGGAAGTAAGACTTCGAAGAAAACAGAGTAATAATGACAATGAGGAGAATGAGACATGATAATATTCTTCATTATCTTCATCATATGGGGGTTATTGTAAAATCACTTATAGATTTAACCGAGAGAATAAATGGTCCTTCTTGGCCGGGCCGATAAGTGGAAACAATTACATTGTATACACCACCAGAGAGACCAGCTTGCTCTAGAACAACGTATCCTCTTCTGTAAATAGGAATTTAAAGTCATGGACTATTGAAAATAGGGTTATAAGAAAATTATTAGTAAAATGTGTAACAAAAGCACTAAACATATATCACAAATATTACTCGTTTTCATTATAATGAATATTGCAAAATCAACCGATTTGACAGAATTACCGAAGTATTTTTACTGTTCAAATGATCGACCCCAACTAGACGATAGATTATAGGAATTCAAAGATAGTATTCGTTTACAAAATATTTCGCGAAAACATAAGTTTGTGAGTTGACTGAATGAATAAACAATTCTGAAAACGAAAGGTCACAACAAAGTAATCAGTGAACTTTCGCTACCGCTCGACGTAACGGAGAAGTCTTACAATCCTTTTTTTAAACAATGGGCAAAATATATGCGAAGTCGGATGTAAAACACACATATATTTAACAATAATAATGTGAAATCAAATGTCCAGTATATTCTATAAATTTCTAATATTGGTTAATAAAACAAACTAGTAAATCTGATGATAAGATTGTCAATCTTTACCGACTGAGATGTTTGGAAATTAAATTGCTTATGCCCTACATCCGTTTACCACAACAGGTAATTCTAGTTGTAGATTCAAGTTCAAAGGAAGCTAAAGGGTGGCCAAATAAAAATGCGGTATTACTTTATGATTTCATACTGTTTGTCTTAGTCGTGCTGGGATCCTATCAGTTACCAAAATTAATGGTTTTCGATGCTGATCGACATTGCCTCAGGATTGGTTCCAATGCAACAGATGCATTCACTCTTCATCCTATCACTCACGCCACCACCAGCACTTATGCAGCTACCCAGATACAAGAACTTCTCGACTACTTCCATCCGCTCACTACTCAGAGTGAGTACAGAATTAGAATCCTGCCAGTCTTGTAGAAGTACTTTGCACTTCGAAGGTGCAAAGCACATACCATACCTACGGACACTGATTGCCAACTGATGAAGTGCGGATTGCATAGCTTGGGCATTCTCGCACAGTAAGACAATATCATCCGCATACTCAAGGTCGAGAAGTCTTTCTCCAGGCAACAGATCCAGACCACCATTACTTACATCCGTCAGAGCTGTTTCCAGAATGTCATTGATGAAAAAGTTGAAGAGGAATGGTGAGATTGGGCAACCCTGTCTAACCCCACTGCTTGAATGGAATAGTGGAGAAAGGTGGTTGTATGCCCTCACTCTGCCTGAGGTGTTTGTGTATAGGGCTTTTAGGATGTTAATAAACTTCTCAGGCACACCCTTCTTCAATAGACAATCCCAAAGAACAGTTCTGTCAAACGAATCGAAGGCAGCCCTGGTATCAAGAAACACTACGATTGTTGGCCTTTGATAAGTATGGCGGTGTTCTAACACTTGGCGGAGGGTGAAGATATGATCAATACATCCTCGACCAGAACGAAACCCAGCCTGATCCTGGCGAGTCAATCCTTCTCGGGTTCTGAACAACCTACGAAGTATGACGGAAGCCAATAGCTTGGACGCAATCGGAAGTAGACTTATCCCCCGATAGTTGTTACAGGAACAACGTGAACCCTTTTTAAAGATAGGGACAACTATCGACTCATTCCATGACGTTGGTACACTCTCTAGTTCCCAGATCTTTGTAAACAACGTCGTCAGTCCCTTAGTCAGAAAGTCACCACCATCTTTAAAAAGAGCCGGAGGTAAGTCGTCTGGGCCCGTGATTTGTAACGTTTCAAGAGTTGGAGTTCCTTGCGGACTTCCGCCTCATTTGGTGGATCAGTCGTCACCGGTCATGGAGGGCAGGACAGTCTGACCGATGTTGCCGGAGCAGCAGGCCAGTTGAACTTCCCTTCAAAGAATCCTGCCCATCGTCCAAGACGTCGATGGATGTTAGTGATTGGCGTTCCGTCATCCTCGCAGATTGTTTCGCTCACACCAGACTTCTTGCTGCCAGTGGCTCGGATGAGTTGGAAGAGCTTCCGGTAATTACCAGATGCAGCTGCTGCTTCCAACTCACTGGCACGCTCCGACCACCAGGCTTCTCGGTCCTTACGCAAGCTTTGCCCGACTTCATTACGTAACATCCTTCGTCTGTGGTGAAACTCACGGTCACCCGGAGTAGACCGACGGGCTTCAATGAGTTGTAAGTAACCAGAAGAAACCCAGTGCTTATAAGCGGGACGTCTCACGAACCCACAACTGACTTGACCCGCCATTTTCATGGCTTCATGCAGTTCCAACCAATGCTCATCTATACTTTTCGGTGGGATGGTAGTTAGCTTAGTAGCTAGCTTGGTTCGATACTTAGTTGCAACCAACTTGCTGACATCAATCCGTTTAGGACGATGAATTCGTTGGCCACTGGAAAGCAAAGTAATATTGGCGCAAACAAGGGCATGATCGGAGTCCAGATAGGTACTTTAAAAGAAGTGGCAGTCTTGTACACAACCACGCCAGTGGTAGCTGATCGCGATGTGATCAATCTGAGTCCAGGCTTGAGATGCGGAGGGAGGACGCCGAGTGGCACATCGGCGATGACTGTGCCGAAAGTTAGTGCTAACCAGAAACAGGTTGTGATCTGTGCACAGTTGCAGTAGACGGTCCCCGTTATCTGACCTGCGATCAACAAGTCCCCATCGGCCACCTAAACGACTCTCTTCTGTGCCTAGACGTCCGACCTGAGCATTCAAGTCTCCGGCTAGTACTATAATATCTGTCGGACGCACTTTCTGAAGAACAGCTAACTGGTGGTAGAATTCATTCACACCGATTTTTTACTTTGATGGAACTTTCTAATCTAACAGCACATAACCGACTGTTAATGGGGATCCAGTCGATTAGTGCTGCCTCAGCTCTGGCGCTTAGTGCGACACCAACACCAGCAAAACCGGACGAAGATGCCACAGGGTTCCCGGATAAGCGTACGTAGAACAAGCCTTTTGAAGCAACAGTTGGAGAGCGACTTTTTAGTACTTCATTAAAGTCTTGAATATGGGTCTCGGATAGACAGCAAAAGTCGATATTAAGACTTTCTAAAAATATAGCCAGCCCTATCTGTTGTCCGACCTGCATTAGTGTGCGAACGTTGAAGGCAGCCAGTTTGAATGGCGTATGTGGTTTCAGAAAGACTGTTTCAGCATTCGTATTCAGTGGAAGCGTTCATTGTTCGACCAGGCAGTGACTCAAGATAGTTTAGATGGAAGAGAGTTTCCACCAAGCGCGAGCTGCTGTATAAGTTGAAAAGTGGGGATATATGAAGTGAGAATAAAAAGTGATAAGTGGTGTAGTATATAGAGAAGAATAGTAGCAATAATAAAGATGAATGTTATCAAGAGAAAGTTAAATGTCTGAGTTCTGATCGGAGCGAGCATAGTACTTTGTGAAATGTTTGTCATCTTACCAAATTTGTGTGAGGGCTGTGATACTGCTCGGGTGCCCAAACCGAGGCAGGTGGTTTTCTTAGCGCGCCACACTCGGAGCCTTCGACCTAAAGGTCTGATCCACAAGGCAGTGGAGCATCGTAAGGAGATGCAGTCCCATGGTAGCTGGTGACCAACGATTGGTTCATACGCCATTTGTTCCCTCAGGATTCTGGAGCTAATGTGCACCATTGGTTTGGAATCAGAGTTTCCCAACTCCCTTGGGTGGACTCTCCGTGTCCACCAACCCAGTTAAAAGGCCGGAGTTGCGCTACCTACCAACTAGCGCTTGTTAACAAAACGAACATATAAGCTTGAACTTTTCCTTGATAATAGGTCACTTAATCTAGTGGCCACATTTCGAATTGATTGAGAGGACTTAATCAATAACTAGGAACTAGAAAAACATGATATTCGTTGCCACTGACCAAACACAATTAACATTATTGTTATTCACTGGCAGACAATTAGAATTATCTGTACGTTAAAAGTTTTCAACCATTTAAAGATTGGGAGATTTCTGCCCAAATGGTTAACTGAATCGTTATTCATGAGAGCTTTGTTTTAGGGTTAAATTCTTATCTACAAGAATAGAAACATTACAGATGGGCTGACAGATGTTTATATATAACCAACTGATCACTGAGTAACGATCAGTATTGTGTTTGTTTTGGTACTGATAGAATGCTATCGAGTGAGTTGCGATGAGGCCACCAACCTACGGAACTCTACATTTCATGCACTGTGTTGAGATTTCAATTATTTGGACTTTGTCTGCAGGAAACCCTCGTCTGCAAGAGATGCCTTTAATCTTGATGAAACCGACGCTTTCTAGTAGATTCAAGCCCACGTCGGTATCTTATAGATATGTATAGCTGACGACTTCCAGCTGGCATGAAACATGAATCTAGAGATTCCTACCTGCTACCTCCAACCAATTAGCAAACGCTTATGATTTATACTGTTCAGTTAGCAGAAATATTGCAATCCTCTACATGAGGTCAGTCGCAGCCCCAGTGTTAACATATCTCTAACTGGCTCACTAGGCGATGTGTGAACTATCAGTCCCCTTAAGATTGTGGACACGGACTTGCCAATCAGCGCAATAAAGTTCGAACAGAAATTCTTCCTTATAACTTTCAGCTAACACCTAAAAGCACTTATTCCTCTAATAAGTCGGTTGAATAAGGACTAAGTAAAATAAAAAATCTAGTTAAACTACTTAGTGTGAAGTCCGAAGTGTTTGACATCCACTACAAACTACATACTAAGAACTGAAAGTGTAAAATAAGCTAATTGAACACGACTAATGAATAACAGAGTACACAGGTTCAAATACATAAACTAGGTCACAAGCTTAATATGTGGACTATTGATTTTAATCGAATATACAGATCCACGTAGGTAAAGAAAGGGAGTGGGACCTATGACTAAAATTAAGGATCTCTTAAATATAAATATCAATTGGCTATTTTTTTACCAGAATAAATTACCTGTAATCTCCAGTAGTTGATCGATTTTGCTGATTAGGTGCTTGATCATTTCTAACAGATATACGAATCAATTCTAAGCCCAGTGCATAGTCTCTGTAAAAATAGGTGATAAAATAAACAAAATACTGTCAAGTAACTTTTAATGCGAGTAGTAGTTACCGCTCGTATAAGTTGTGTTAACACATTCCAAATGATCACGCAGCCACTAGTAAATAACGTGGTTTTCTTCATTTAATCACTATTCTAAACAATATTTATTGGGTGTCATATGAAGTTTGCTTTATATATATATATATATATATATATATATATATATATATATATATATATATATATATATATATATATATATATATAGAGAGAGAGAGAGTCATTGTGTTCTTCTAACTTATTCTGGTTAACGCAGAGTGGGTTACAAGTCAGAGGCAATCAAACCAAGATGTGAGATCAGTAGCTAAAGTCATTGACTGATACTTTGAGGCATACTGGTAGGTGTTAACTATCCGTTTACGAGACCTTGAGTGAACTATTTTGAAATCGGTGTCAATGGGCCAGATGCATTTATTCTGTCTTTACCTAGGTTCTGCGTTTTAATACCACCTGATACTTCCACTTAGCTAATTCATTCCTTTCTTTCCAAACCATATTCTGTGTACTTAATCTCCTTTTAACTATCATTTGAACTTGTAGTATTTGAACTGTTTATTTAATTCTCTCATTGTGATGATGTATTCGATATCTAAAACGGTAGCACACATTTACACGAGGTTTTACGTTGATTATATAACTTACTGACTTAATTTTTTCCATGTAGTGAAAACACTACCTTATCTGTCAAATAAACATTTCAAGTGAAAAGTCCTGTTGGTGTTTTACTTTTCCTCAAAAATGTAGTTAAATATATATATCGAGAGAGAAAGAATGCTAGGCAAATATAAGTATATAAACGACTACCTTGGTCCACGCAATTCTATCAAAAGCTGATTATCACAATCATTATTTGGTACATTAATTTCAAATCGTGGATTAGTTCTATAACTTTCTTTGTCATTTATGCAGCCACCAGCATTTGATCCTTTCCACTCACCAGTAATCTACAATAAAATTTTTAAAAAAGGGATCAAAAATATATGCAACAATTGGAAATTCAGAGAAATATTTATTCATTGTATTATTATTATTATTAATATGAAATTATGTTAGTAAGGGTAGGATACAGACTACTGCATATCCTTTCAAACGTTAACTCATGAACTGATCTTAGTAAGACAATAATTATCATTGCTGTTGCGAATGGCTTTATGCAATATCATATGTTAAGGACAATATGGAATTATCAGCACACAATGTTTTGACAACCTTATTTTACGAAAGCAGAAAAAAATGTCGATAACTGCATACATTTATACATGAAATAAATAAATGAAACAATCTGGAATTAAATGAATCTTTTTTAAAGCAAAATAAAAATATGTACAACTTTTCATTAGAGATATATTTAAGGATACAAGTTACTGATTAGGTCAGTTCTTACAACCTGTTCGTCACGTAGTACATTTGCGAGATAAGTGTTTTAGAGTTTTTATATATTTGCTTGCGTGCATGGATTTGAATGAAATAGCGTCTCGTTCTACAAGAAGATATACAAAGAGGCAGATGTGAATGAAATGGATTGTTAGTATCTGTCAAGATTTTAAATGTCTATCCACAACCATATACATAATGAGTCCAAAAAATTCATTACAAATCCTGGTAAATGCCTTCAACACTCTCCGCAATACTGCAAAATCTTTTCTCGAAAGCCCAGGAAAGAATAATGGGGAATAGTAAAGAACAACACAATATAATAATTAAATCGTAAAAGTAAATACGGAGCAATGCCAAAAACATGTGGTCTGTTTGTGTAGTACTTCAAGAAAAGCCCTTCCTCAATATCAATAAAGCATGAATAGATTAAGAGAGATCAGAAGAAAAACGTACATCAAAATAAATGACCTTTGACACCGTTTTTGTTAAAGAATATTACTACAAGCTTTTTTGGATGTTTAAGTGTTACTCACGTTTCAGACTAACATTAACAGTCTAACATCTAGAAGGATTAAGTATGAGGCCATTGTTCAATGAGCGACACGAACTCATCCATTGTAAGGGGATGTGAAGAGGTAGAAATCGATGTGCATATGGTGAGATCACCCGCATATCAAACAAAAGTGTTTTCTGTAGATGTCACATTATGCAGAGACATTGAGAAAAGGATAGCTTATTTTGGCACACCTTCTTGAGTTAGTGAGAACGTAAAACAA
The DNA here is from genome assembly GCA_946903255.1 of Schistosoma spindalis. Classification (NCBI taxonomy): domain Eukaryota; kingdom Metazoa; phylum Platyhelminthes; class Trematoda; order Strigeidida; family Schistosomatidae; genus Schistosoma; species Schistosoma spindalis. The sequence goes on along the minus strand of OX336418.1, from coordinate 9,183,960 downwards.
TTTCCTCCAAGCACAGTATACTGTTCTATTTCAGAGAGGTAAGAACACACCCAGCTGGTTATCCTGCTGTCGGTATTAACGCTGGAAAATGTGTTTTTTTAGTAGTGGTTTTAGAGTAGAGTCAAAGACACAAGTATAGTCTGGAAACGAAAGCCAAGAAGCTCTAGAAAGCTACTTCGTTCTACTATGGGACTGTTTAGCAGTGGGCATCCACAACACCATCAATAGGGATCGAATTCAAGACCTTCGACCCTGCGCACGAACGTTTTATGTCTATACCAGTGAGTTGGCATCCAATGGTGTAAATGTCTATGTTCTGACCAGGCTCCAGATTACATATACTGATTATTAAATTTCCAACCAATTACTGCTAGTGAACGAATCAAGAAGACACTAGAAGATTTTTATGTAAATTCTATTTTTACTATTGTATCTTCTTTACTGGAATTTTGCACTACGTATTTCATTTCCTATCAATTGCTGTTTTAATTAGAGAAGAGTCGGGTGAAATATCGTGGTCATGGAATACTAAACAGTGGAATAGCATTACAAACAAATAGTCCGAGTATTTCATGTCAAACGATATATATATATATATATATATATAGTAACATTTTTAATACCGTAAAAGTAGGAAAAACATTGAATAAATTACAAACTCGATATATAATATTCGATTAGCATTAAGGAAATGTGCGTTTTTATCAGAGGAACAAGAGACTGTGCATTCACAAACCTCCTCCATCTCGTCTAAAGCTTTTACTAATTCGCTTAGATGACTATTTTCAGCTGAGTTAAAAATAGACCGGACGAACGAAAAAAATTATATACATCTAAATAACATACATTCTGTAAATGTTTGCATAAACGCCCAATATTAATTTAACAGTATAGAAGTCAAATGATTTCATTCGTCCAACTCGCAATACAACTCCCGAATGACATCTCACTTTTTGGCTTGTAACTAATTTTATACACAACAGTCTATAGCTTCTCATAGAACCCCATATAGCGTTATGATGAAACATATTCGAAAGGAAAACTTTTTAAAATCACTAATTAATTGGATTTCTCTGATCACTCCTTACATTTTTTATGATGATGATCGATGAGAATGTACCACAAGAGAGCAAGTGATTAAAAAAACATGTATATATCATTACCAAGCTAAAATAATGATAGCTAATAACAGTTCTAACATGAAATTTGGCGTTAACATTGGATCAATCAATCTTAAACAATGTAGAAAGCAGTACGTATGTACATTAGTTTAAGTTCCCATATCGGATTAACACAGCAGAATGAAACTAACAGCTACCAAAGAGATAAAATATTAGTAGTAGTATAAAATACTAGGTATAGAGGATATTTATCGACTGGAATTTTCCGCATTAAGCATTTCTCTCACTGAAAGATAATGATTGCTAACTTCTTAAACTGACGAATGATGTAAATACCATATTTCTTATTCATATTTTAAGCTGATTATGATACCTGTGATAATACAATAAACTAGTGATGTAAATTGTTAAAAATGACAAAAGTAAGTGGTAACTTATGGTCAGTAGGATTATAATATGACTATAAATCAATCGATAGGAAAGGTATTAACTGGCTGCGGAAATTTAATACTAGCATTAGAGAATTATACGTTTAATACCTATTATTAACACTATATTCTTCGTTTTTTAAAGACATCAGAGTTATCACTTGAAATGCTTTTGTAATATCTACTTTATGTCTACTGTCCACTGAATGTCTGGTGATCATACTTGTGAACATTCAAATTCTTTTCAAATACAGCTCTCGAGGATTATGTTTAGAAAAAGTTGTAGATACCCTACTTTCAGTCTGTTTTTGTGGACATAATATGGGAATACTGAGTTTGGAAGGAAGTAAAGTGTTTGCAAGTAGGAACAATAGATACTTAATTGACAGTGACCATAAGATTGTTGAGGTATTCAGAAAATACCCCAGAAATTATCTAATGATATTCCTGAATGAGAAGTAGTGTCATTTCCCCATTGGTCAACATTCTTCCAACGTGTCATCTCCTTATTGGTCAATATTTATTTGTGTCATTTCCTGAAGGTCAAATCTTGTACAAATGTTACTTTCTATTTATGGTACGATGTAGTCTGTTTTGTTTGGTATATAAACAGTGTATGTTTGAAATATAACGATTCATATCTCCGAAGCTGAGACTTGTGTTCTGGACTCAATTGGCTGGGCTAGACAGGGAAGCAGGACCAATCAGGACTCTAGGCTGCTCGCACGTATTTTATGCGTCACTGTTTCGATCGATAATAGGCTGCTCTCCAATAGGCGGATCACACGTTATAACAAAGATAGATATTGCAAAAGTGTTCAAACTAACAAGTAGCAAGGGCCTATTTGAATATGGCTTGTACAACTCAATTGCCGTCAAGCGATTTCAGCTTGACTTGTGTAGACAAAAATGTATCTTAAACTTTTCATTGTCACGGTAAAATAATTAATTATATTGAAATAACTCTGCCTGTTAAATTATCTCTTCGTTTTATTTTACATTACTTTGGTTGAGTATTTTGTCTTATTTATTTGTCTGAACACAAAACTATTGCTACGCGGAAGCATCAAATCATTCGATTTATGTGAAGGTTTGGATACTGCCCGGGTGCCCAGACCGAAACAGGTGGTATTCTTTTAAGGCCACACCCCGAGCCTTTGACCTAAAAGTTTAATCCACAAGGTAGTGGAGCAACATCAGGAGATGCAGTCCCATGGTAGCCGGTAACCAACAATAGGTTCATACGCAATTTGTTCCCTCAGGGTCCTGGGGCCCATGTGCACCATTAGTTTTGAATCAGGGTTTTCCAATTCACCTACGTGGATCCTTCATATCCACCAACCCGGTCAAAGCGCCGGACATTCTGTCTATAAATATGACAGCTTTGATTCCCTAATACATTTTACTATCGAGCCATACGTTCTTTAATTTGAAATCTATTCATCGTTTGAACTCAAGGGATCAGTTCTATGGGTAAATAATTCTTAGTCAAGTCACTTTAATCGATTTAGTATTTCATATCAAGCCCACTGATAAATATCATCTGAACACTTTTAAACAATTAATGCAACAAACTGGAAAGTCAAATCGGTAAACTTAGTTATTACGTCAGAATTAAAAATAGAAGCAATACAAGGTTGGTACCCCTGTTACCTGGTCAATATTCATTGCACAAACATGATTGCAATTAAATGGAGAAATTTCATAAAAAATTCTCAACTCAAGGTATGAAATCACTCTGCGAAGTTATTAACTGTCAAAATGAAACTTGTTGTTAGGTCTAAACAGAATAGTCGAGGTCTTCATGTTTATTTTAATTAAAAATTGAAAATGTTCAGTAATATTGTTCAGAATCAATAGCCTATGTTTCTTTTTAGACCTTCAGTTTTAAAACTGTTTACTACTTCGAGTGCTTTTATTACTTCTGAAGTGTATATAGATAATTTCACCTCTCTATGTCGATACAATATGGTCGTTTGAGCTGATGTACAATAACTGCCAGGTTCTGCATTGGATTATGAAAGAATTTCACTTAAAAAACACACAACAAAGGTTATGATTTTTATAACTTACCTGTTTTGATATAGTATAGGGATCTTTGATTTTTGACAAGGTAAATGGTGCTGTTGAATATACACGTAATGTATAATAAATTGTTATTGATTTCTCATATTGCGAAATTAAAAGAATGTAATTACATGTCCCAGGATCTTGAAGCATTTTAACTAAGCAATGTGGACTATTAATACGTACAGAATCACAAAATGGTGCAGGATCATAGGGATAATAGACTTTACGAGATTTTACATCTTTATAAACAACCACTGCAATGAATTCTTTGTTTTCGGCAAAATCTGCCTTAAATATTTAGATATGAAGAACAATAAAAAAATAAACGAGACTATAAGAAGGGATCGAATGGTAAGTATTTTAATTCTTAAGTATTAGTTTAAAAATTCCCTCATAAAATGTACAAAAGCAAAGAATATCTGATTTCATCATTAGGCACTAAAGTCCATAATTATTGTAATATCTTACTAAGGCCGAAATAAGTCATGCATTAATTAGCTTGACAATGTTAAAAAATTAGTGAACTTTTGCATCTGTTGCGGGATAAATACTACAAGATAGTATTATTTATAAATTAGAGGGATTATTTGATAAAGGTTGGAATGATTCGTAATAAAGTACCAGTTTATGATCAATACAATAGTGAGATAATAAATCGTGTGAATAAAGTGCGTAGTAGGAGAATTTTGTCTTGTTAATCGTGGTAATAATAACAAGAATAATGATAATAAAGTTGTGTAAATGTCATATGTAACAAGAGAGGTATTGTCAAAGTAATTACGATTCAAAAAAATAAGTCATGTGAATGGGGAAAGTTGAATGTATAAATTAAGAAAGATATAAACACAAAAGGAATTGGGAAAGGAAATATATCATTACGAACTAGAATATATTAGACAGGTGTTTTATTAAAGTGCACAGTGCGAACCCACGACCATACCAGGGATTAAGAACCCATAACCTTAAGGTCTCGCGGAAAACGCTTAACCGAAACAGACAAATAAGAATAATTTGTAACGAATGCTACCTACAAAATGAGCAGGAGCATTTCAATGTAGTCAAATAACAATAGAATGTGAAAAAAAAGAGAAACGTTGTTTTTGAAGTCAAGAGAATCGAAAAAGAAATGTAACTCATTTACCAATTACAATGTTAGGTATACACGGATTTTTGAGCAATGATATTTGCGTGAGGGCAAATTATAGTACCCGGCTGTTTAATTTCAAGTAGGTGAAGAGGGACTCGAACTTGTGACCTACCACTCGTTGTATGCTTTGTATACTAAACTGGTGCTTATGTGAAAATGCAAACTCAAAAAACATTATACAGAAGGGATTTTATGGAGATTTTGAGCAATTTCAATAATTGAAATCATGAGTCAATTGAAGCTAGACCACCATCGATAACTTAGCAACTGTAAGCAAAATGGGAATAATGATGGAAACTACAGGTTTTCACAATATTTTACTTTTAATTTAGAAGTACTGCCAGTGGTTACATTAAAAACAGCTGTAATTATTACTTATATTGTTGGTAATTTGGACTGCAGTTGTTACCTTAAACATGGTGGGTGGGAACGTTAGGGGTAATAAACCCAAAATAATATTCGAATTGATTGGTATACTTGTTTGCAGAAGTTTAACCACCACTACAACTATGTATTGCTATGATGAAAAGCAGTGGCTATATTTTAGGAAATTTAATCCAGATAATGACTCCATACTGCGGCTAGACGAACTGAAATAGTATCCCTACATCCAGCAAGCAAAATATCCCGACTTTCAGTCAGTAACTTTCCAGGATATGAGAGGATGCTTTGTTTTGGAGAACTATTTATTTATCACTTCACAACTGCTTAAACTCACGCTAATAATAACTTTCTCTGGTTATACAACTGAAATAAGTTTAGAACCACATATTTGAAGTGTGAAAAATTTCATTCTTTTTAATCTTGAACAATAAGCGTTTTTCATCTATGATTTAGCATTGCAGTTATTATTGTGTTACTTTGCAAGGGAACATTCAAATAGGTTATAGGCATGGATGTCGAATAGAATTCATCTGACAGATTTACTTACATTTTAAGATGTGTGGAGATTCCAAAACAGTCACTTTCAGATTGTTGGCACATTTTTGTAGGAGGAGGATATCTGAAAGCAAGGTGGACGCGACACTGGATATGGAATAATATAAGTAGTTTCAAAGAAGTGAGGTTAGAAATGTAAACCACTGAGTATCATCACAATGATTTGAAAGTAACTCATGAAGGCCCTAGGTTAAGTTTTTGACGTCATCATAAGTGAGTACAGTTTAGAGAGGAGCTCTAAATTAAAACAGAATATCCCATGACTTCCTATGTTTCGTCAACTGAAGTCAATCTGTAACGTAAAGTATCGTACTATTTTAATAAATATCCGAATTTCTCACTTAATCGTTGATTACAATGCTTACTAATTTAATATTATTGAGTGATCATTGAATTTTCAATCATTTATATTGAACTTACTTTATCTACAATATGTCTTGTTAAAAGCACCCATATAGGTGATTCAGCTTGGGCAGTAACTTCCAAATTATACTGTGGATTTTCAGCACTAGCATAAGAATCTTTCTTTGGTCCAGATCCAGCAAGCCAACAACTTCATTTATCATAAAATGGATTAAAGATCAATAGGTTGGATACATTAGTCAAGTTAAGTAATTAATATTGACCACTAATTAATTATTAAACGTTTGACCAAAGTTATAAAAGCTTAGGGATAATGATTCGAAGTACTTGGAATGTACATAAATATGGACGAAAAGATTAATATGAATTGGTCAGCTTTAATTTATTACTGTTCATTAACAACCGTCAGCTAACAATAAGGGGACCGAAATTTCTATTAATTGTATAAAAAGAAGGATAATAAGTTTTGTATTATATAAGAAAAGAATGCTATAGTGTGCTTAACGTCATTCAGACTGATGCACTTATTTACACTGATTGATCGTTGATTAGTAAGTAATAAAATGTTTACGACTGATTGATCACTGAGTGAATGACTAAATTTATATTTGTCTATTGACGAAAATTTCAATCCGACGAGAAGGCAGTTCCTCAAAGACTGAAGAACTGTCTTGTTAATGAGTGCCGAATAGCAAAAAATCCAAACTTAAAACTTCTATCTTATTGCCTCTAACCATAAAACATTATTTACGAGTAAGGGTAACAATTTCCCTTTGATTAATACATTTGAAAAACTTGATAATTGGATAATAACTATGAAAAATAACGTTGTTCAGGTGTTAAAATAAATAGCCACCTTCCTTAGAAGCAATGTTTGAATGAATATTTAAAAATAAATTACTGAACGCTGTAGAAATTAAGGGGGATGTGATAACTTTCCATGAATTTGTAGCAAATTTGTTTATCGATGTTCAATATCTGTGCGGTAATAAATATTTTTTCAAAGCAATTTTTCGTTCATTTAGTGGTGCAAATATGAGCATGATTTTCACTAGAGATTTTACTTTAAAAAAATAACTTCCACATTATTTGGCTTTTCATCTGTCAAATTTGTATGGATTACAGTGGTTTGTTAATAGGACACATATGTAGATAGCTTTAGATAATTGAAATGAAATGTTTAGTAAAAATCATGCTCATATATGCTCTGCTAAATGAACAGAAGAATGCTCAAAGATGTTAGATATTGAAATTTTATTGTGTTAACTATCCATCAACGGTATGATGAGAGGACGATTCAACTAACTGGATTGCAGAAATAAATCAAATAAATAATTATTTGTGTGAAAAACCTACCGAATATTTCCTCAATATTTATGGTCATACTCTCAAAATTTATAAATTAAGGTATAGGAAAAAAAAGCACTGTCGATTTAATGGCAACCCACTCTTTCTATTTCTTAAGTCATTTCAAGCAAAACTCCATTAATTACAGTGTGTAGAATTTCTTATGTTACTGATATAAATTTAGGTCGTTTGCAGCTAACGAGAAGCCTTGAAATAAATTGAATTCAGATTATTTTGTAAATCCTATTGATCTCGCCTTATTTAAGCCATATTATTATTCAGTTATCATTAATGTGAGAGGATTGTGGAGATCATTGTGGTTTATCATTGACGTCACAGAATAACCATAGTTGGACAACCTTTGAAAACTGGGAAGCACTGAATAGCTGTGCCGTCTTCCTACAAGACTCATCAGTGGTGTACATCAACGATGCCACCGTGGATCAGCCTCAAGACCGCAAGGTCTCGTGGAAAGCGCCTAACCTTTAGGATACTAAGTCGGTATCTAATGATTTACATCTTTAGCTTTAATCGATTTGCAACTTAGGTTGCTTCTTCATCTCAATGAAACAGTTGCAACTGAATTCTTATTACGATTATACATTGTTTAAACCTGTAAATAATACATGACAATATAATTGAATGGAAAATTTATTAAAATAAATTATCCATTTTATGTGAATTTTGCAGAATCACATTCACTATACATTAACACACAATATACAGGTATTTAGTGTTATATTTGTACATATTAAAAGTATCTTACCTTTATGTACTATACACTGATAGGCATAAAGTCAAATAAATAAGAATTAACTAACCACTTCAAAAATATCTATTGTGACATCCAATACTTTTGTTTTAATTGAACTTGTAAGCCATATAAAGTGTAACTTAAATAAACAGCTTGTAAGTATTAAAATCACTATGCATGTTATTATTGTGAATCTGTTCTTTTTATACCAGGGAGACAAGATAAAATGTGCTGGAAGAATACGAACAAGCCTTATGTAAACTGAATTTGTAGAATTATGTATAGAATTATTTTTTAGAACAAAACCTTTCTTTTTAATTGATGACCGCGTAATTTAATTTTTGAAAATATAGATCGTATTAGTACACTGCGTTCTCTTTTCTCGAGTACTCACTGACTAAGATTTGTGTGATGCTTTTTTCATGTACTTCAATAAACGTTGATTACACACATTATAAGTCATTAGTATCTATGGTCATATAACACCTAAAGTACATATCTAAGTGAACAGATTGACCACTCTTGTGTACTAGAAAAAACTAACGTTATCGAATTCACACACAAATTATTTTCCAAAGATGCATAGGTAGCTTATTGGTTGAATCAGTTGAGTTTTAACCATTAGATCGCAGGTTCAAACGATAGCATTTATCTATTTCAGTTTAAGCTGCCAAATAGTATTACTATGCCCCATATTAAAAGTCGGGTATATAAACTTGTACTAGGTAAACAATTCATACCTAAACACAAGTAATACTACTGCATAGACTTTATAGGTATCAATGCCAAGGTAGGACCTGATAGTTTCAAATAAACTGAGAATTGGATACATTCCAATAGTAGAAAAGTCATAATTCTGATTTTTCGTGACTTAATGTAAGTCACTTCTTCAAAGTAAATAAGTGACCGAAATAAATTCATAAAAGTTTAAATACCACAAAGGAAACAATGAAGAATATTCTTAGTACAATCAAAATCATAATAGGTTTGAATATGTCAATGGCAATTTATTCTTGGTGAATTTATATGACCTGTCACTATTCATAAAAAAATGGTTTGAATAATTTTTTCTGGTTAGCGTTTTTTTAGCGAGTTAGTTGGCAGCAGCCTCAGAAGCAATAGGTCTCAATATACACAAAGTGAAAAGCAAGATTCTCCGATACAACACAACATGCATTAATCCAATCACAATTAAAGGAGAAGATTTGGAAGATGTAAAAACCTTTACATATTTGGGCAGCATCATTGATGAACACGGTGGATCTGATGCAGATGTGAAGGCACGGATTGGCAAAGCAAGAGCAGCATATTTACAACTGAAGAATATCTGGAACTCAAAACAATTGGCAACCAACATCTAAGTCAGAATTGTCAATACAAATGTCAAGACAGTTCTACTGTATGGGGCCAAAACCTGGAAAACCACGAAAGCCATTATCCAGAAGATACAGATGTTTATTAACAGTTGTCTACGCAAAATACTTCGGATCCGTTGGCTGGACACTATTAGCAACAACCTACTGTGGGAGAGAACAAATCAGATCCTAGTAGAGGAAGAAATCAGGAAGAAGAGGTGGAAGTGGATAGGACACACATTGAGGAAAGCACCCAACTGCGTCACCAGACAAGCCCTCACATGGAATCCTCAAGGTCGAAGGAGGAGAGGAAGACTAAAGAACACATTACGCCGGGAAACGGAGATAGACATGAGCAAAATGAACAAGAATTGGATGGAACTAGAAAAGAATGCCCAGGACGGAGTGTGTTGGAGAATGCTGGTCGGCGGTCTATGCTCCATCAGGAGTAACAGGCGTAAGTAAGTCACTATTCGTTTGTGCCTCAGAATGTGGGTATGAAAAATGTTTGCATTTGTAATATGAAATAGTGGGGTTGAAATTAGGCGTATCTGTGTGTAGATCGTGTGGGAATAAACTATGTCAAATGTGGTTGTTTGGACAAAAAGTCCAGGCTGGGTGAATATTCAGGCCTTCTTTCCTACCGAGGGCAGTGGGGTTCAGTGTTATGTGAAACGCTCCGGTTACTGGCCTCTATCTGTAAAACCACATTTGAGTAAAAAACCTAATAAGTAATAAACGATTTCACAAAAGCAACTTACTCATTAACACATGTAGTATATTGAAATAGTCCTGGATCCCAATTAATATAAAATACATCAAAGAAATGACATAAAGAATCATAATCTATCCAAAATACACCATTATCAATTAACTGTGCGGATGATCTATCAAAATTCAGCTTAGCTTGCATACTGGGGGTCCAGTGTTGTGAATCACGCTCAGAGAAATTACCTTTCCAACGCATATGACTCCATGGATTTTTCAGTAAAAATAAACGATAACCCTTTTTTCAAAGCGATTAGTGTTTTGTTTTTTAAACAAAATTTATGTTGTGGAAAGGGGAAACAAAACATACATAAATAGAATTACAAACTTGTTGATACAGTTATCACATGGATTTCAATAAAATAATGATAATGATCACAATATTGAGATTCTTATCAGTGAAAAAAAGATCACATATCAAGGATCATTACAATTTGTAATATAATTACCCAGATGATTTGTATGAGAGTAAGGTTTTATTCATTTCTTTTTTAAAAATGTGGGAAAATAAAAGGATTCTATCTATTTATTGAGAAAAACTACTGGAAATAATTGGACGAAAATTAACTAAACTATCAGGTAGGGATTCACTTACATGGCTTCGGGTCACAGTTTAATTTTTCCCATCAATAATACTACTACGCGTTTGGTTAAACGAAGTAGGTAAACTAAAGTTCGAACCTGGAACTAAGTAAATGTAGACCGAAAGGCCTCAGCAACTGCTTCACATTAGGCAGTCATACGTTAAAAGCGCTTATTTTCGTTTGATCACCAACGTTCATCAACAAATAAAGCGCGATCAGTACTGTGAAGAAATTTTTTGGTAGTGGAACTAATTGACTTTTAATCATTGCATTGTTGACTTAAAAACCTCATTCGGTTTGGATACACCGGGTAATACCACTAGGCATGATCATTGGGAGCATCCTCTCACTCTTTCAAAAGCCAATCATTAAGCCACGCATTCATGGCCTTTATCAAGGAAGACCTGCTTACTGCCTACACGCCGCGATCTATTTTCTACAAAGTGAGACAAATTGAAGAGAATGTCTTAACAACCGTTTATACAAAATTACAAAAGCTATGTTAGTATCGATCTTCATTTTGACTAGTTAAAGATGAAGTTCAACAACTCCTAATAAGAGACTTCCTTCGGGGTTTATAAACAATGATTTTTCAATTTGAATATCAATTTACAATTCTTATTACTGTAGTTATGTCAGTCAGTCAGTCAGCTACAACGCAGGACCAGGCCCATATGTGCATCCGTCCAAGTTGCCATACCTCATTAGCAGTTATATCATCACATATAATTATTTTAAAAAGCAAAACTTAAGTCTTTCCACAAATATGTTTGGATCTGTTGGATTTTTAATAGACGAACAGTTTGTTAGTCAACTAACAGTTTTTGTGAGAATTATAAGCTAATTCATCATGAATGACATGACATAAATATAATGGCAGTAGCGTGAATGTAGTCACTTTTTATCGTACATTAGATGTTGATTTTCAAAATTACATAGTAAATTCATTAGTCAATTTCGGATTATATCCTCTATGTTTAGTCTTGTAATTAATGATCATATCTGTCGGTTGTTTAGTTAGTTTCAACTGGTTATATTAATGTGGTGTGATGATTTGTGTTGATATATATTTGTATCGATTCTCTCATTGTTTATGATCGACTGGTTGATTGAGTCATTCATTATACAATCACTTCGGAATCACTCAAATTTGATGTTGCACTGGGTCAATCACATTTTGATAATATAAGTAGGAGAATAGAAAATTGCAACAATTAAAAAAATACTCCTAAAATATGTCTGTCAGTTCGGGTCGAATAATTGAAAGGAAAGGAATTCTTAGGACTATTATGTAGATTTTTATTATTCTATTAAATGTCTGGATTGTGGTGTCTTTATACTACTTTTATAGTACGTTTCCACTTCATTTATAAACTGTTATTGGATCTTTCATCGTTCATTAATTACCATTGATTAAATATGAACCTATTGCTCAGTTTTGTAGTATATGTGAATTAGTTGTGTACAAATTATATAGAAACACACGGGTTTTTGGGCCAGGACAGAGAAAAAGACAATATTAACATAAAAGGTAATTCTGCTTGCTGTTTTTAGCTTTTGATTATCCATTTAGACTAGTAGGAGCTTGTGGACCGATAGACATTTCGCAGTTATTATGTTATTAGTTTAACGGAATGTCATCGATCAGGCAGGTAAACATAAGTGGATTTCTATTATCAAATGAATTCGAAAAAGTAGCAATATACAGAGTTGTATTTATAACAATTTCAAATGATAAGCACATACCTCCACCTCACGTATATCTAACATAGCATAAGCATGAGTTGGAACTAAACCTGACCGTTCACTTTCATTATCGGATAACTGTCCAGTTGCAATTGTAACTAGACAGTGACCTTTATGAAATCGACTTAAAAGACGACGAAATTCTCTATCTTTATCAAAAGTTGTAGAACTAGATCGAATGGAGATACGCTCAGGAATCCAACCAGTCAATGCATGCAGATCAATATTCTGTTGAATATCAAAAAAAAAAATAAAATAAAAACGATCCGTAAAAAAATTTTGAGTGAAACTCACCATAAAAAACAAACGTATTTCCAAAGGAATGTGTTTGAGCACATGTGAAATGTATGATTATTTGGAGATCAAGTGTACACATCGAACAAAATTTTGTTTTATTTGGAGAGTAAACGTATTACACATGATTTTTATATTGTATTACGAAGTGATTTCAGTTAACCAACTATTGGATACCAACAAGCGTTGAATAGCTTTTCCATCCTAGTATGAAACACCTCGAATGTCCCCGACGACGACTAAAAATCGGGTCAGACCAAAAACCTAAAGGTCTCTCAGGTAGCGCTCAGGTAGGCCATTGAGTTAGCGGCAAATAGTGGATATAACTAACTTTAACCAATTTGCGAAATTGTGTAACTATCTTCCAGTTCCATTGGTGGGGAATAGTCTAACATTCAATATGGTTAAACTCTACTGGTCACGTCTTGTCAGAACGGGAAGGATTTTATGAATAACGGAACCAAACAAAAACGAGGAATAGACTTATGTAAGTAAATTGTTTTTGTTACGCGATGTCTGATCACTACAACCAACTGTAGAACACCAGATGGCTCTCTCGTCAGATGTGAAGCTACTAATTATTAGCACAGAACTTTCATATGTCGCAATGCATGTTTTATATTTCAGACTAAAGAGTTTGAAATTCGATGGTCTATACTTTCAACTTAAATCAATCACGGAAATTTATTTATGTAATCACATAAATCCTGGTACAATGGAAAACCAAGAGTGTCAAAGAAACGAGACGATAGTATGTATGAAAAAAGAAGAAATGGGTAGTACAATCAAGAAAAAGATAAATTAACGATAATGAGCGATAGTCAGTCATTAATCAGTAATTAACTCACTCTAGACATGATCACATCAAGAGCGTCACTAATTTTGTTCACTAAACGAATGTAGAATGCATACAAATGTCATGTTTTAAAAGGAACAATAATCAGACGGAGTTGATATAAGAAACATGATGAATTTGTGCCGCACATTTCAAACAGTCTGATCACACATACTTGTCAAGACATTTTACATGAAAACTACTGAAGGTCAATTAAATTAAAGTTCAAACAAATATTAATTTTCACTGTGGGGTTTTGAAAACTGATGTATTTTATGAAAATCATGAACTGATCTGAGTTTGACAAATACCTAAAACCTAGAAGATTTAAGGGGTCGTTTTGTTCTAGTATAGGAATCCTCTAAAGTACGCACCCACGAACCTGCAACCGGGAATCAACCCCCAGAACTTTGATGTCACACGACTATGCTTCCCGTTTTTGAGATCTTGGATGGGCACCGCTAAAAATTCCCATACCAGGACAAAACAGCCGTCCAGTACTTCCAGGTTTTTATTCATCGTCCTACTCAGATCTGTTCGTGATTTTAATAAATATAAGGCGATCATTGAAAATAAAGGAGGGAAAAAAACTAATATCATATGAAAAGAATAGGAAATTGTCACACCAATCTAGGTTGTAAAATAATGTAAGATTCACCAGAAAAGACTCAGGTTAAAGACAAATCGTTTTAGTACACACAAAAGATGTTTGGGTTTGCTAACACCTAAGGCCTTTATAAACCCAGGAACTCGTCCTTGACAATTTCTGTCTAACTTTCTAAAAGCTGTATTGACATAAATTCTATACCTCGTTTCAATTATATACTTTGCTATTGATGAACATGGTTTCCTACTTATTTTTATCGGAGTATTTGACACTAGTTTATCCTGAAGCCATTTAGACATATGTTTGCATTGTTCGATGAATCCTCTCCTAATCGACTCTGGACACATTGCTCGACCGAATTTCATTTTTAAATATAATCTACACGGCCAAATGAGTGAAATCAAACAGAAGTAAAATCAGAAAGTTGTGAACCGTCAAGGTATTGGTAATTTACTAATTTGATCCTGAAATCTGTATGCGAAAGCAACATATACAAACAAATACTATATATAGAATGAATTAGTAATTGAACATTACCGAATTTGATCCTGGGAAATCATATCCGCCCATCACTTTCATATAAGCTTTTTCTAATAAAGACACCCATAATTCATTTTGATTATTTGAATAACAACATAGCAGCTTTCCATCCTTTCCCATTGGCAAAAAGTCATCTATAATTACCTAGATCAGTTAGGCACATATATATTGCAAAATTGACTGAGATAGATTATTCATATATACAAGGGTTCTTTTAAAAAAACGATTAGGTTGAAAAATTATTTATCGTTTATCGACCAATTACAGGTTCATGTACATGGCCTTGAATCATACTGTTTACATAAGGGGAAGTGAAACTACTTATTACCTAGTTGCTCAAACAGAAGTGAGGTGTACTGTTCAAACTTGGAATATACTAGTTTAAATCCAAACGATTCAGTCCGATAACAAAACGCATCAAGTAGTAGTGTTTATGTAAATCAACTCAAGATACTGTCGCACATCAACATAAGTTATGATCTAGACAAAACTACGCCGAAAGTGGAAAAGAACAGATGATAAAGGTGAATGAATAATTAGTCATAAAAAAGGAATAGTAAGATGTACGGCAGTAGTTCATGGGTCCACTGGAAATTTACAATGAGAATAAAGAAATACAATAACACAGTAATTTGAAAATTAGACAATAAAAATACTAGTAATCCGTAAAACAGTTCCAAAAGTTCTGATGTCCTCAAAATATGTCACGTCATAAAAGATCGGGTATATCACCGAGTAGTATAGTGTTTATCAGGACAGTAAATCATAAAAATCACCAAGTTGACAAATACATTAAAATATTTGGACAATTATGAACTTTTAACTTAATTGTATACTAAAAGAATATATGTACGTCATTTAAGCGGGAATTTTCACAAACTAATGTAAATATTGGGATAGTACAAGCCAATAGTAGTTTAGTGTATCCGAACTAATTTTCAACATTTACACTTAAGTATGTATTCACAAAGTGTTACGGTTGGAAAACTGGTAACAATATATTAAGGAGTGTTTTTTATCCTTTGAAACACAAATTAACTTAGAAAGTTTTTTTAATTACTGTATTTTTGTACAGAATTTGAGCCAACGTTGAAAATAACAATATGGTCGGTACGTAAAAAGTGTCTGAATTCCTATTTACGAAGTAATTACAACCATCAATAAAATTTCACTTCCTCCTGTATTGTACTGTTAATAAAAAAAGATAGTAATGCGTAAATATGCTTGTGATATAGAATCACATTACAACAGAAAAATAAACGATGGCTTGTTATTCAGATGACTGTAGACATGGGTAACATCGCCCAAAATCGATCAATGTTGCTGTTGAATAGGATGACGTGACGGTTATTCATCTCGATAACTTTATATCGGTGTGTTGTGAAAGCTTAGATAGACATACGTTTATGTGCCACGCTTTACGTTGAATATGACTGAGTCCCAAAGTAGTACCCACCGGCGATTCCACGGGGGATTCAGGCTACAATTTCTATTTTTTAATTGCATAATCTCTTTCAGTTTGCCGATTTTAGTTATGGGAACTTGGATGGACAAACATTTTCCCTAGATTCTATGTTGCTAATGGTTAGTTCATGTAATCAGTGAGATCGTATCTTTTGAGATATTTGATATTATAAATACTTGGGACAAGATTTAAACATTCCGATTTCATAAACACAAACTGGAGGCTTCAAAAAGGTTTAAAAAAAAACAAAGTAAGGTACAACAACCGAAGAATGAACAAATTTTTTACTTCAGTTTTTTACATTTCAATTGTATAAAAGCTAGAAGGCTAATATCGTTGATCGATGATTGGAAAGATATAAAAATTTGTAAACATTCCATTAAAATAAACCATTTTGCATTGTTAATAAACCTCATGTAGTTGCATGCAAGTATTATTTCACAGATTTGCTTGCTGTTGACCTACCTCGAGTAGCATAAAGGTAGAGATTGATTAAAGTATTATTACTTAATAGTTAATACTACAGATAAATCTGGTGAGACTATAATTTGTGGACGACCTTTCAGCGACGTTAAAGTGACCTTGAGAGTGTTCACCCAATAACTAGGACCAAATAAGGGTAATAAACTAGTGTAAGGAATTAGAATTATGATTTATAGTTGACGGTTGGGGTTATGAATTAGATTTAGGGTTTTCATCACGAACTGACATCAGATATAATGCCAAAATTCTATTTAGCCAAATGGATGGGTGAATTTCGCGCCTAAACCCGAGACTTGTTGTCTTATACCTGATTGGTTCGTCCGTAAATTATAGTCTTGCCACAAATCTTAGTTAGACAACCATTGAGAACTAGGTAGCACTGTTTCATGTTAGTACTGCACTAAACAGTAGTGTGCATCGACGACACTACCAAGGGTCGAACCTAGGATCTTAAGATTTCATGATGAGCGCCTAACCTTTAAACCACTGATTGAGTATCCTATGATTTTGTATTCTAATCACAGTTAATATATTGTGATTACTATCCACTCCCGTTAATGATATTTGTTTTATACCTGATATGATTTAACTAGGGGCAATTAGTGATGTAAACCATATGATCTTTAGAAACTTTAATTTCCAGTTATTTCTCATCACGGATTGAGATTAGTTGAACCAACTATTGGAAATCAAGGAACGTAATCCATTTCAAAGTAATTAAAAACCAAAAAATTCACTGTTAATTAATCACATACCTTTCGTGCAACTCCATTGAAATTTAAACGAACCATGTATTTTCCACATGGATTATAAATAGCTTCATTAGTTATGCCTTGAGGATATATAACACTGTAAAATAAGTCGTTTTATTTTTTATTTAAAAACAAAATTAATGAAAATAATCGTATCATGAACAATTGAATTGATAACATTGTATTCTATGAGTTGAAGATGGCGAGACTCTAATTTAGGGACGAGCCAATCAGAAGTGTTTGAGCCGTTTCAAGGTCACGGAGCCAAGTTTAACACCTGATGCTCACTTATAATAGGTTTACAGCGGATTTTAGAGAAGGGGTGATTATTGAGAGGCTACAAGGGATAGGATTACTAAAAAGTTCTTGTACGTGAGACTGCGGTTATCAAATGTCTGCAGTAAAGTGTGCAAATAACCGTGGTGAGATTATATTTCGTTGTCCTTCATGTTGGAGGAGAAAGTCTGCTAGAACGGGGACTTTCTTTGCTCGATTGCTACTGAAACTGAATCAGATTATGATAATAGTTGTAAATTGCGTAATAAATACACCAGTAACACTGGATGCGGCGTTTGCAGTTGTTTATGAAACTTCAGCAGTCCAGTGGTATGAGTACTGCCGTGACATATGTGCAACAAAAATAACACTTGTACACCAATGATTCGGAGGAGTAGGATGTATCGTGCAGACAGATGAAACGGCAGTGAGAAAGCGAAAATACAACAGGGGACGTAGTATAAAGTAGGATTGTGTAAGTAGCATTTCCGTAAATATACTCGACAGGTACTTGGAATTTATGACTTTTTATACCGTATGCAATATGATTTCAAAACATCTGAAACTTTAGCAAACCTTGATAAGTTTTTAAATCATGTAAAAGAAGTATATTCACTGTAATCCATTAGTTTCTTCTAATATATTTCTACGTTATACTAGCTGTCTTCTGATTGGCTAATATTCTCAAGGTCACTTAAAATTCGTTCAAAGGTCGTCCCTAAATTAGAGTCTCGCCGAAGTTGGTCACAGAACAACAACAAAAAGCTGTTAAGTTATCCAGTTCGAATGCTTTAACTATTGAGACATCACCTCATAACTTTGGGTGATTTTTATAGTCATAATTTTGACCTTATTACTGAGTGTCACAAATATCTTAGTTGTGTGTAACTTACTTATGTTTTGGTCCTGTACTTCTACTACAACTCACCGTGCCCGATTTTTATACATACGATACATAGCTACGAGATTGTTGGTGATAACTAGGATATAATATTGTTGACAACTACATGAATAGGTGACACAAATCATTGGTAAATATATAATTTATATAACATAATTCAATTGGTTCATGATCTGAACTATTGAAAATATATAATTGTCCGTCTGGTATGTACAAGAGAATATAGACTGAGGCCTTAGCTAGGAGGATAAATCGTTGCCTCTAGTAGAGCTTATCATTTATTATTAGTCATTCACTATTTAATCTTGAGATGGTATTAATAAAAATAATATATTTGTAATATACCACTGAGTAGGAAAATTACGTTTCTAATATTTTTGACGTTTCGTCACTTAGTATTAGCCCTTTCGTCGAAGAATAAATAAACAAATTAAATTGTTTAGGTACATGTGACGCAATCGTTTTCACATCTTTTAAGTTTTCGATGAGGAATGGAGCATAAAAGGATGGAAGGGTCATAACCTATTATAGCAGAAAAAGCCTGTCTACATTACTTAATGTTTGGAGGTGATTGAATCAAACTTTTATTGAAAAGAAAGCTTAAATAGGTTATTAACAAGACATATTACGCAGAAAAGGTAATTATCAAGCGAAAATCAAGGTCTATGAATCCACAAAAACTTAAAAGATATGGAAACGACTGCATTACGTCCAACTGTGTTTATCAATTTAAATGTGTAGCCACATATACATGGGGAGGAGTAATCGTGATCTTCAAATTAGGGTGTTTGAAGATGTACCTAAATGGTTTCAAAAACAAATAAAGAACTAATAAGAGTAGATAAGAACTGTCGTCTAAATTTGAACGAATAGTTTCACAATATTTGGGCGCCGAGTTAATGTGAGACATTAAAGAGAAAAAATGTATTTGTAAAATCTCAGCGAATGAATTTTAAGTAAATCCAACGTTTCGCCTGGCAATCTGGTCCAAGCTTTTTCAAGGAAAATTATAATCAAACAACAAAATTATCGAATTTAAATAGGTACATGGTTCTCTGGTTTACTGTATACTAAATAAAACATCCAATTAACGTGCACCCTGTTTGAATTGGTTATTTACAAAATGTGTAAGAGACTTGTGTCGTGAAAAACGAAAAGTGTTAAGATAACAGATTGTGTGTTTACGTAAGTGATGTGTGAAGAAATTTCATTCAAATATATGTTGTCTTCGGTATGTGTATATTAAGAAAACATATCATTTTATATATGATATGAATCAAAATGTCACAGCATGCATTAAATGACGATAAATAAACAAGATAAGTAAACAAGATAACATACTGAATTCAAAGAGGAATGTATTTGTAATTGAAAGTTTGTGTTATTTCAGTGTTCCCGTCAATTGTTTAACATATTCAGATACAACAACTGATTTGAAACCGTTAAATGTATTATCTATTGATTAGTTAATAAGATATAGATAGATAGGATGTAATAAGGAGTTCAGGTTTACTTATTAATTATTAGTTGCCATGGGACAGCTAATTGTATTCCATCTCTCCTATTAATACTGTTTGAATTAGCCCATATATGTAGGGCTTCGGCTGTTAGTCGTTCTTTGTAAGAGTTAAAGCCTTTTTGAATGATTCGTGCGCCATTAAAATCAACTGTATGACCCGATTCAATCGAATGTAATGCTATTGCTGATTTGTTCTCAAGTCTTTTCACATCATCTGAGGATTTAGGAATGTGCTTTAAGCACAGTTTGTGTTCCTTCACCCTCACATTCAATTGCCTTGATGTTTCACCTACATACGTTGCCTTACAATCATTACATTTGATTTCATAAACACAATTCTGTTGTTCATCCTTGAGTATTGGATCTTTGATTCGTACTAGTTTTGATCTCAGCGTATTGTTTGTTCGAAAGAATACTCTTATATTTTGAAGAGGTGAAACATAAGGCAATTGAATGTGAGGGTGAAGGAACACAAACTGTGCTTAAAGCACATTCCTAAATCCTCAGATGATGTGAAAAGACTTGAGAACAAATCAGCAATAGCATTACATTCGATTGAATCGGGTCATACAGTTGATTTTAATGGCGCACGAATCATTCAAAAAGGCTTTAACTCTTACAAAGAACGACTAACAGCCGAAGCCCTACATATATGGGCTAATTCAAACAGTATTAATAGGAGAGATGGAATACAATTAGCTGTCCCATGGCAACTAATAATTAATAAGTAAACCTGAACTCCTTATTACATCCTATCTATCTATATCTTATTAACTAATCAATAGATAATACATTTAACGGTTTCAAATCAGTTGTTGTATCTGAATATGTTAAACAATTGACGGGAACACTGAAATAACACAAACTTTCAATTACAAATACATTCCTCTTTGAATTCAGTATGTTATCTTGTTTACTTATCTTGTTTATTTATCGTCATTTAATGCATGCTGTGACATTTTGATTCATATCATATATAAAATGATATGTTTTCTTAATATACACATACCGAAGACAACATATATTTGAATGAAATTTCTTCACACATCACTTACGTAAACACACAATCTGTTATCTTAACACTTTTCGTTTTTCACGACACAAGTCTCTTACACATTTTGTAAATAACCAATTCAAACAGGGTGCACGTTAATTGGATGTTTTATTTAGTATACAGTAAACCAGAGAACCATGTACCTATTTAAATTCGATAATTTTGTTGTTTGATTATAATTTTCCTTGAAAAAGCTTGGACCAGATTGCCAGGCGAAACGTTGGATTTACTTAAAATTCATTCGCTGAGATTTTACAAATACATTTTTTTCTCTTTAATAAGAGTAGATTATAAACATCCAACATTCTCTATCGCCAAACACAGTTGAAATAGGTCATAAGGCTGATCTTAACATGGTTTTCGTGTTGTACGAAAGCGTAAAAGGGTGTATACTATGGTTTATTGAAGCCTTAGCCATACGAAAATTCAAACCCCCTTTATGCATTCAGAAATAGTTTACACCTCAAATTTATTCTGGTAATACTATTCAGGTTTCAAATTGTTATTTATATTTTCTTTATTGTCCTTGTCTCCTCTTACCCTCCATTTCTAGTCTATTTGACTTTTTATGTTTATATATAAATGTTCTTAACAAATATGTGTGATCAGATTGTTCGAAATGTATTGCGCTAACGTACCACATAGTTCTCATAATCTTCGTCTTCTAATTACACTAACCAAATTAAATGTTACAAAGGAAGAATAGTGGTGCGATCAAAACTCAGTAAACAGATAAACTACACGACATAAACAAATCTAAACACAATTGTTAGTCCATATTTAATTATAATCGACTACAGTGTTTGAGAATTACGTTTCAACTATATCTAAGAGCGTTAGTTGATATCTCAAAACAAGTGCCAATCTTTCAACTGAGATCTCAACCCAGTACACAAATGAACAATATGAACAAGTTGGAAGAAAAGTTAATTTCGAATATTTGATTGTGTTATAACGTTGAAGATGACTAAACCATATGAACTCAATCAATCAAAATCGAACCATCTGATCAATAATTAAGTCACAATAAAAACAATACAAAGTAGCAACAGGTGAAGAAACAAACTGAAAAAGTTGACAACACAAAACAGCTTATTATATTTATGACGCATAAGAGTATGTCTGCCTGTTTATCTACACTCACTAGCCAGTCATGGCTTGCTTTCGTTGAACGCATCAGATGGTCTGTCATTCTAGTGATTTTTACACTGCAAAAAAAAACAAGATACAATGGTAAAATACGAATAATTCAGAATAGCTTTTTTAGTGAATAGTCAAGTAATATCTTACTTTGTAATGAGCTTTTTTTTAAAACGTCGTTCATATTGAGCAGCAATCGCCATCGATGCAACAAATGAACAATCAGTAACTACAGTTTGGCATATAGAAAAGCATGATATTGCCAAAATCATTTTTGGTTCACTAATATAATCAGAAGGACGTACCCAACGGCTAAGTAAAGATTTCTGTTTACTTGACAGTGCTAAAAGTCCATCTTTATCACTTTGAAAAGTAACAATAGAAGTAGGAAATGACGAAAACAAAACCTTATCGATGTTAAAATCTTAAAAATGAAATGTGATGTGCTGTAACAAACAAAAACAACTGAGAACGATGAAAACATAAACTGATTCTAGATGTGAGATTATGAAAACTTATTCACAAATATCAAGAATGACACACGGGGAAGGACAAAGTTAGAGTACATCTTGTGTTTAATAACAAATATACAGGTTTTCAATAAATTTGTGTATTATGCATTCAAAGATTGTGGCAGTTGAATATGTTATATGAATACCTAAACCATAGTGTGGTGGTTTGATGGTTAAGGGATTCGATTTTCAACCACTAGGTCGCAAGTTTAAACTATACTACATATAATTAGATTAAGTAGTCGAGTTGTATCGCCATTCCTCATATACAAACAATGACTTAAAGTTCAGTACACCGTTTCACAATTTGTAAATAAGAAATAG
Source organism: Schistosoma spindalis (assembly GCA_946903255.1). NCBI lineage: Eukaryota > Metazoa > Platyhelminthes > Trematoda > Strigeidida > Schistosomatidae > Schistosoma > Schistosoma spindalis. Next base: position 9,160,636 of record OX336418.1, on the reverse strand, counting down.
AAGTGTGTTCCGGATCGAAACTATGCTTGTTGAGGGATAAACAATCGGATGAATGAGTGACAGTAAAACTACTACACTGAATCAGTACATCTAGAAGATGTCGAGATGAAAACTTGTCAAATAAATGTTACTAAATAGTTAAGTAATAAAAGTCGCTAGAGGATAAAGACAGAATTTTCGGGCACATAGTTGAAGTAATCTTCCAATTTCCCAAACTGATTAGTAGCCTTGTGGAGATAGGTCTGTCAAACTTATTTTGTAAATAATTTTTAATATTATTTGTATTTATTTTGTCAATCTTGCACTGCATGTACATTTAGTATTAAATGATTGTACCTGTTGTTTTAGTAAGTGACTTTGATCACTTTTTCCGTTGTGATACTACATAGCGTGACACGTTTGTGGTTGTTTCTAAAATACACTACTTCGCACATACCTCTCGTTCTACATTCACTCGCATTTGCGTTAACCGAAGTCTGAATCAAATACCATTTACCTTTACAGACTGTGATTGGAATATACCATGAATACACCGCTAGATCATATCATCGAGGAATCCATCAAACTTACGGAAATTATTAACCATCTATAATTGTGGAGTTTTAATACCAGATCAATTTAGAACACGTACCCCACTGGTGAACTAAGTAACGTTCCTTATTTCTATTGTGTTTATAACATTTAACTTATATCTATATATATTATTATTTGCTATTAATAACTGTTATTATCTTTTGGATTAATATATTGTCTGGTCCACCACAGCCTTTATTATGATTGAATTAAATTCAGACATTCCAGAAAGAACACCACTTATACCAACAGCAATTTTTGTTTCAAATGTAATACATTATTTCTAGTTGGCCGTTTTAAGTATCGAGTGACTAAAGATAATTAAGCTTTTATTATGAAATAATGAGGATTTGTGGCTCAGTTGTATTCTGTTCTCTGTGTGAGCTAAGCGGTTTAATTGGGAATCCTTCATTGTCGTTATAGATAGGATCAGTCCTCAGTTCACGTACAAAAGGTCTATTTGATAAATGCAGTTGGTATAAATATGGGTTTAATTACTAGCACAAACTGAAGTATAACACAAAACCGTTGAAACCCAACAACTACATCCTGGGTCACTAGACTGTAATCAAAGTGTTAGTATTTACCGATTTCAGTCAACCAACAATATAACACGATCATCATCTGACCCCATCGGCTAGCAACTGTTTTTGATTATACTGCCTGACCAAAAACAGAATTACAGATTACCCAAACATTAAAAACGCGCGTGCATAGTTGGAGGGACCCAAAGTGAGATGAAAAAGCAGTGGTTTTTTTAGCTAATGGTAATTTCAGACAGAAATTGTACTCAGACCAACCAGATTCTTTACAAACCATATTGTTAACTCGATTATTTAATGGTGATAAGTGTAGAAATGAATGTACGGGAATTCTTTGAGTCGATGCTATTGTATCGTAAACCAAACTGTCAAATGTATGGATGCGGTCACTAATTATTTGAAATGAGAAGGATATTACAGCCGTTTACAAGAAATTTGCTTACAACCTAAATGTAAGTAGTAAAGACTAAAATAAATTTGGACAAAAGACTTGTCAACTTTAATATTTGTTAGCTAAGCAACCAAATATCGTGTCTATTTCACTTAGAAGTATGAATGAATATAAAATAACCAAGGGAGAAATCAGTTAACTAATACTTTATTATTTTAGGTTTAAATGGTCTTTAGTGTAAATTTTCTTTGTATCTGTGACAACTTGAGCTAATATGCTACCGTATAAGGCCCTGAAATTATTTGATAATTACACAACATTCAAACAAGATCCATGCTAGATATCATACTTAATATTTAAAGCTCAGTATAAAGCATGGTTAACTATAAACATATAGAGCATAAATCAAATGTAAATCAAGAAAACTCGTTTGTAGTCATGGTCCATGACTTACACGAAAGGATTAGCAAAGGAAAATCGTTCTTGTAGATCAAGGGCGTCAAGAAATGGTAAATACTCACGACCATTTATAACGGATGTGGATCTCAATACCTCTAGTTCTTCGACAGTAAAACCACCGGGATCTATAAAATAAAACGAGAAATTGGTTGATATCAAGTTTGAACATGATCAAATTTATGGAATATGTAGTATTAGATCTTAATTTAGTTGAGACAGAATTTTGATCGTTTTTTTCAGCGGCAACTAATTGCATTGAAGGCCTAAGTAATGTACAGGCTCCTAGTAGAAATGACGAACCAAGACTTACGAAACGAGATGGGTGACTATATCAAAGGCCAGCTATACCATCATTATAAGGTGTGAAACCTTCTAAGTAAAAACAAAGCGAAAATGAGATAACATAATCTCAGCGCTTGTACAACACGGTTCTTAATCGAAAGATACAAGAACTACTGTTAATTTTGTGTCCACATTTATTTATTTGTTTAAACACATAAACATTGGTACAAGGAGGCACCAAATAGATATGCACCACATAAATCATTCGATTTATGTGAGGGCTGGGAAACTGCCTGGGTGCCAAAACCAAAGCGGGTAGTTTTCTTAGAAGGCCACACCCCGAGCCTTTGACCTAAAGGTTTAATCCACAAGGTAGTGGAGCAACATCAGGAGATGTAGTCCCATGGTAGCCGGTAACCAACAATGGGTTCATACACCATTTGTTCCCTCAGGGTCCTGGGGCCCATGTGCACCATTAGTTTTGAATCAGGGTTTTCCAATTCACCTACGTGGATCCTTCATATCCACCAACCCGGTTAAAGCGCCGGATATTCGCTTTTCGTCCTCTCAGTTTTGTAAAAAAACACCCACTCCGCAAGGAGACAGTGAGTGGGACTTCCCTGGCAGTGGTTGTATACACGTGTCCATTTGAGAGAATCTCGAGCATTTTGATATTTTTCAGTGTGTTATAATCAAACAATGGGCTTAATATTAAATACTAAATCGATTAAAGTGACTTGGTTAAAAATTATTTACCCATAGAACTAATATCTTAAGTTCAACTGATGAATAGGTTTCAAATTAAATAACATATGGTTTGATGGTAAAATGTATTACGGAATCAAAGCTGTTATATTTATAGATAAAATGTCCGGCATTTTAACCGGGTTGGTGGATATGGAGGATCCACCTAGATGAGTTGGAAAACCCTGATTCCAAACTAATGGTGCACATGAGCTCCAAGACCCTGAGGGAAAAAATGGTGTATGAACGAATCGTTGGTCATCGGCTACCATGAGATTTATGTGGTGCATATCTATTTGATGTCTCCTTGTACCAATGTTCATGTGCTTAAATAAATAGATAAATGTGAATACAAAATTAACTGTAGTTCTTTCATCTTTCGATCCACATAAAATTCCACAGAAAAAAATTGCATATAAAATGGTGACGATGTGAATATATATTTACATCGACAAGTCAATAAGTAAAAATATGAGCTATGTGTTATTTGGAAAGGCTTTCCATTGCGTTGAATTTACGTAAATGTCTTAAAAATTCTTGGTGTCGTATGGTCTACATATCAACAGATTATTTTAAGTAACAACCAATAGTTATTTAATGGTTAGTTCAGTCACAAGTTATTTGCTCACGAGAATCAATCGAGATTTTTTGTTAGTCACGCTATAGTTAATAATAAAGATAGCTAACTTGAAACTGTAAAGTTAATTATTATAATCGATGACAAAAAGGCAACTGTGTTATCATTGAATTAGATGGCGAATTTCATATTTTTTCCATTTGGTTAGCTATAAGTGTTTCGTCAGGTGCTGATTCTAAGTGTATTACTGAAAATAATGGCCAATTATGGGTAAGAATAGCAACAAAATAACGAAATTAAAAAAACAACCTCTTTTCAAAGACGAAGACATATTGGATTTATGGAAATCGTGGGATTTCTTAGATATTCCTGTCATTTGTGGTGTTAAAGTACTACAAGAAGAACGGGAATCAGAGCAAGGAGGCTGTGTTCTTTGAACATATGCCTTTAATCCTTCTGCCCTAGAAAGCTGGAATTAATTAAATAATATTTTAATACCGATCTAAACCCCTTTTGGAAAATACTTCAATGGATCTAAGTAAAGAGGGATCCTGGACATCACGTTTCTATGCACATTTAATTAAGTAATATTCAGAGGATTTACTATGGATAGCATTAACTCTACAGCCAATGTGTAGAGCTCAAAAGCCTTGTGAAAGTTTCCTTTTTCATCTTCCGTAGTACCATTATCCAGTAAGAAAAGAGCCCTTGCAAAACCAGCCTGATGCATTAAATTAATCATAAATGTAACCAGACTTTGCTTTTAGAAATACGAGTGTTCGGTATGGAAGTATTTTGCACCACAGCTCTTGATTTGAGTTCTTTCACTTTGTTGTTGTACTTCTGAGCTAATTCTAATAAACCTTCAGTTTTTGAACCTGCTTCCAAAGAATTCAAGAGTGCTTGAGCAGCTTCCTAAGAGTGTTAATGATTCAATCAGCTATCTACAGTGTAGTAAAATGCAGCAGATCCGTATTGCTTCCGAGACTCTTCCGACACTGCAAGTTTTTTGAACCAATCTGCATCTTTCTCCAACTCATGAGGATTAGCCATTGACTAATCCAATCACTCTATAATATTTCTTTTAATCAAAACACGCAAGTGTTCACCAATGGATAAATTACCTAAAGGACAATTCGAAAAATAATATGAAGTTTGAAGAGTTATTGTGGATATGAAATCGAATACAACGTATGGGGAAGAAAATTGATTTTGAAATTTATGTATCAGTTTACGGCGGTTTTAGTTTAGTGAGTTCTGTTCAATGACTTTCAGTCGCATTAATTTACTCAGTATTCAGTTGGTTATTTGATTTTTAATGGACTGTTCTTGTAGTAATCGATTTACTTTAACTTTGTATTCAGTGACAGTTGTTCAAATAATAAAATTCTGTAACTGACAAATATAGATTAATAGATATACAGGCTAACTGATTTAAGTGTAGTCCGATTTTCCTAGGTCTCCAACAAGAAAAGCTTGTATACAAACTCGGACTTCTAATTAAAGTCAGTAGACAGTTATGAAGGTAGATGTCTCGTTTATCGTACTGAAGTCAAGATTGTCAATAATCAGTTTAGTGAACAAGCATATTAAAGATACACAGCATTCCGAAAGAGCAATAAGACTAATTTCCCTAAATACATAGGACTACTAGGCGATATAATCACAAGATACTGAGGATTAGTAGGATTCAATGCATGTCTAACACTGACGACATCCAAGTATTAAGTTCAATATCCTCAAATACTTTACACTCATGTCATAATAAATTTGACAGCTAACGACCATAGCGACAGAAATAGATTCATGATATCGGTAGTAAGAATGACTGGTTACACCTAAGATTAACTTTTAGAAGTCTTGCATTAAAGTTATTTTGGGAGAGGAGTAATCAATGTTTTGTGTATGCTTGTATAATTTACAGAGCTATGTCTGTTGTACCTGAGAGCAGGACGTAAGGTACTAAGTCTAAACACTTGATTCAAATACAGTATTACAGACTTTTACGATCCGGCTTCATTGCAAATCATACCTCTAAATGCATTAGGAAATGTCAACTAATGTCGTCTGATGAAAGGTGATCATATTATGTTGACTTTTAAGATTAAGACTCATGAACTAGTTTTGAATCTCAACACTGAACATGTGATCTAACTGTCCAAGTGTAGTATTCTAGGAATAAAGACAAAGTGCTGATGGAAACAGGAACAAGCATTATAATGAAATTCAAGGAATACTAATGTTTATCTGATGAACATTTTATACGGGATTTCCACAATCCTCCATTGATTGTTAGGTGAATTGAAAGGTTTTTATGGGAAATAGGCGAGACTATAATTTATGGACGAGCCGATAAGGTATAAGATAACAGGCCTCGGATATTGGCATGAAATTCACTCATCCAATTTGGTCAAATAGAGCATTATAGCTGGTGTCAGTTCGTGATGAAAACACTAAATCTAATCCCTAACGTTAATCATCAACTGTAAATCATAATTCTAATTGCTCACATGGGTTTAGAACCCTCACTTGGCAATAGATATTAGGTGGACACTCTCAAAGTCAGCCTAGCTTAGCTCAAAGGTCGCCCATAAATTATGGTCTCACCGAGAAATATACTTGAGATATAACCTAAATACCACGTTTAGAAATAGACACTGAAACCATCCGATTTCCCTATTTTGTGGGTTTCCTCAAAGTTTGGGGAAATTCTAAAAAATTTGGGAATTTCCCTACAATTCCATTGAGGCTTCGCCAAAATGGGTAAAAACTTCCCCGTGATAGGGAAATCGGGTTAAAATTCTGAAATGAGTGATCTTTTGCGAAAAAAAATCAATGACTCCGTAATATTCATGATCATAAGAATTGATGTTTGATGACGATCATAAGCATAAAACTGTTAAAGGCTCACAAAAATGGGACATGTGACACTAATCAGATATAAGATGAGTCACAAATTTTTGCGGGAAATTCATTCATGCAGTTGACTAAATAGTTTTGCATTATAGCTGATGTCATTTCGCGATGAAAACACTCAGTCTAATTTCTAGCTCTAACTATCAACTGTAAATCATAATCCTAAGTGGTTTATGACCCTCATTTAGTCCTTATCAGGTGTCCATTCTCAAGGTCACTTCAGCGTCGCTCAAAGGTCGTCCGTATATTCTAGTCTCACCTAGATGAGTCTAAGGTATATTCTTGGTTGTGAAATGGTCTTACAAAACAAGACCCAAACATTACCTGTCACGTGTCGGTGGTTAGTTCCACAAAACGCTAATATGTATATTACAGACTATATGAATTTACTAAGATATTGATATGAAAACACTTTCAACTATGGGTTGGAACAATTAACATTCACCACCCACCAAGATGAGGATTTTACAGAGTATGACTTACTGTCGTCCCTGTGTCCCTTAGATTCAATATTTTTTTCGTTTTTAAGGAAGTCACTAATCCGGATTAAATGCCGCTTTCTGATAATTTAACATACACTACTACGACGAACTCGATTGGTTATGAATGACCTTACAAAGGTCTTTCTAACTAACTGGAAATACAAGTGGAACAAACAAACAATTTAGTCCAGAAAGCCAAGAGAAGTTAGGTTTAGAAAGTAGGTAGAGGTTTTAGGCCGAGGTACTTACGAAGAATATATTTTATCAAAAATAGTGATTCCTAATGCATACGATTTGTTTCATTTCGTATAAGAAAATCAAATCGTTTATTTATGGCATTTCCGAGTTCATCTTTATCATTTAGTCATGATTATCAACTCTGGTAGGTTTTCTTAGTCATTGAAGATGTTCAAGCTAAGTCATCGTTCTTCAATTTTCAAAAATCATCTAAACGCTATGCTGAATTCACCTTCTTTGCCAGTATGTACATTTTGCCGCAGAGAATTCAGCAAGTACACGAATAATGTTTGAAATTCGGGAACAATTATAGGTCCGAGAACTACATAGACTTGCAATGAGTCATAAATGACTGGCGTTATAGCTCTCTGAAGTGATTTCTATAGAAGATATTCAAAAGAAGCATCGAAATTCAACATTTGGAATTGGCGATTATTTCTTAACAGCGATATCTATTCTTTTAGTTTGATGAGCAATAATAAAATTTATAGGTAATATTTTAGGAATACTAAAGTTGTCTTTGAACATGTCAACAAGTAACTGCGATCAAAACAGGGTTTGGAATTAGAGTGGGTAATTATGACGAGATACGAATATAGATAAGAATGTTATTCACGAACCGACATAAGCTATAATGTTAACATGTTATAGCCATACCGATAACTTTTTCCCGAGAATTGATTGGTCGCTATGGCTAGCCCGTAAAGTTCGGAAACAAATTGTAATTACGAAACTTAGCCTTCATTTATCACTGTTATAAGTTAGTAAAAAACAAAATTCACTACATAAATTCAAAATGATAAGGATTTATAATTTCGTTAAACAAATAAAAAAATTATCAGGACAAGATGTATTGGTCTTCACATTTTCAAAAAATTCTATAAAAACAATAACCAACATATTACATATAGTTATCAGCAGAAAATGACCCCGATTTGATTCCTTGGAAGCTATCCAAAGAGGTTATATGGGATAAAGAATCTGCCACTACACTGTTTGTCACGGAAGTGTGTTGTATATCTGGATTAAACCGCAAAATGTAGTCAGTTGACATGAATCTCTAGGTGAGTACCTATCCTGAGACGACCTTGGAGAGGAGGTTGTAGGTTTGTGGTCGGTTAAAAGAGTGAACTCTCAGCCTTCCACAGAGTGTTAAAAGCATCGAAAAATCACAACACATGGCTAGGAGTTTCCTGCCAAGTATGCTGTGCCTCAGCTGAGTGTCTTGCATCTATCTCGAGGAGTTATTTACTCATTTTTGTAAGACCCCTTCGATTGCCAAGTCGGAAGTGTATATGGAGGTACCACTATGCACTTTTCTCCAACTCATGAGGATTAGCCATTGACTAATCCAATCACTCTATATTATTTCTTTTAATCAAAACACGCAAGTGTTCACCAATGGATAAATTACCTAAAGGACAATTCGAAAAATAATATGAAGTTTGAAGAGTTATTGTGGATATGAAATCGAATACAACGTATGGGGAAGAAAATTGATTTTGAAATTTATGTATCAGTTTACGGCGGTTTTAGTTTAGTGAGTTCTGTTCAATGACTTTCAGTCGCATTAATTTACTCAGTATTCAGTTGGTTATTTGATTTTTAATGGACTGTTCTTGTAGTAATCGATTTACTTTAACTTTGTATTCAGTGACAGTTGTTCAAATAATAAAATTCTGTAACTGACAAATATAGATTAATAGATATACAGGCTAACTGATTTAAGTGTGGTCCGATTGTTTTAAGACTGCTTGCATCTGTTGGGGAAGCATAGACAATGTGAGCCGTCCAAAACAGGTTCGTTGACCTATCTGTAAAATCTGGCATTGTCTGTAAAATACTGCGATGAATCGTGAATTCGATTCTGTCGTGATGTGCTCGTCGACGTCAGATTCTGCGTAGCAGTGCCAGTTTTAGATATTGTCGGGTCAAGATGGGGTTAGCTGAAATGATGTTGGCGAAAACGATATAATCTTATTTAATTTAGGTGTCTGTTCTGTCCTAATGAAGGTGATAAATAAAAATGATGATAAAAATTACTGAAATTATGAAAACAACATCACGATATGTAAAAATAAAATGTTAGTAGAACGATTGATAGCGTTCCAATAATGATCAGACTTACAGTTGACGAGTCGGTGTACCGGATCACGTTGGTCTCACTACTAAAATTCCACAAGTATTGGTAGTTTAACAAAGCCTTAACTAGTTTTACTTTTTATGATCGAAATATGTCAACCCAGTTAATTCAAATTCGCAAGTGAAGAGGCTCAAATATACATTCGATAGGTTGTCGATGTATCGAGACTTGATCAATCTATTCGGGCTAACAATTGTAGGAGATGCGTAGTATGGCTTACCCACTCGTGATATGTTGCGATGCGTGACTGAGCGCCTGCAGTCAGGTGTATCCATTAAAAGTAATGAGGTCCGTATCAGTGTTGATGACTTTCTGAACTGTTGGTATTGTGGGTTTATTTACTGCTAGGATAGTAAGGTTGATGGATTAGAAGTTGTCTTGTAACTAGATAGATTTCAACTTTAGCTTTTAACCGAGAGCAATGGAATGGGATGATTATGTTGAGCCACTGATAAGTAAAAGCGTTTTCACATTGACACCTGACGTAATGGCAGTTTTCAGGCTTTGAGCCATTAATCAACTACAACACTTGTCGCCCTGATGGTTCGAATGTCTAAAGTATAAATGACTACAATCATCATATGACAGAAGAATTTCTCGTGCTATCAACTATTGAGATGAACGTACAATGGGAGTAAGAAAAGTTGAATAAAGATATGTGAAGAAAAATAAAGATGGAGATAAATAAATGAAATCAGTTAAATATTATAGCATGGCGGTGATATGAGGTGTAAAGATGAAAATTGTGAGTTGTGAGACAAACTATATGGGAGATAATTGGGTATGTAAATGTCACTTTCTGTTGACAGGTAACGCTGACCTCTGTTCGACTTAAAAGGCAGTAGGCCAAGTATATGTAAACGGGTTAAACATACCATTGAACCAAATGTCGTCATCAGTTAACTTTTCTTCGTGAAAGCACTCTGATGGGTTGGACGTAGTCTGTATACTCTATAAATCGGTAGCTGTCGTATTTCGAAAGAGGAAAAGTGAAGCTCATGTATATAGAGAAGTAAAAGGGGCATAACAAACCACGGATGTCATGTTTCGAAATATTTCACTTAATTCATCATTTGCAAAATACCAACATATAGTTTTGTCCTTACGTTCAAATGGTTCAAATGGTTGTGGACAGAAAAAGAGGGTTTTACTTAACGGGCTTCCGTGTTTAGTAGCTGTGGATCATCAATACCTCCAGACAGGTACCTAGGTATAATAATGATAATAGAGGGAAAAAGAAATTGGTAAATCAGAGTGAGATTTTACCATTAGTTCTTAAGAATAGATCAAGTTTTCTCTTAAAGAACTTATGGAAAGTCGCTTGGAATTGTTCAGCAGGTAGCGAATTCCAGCATTTGACTACTCGTAAGGAGTAGATGGTGTGTCTACAGTCCTTCCTGCTATATTGTGTCTCCAGTTTCTGGGTGTTGCTCCTTGGGTTTGTGTTGGAGCTAAACTGAGGTATGTGTTTAAGGGGATATACAGAAGTGTTTAGGGTACTGTGAACAAATAGAAGGTCACTTCTAAGACGCATATACTCTAAGGGGTGAAAGTTTAGTGATTGGAGGAGCTCTTCATAAGGCTTAAATTTGAGTCCTCGAACTGATTTCGTGGCTCGCCTTTGGATACGATTCAGATTGCATTTATCTTTTTGGAGTGAGGAAGGAAATACTGTATTTTTGTACTTTAAATAGGGACGAATAAAACTGTTAAAGATTATGTGGAAAGTTTTACCGCCAAACCGGCCAAAAATGCACTTCAATGTTATCGGTACAAGGTTTGCTCGAAAGGCATTTTTGTCACGGTTAGCGTAAGACTTCAAGACGTTGGGTACTAGCACTCCTAAATCTTTTTCGACTTGGAATACTTCTAGAGAGGAGTTTCTTAAGTTGTATCTGTAGTCTGCAACATGTCTCGATGGAATGCTTGACACATTGAAGTGTCAAAGATAAGCCCGTTGTCATCTGCCCAACTTTGAGAATGAGTCAGATCCTCCTGAAGTGCCAGTATATTCTCTTGGTTATTCTCCAAACCATAAGTTTTTGATTGATGTAAGATTCACTGACATTCCCTTTACTATTCCGAAACTCCTATAGTTTAAACATAACCATTAGTACACTATTCTTCTACGCCTATGCTTACATTCGACATGATCACATTCTTTGATTGTTTGTGCGGTGTGACCACATCAGTCATATGCTAACTTATACATCTTTTTACATTTATTTAAACCGGGAATAAATGAAGTAGCGTCCCAATTGTCTCGTCTTCTCCTTTACAAGCTTGTCAGTCAGTGAGGTGTTATGATAGTTTTATTTCACCCCGCTCAAGGCCGTTACTCTCGACTTGGACACACACATTTCTAGCCCCAAGTTTGAAACGGTTAGCTTAGTGTTAAGGCTTTGAACTAGAGCGAGATCAGTTTTCTAGTGTATACTATTGAGCAGACATCTCGAGAATATAAAAGACATACACTTACCGAATTGTACGTGACAATCAATTGACCTCTTTACAACCCAGTGAAAATAATTATAAGTGTTGAATATGATCTTCATAGGATTTGCCGCTTAATCATTTTATCGGCATTGTTATACATTTTTAAGTTGTTCCAGAAAGTTTGTTTGTCCTTTATGAAACAGCAGAAGAACTATAGAATTATGTTCTACGTCGTTATTGGTATTAATATAATAATAGACCCACTCCTAAAATTGTAGATGTCATATGATCTTACGTGGACGTCACATCATGGTTTACACTGACACATCGCATCGTAACAATTAAAAATATAATGTTCGGAGTTTGTAAAGAACACATTTAGGTCAAAGGTAGAATATTATATATAATGCAAATAACAACTTATGCAGAATGACCACGCCTGCAAGGTTGAACCATACCACCTGATTGAGTTCCATTGAATGTTCCCGCGTTCTCCATAGTTAAATTTCTCTTCGTGCCAATTGTTGAATAAAAGTCTCTTCAGTAATTATATGCTCGGCTTCAAGATCTTGTTGTTAGGGCCCAATGCAGCTAAAGAAAAACGATGTAGTTTGTGAGATGACACTGTTTTCTTAAGGCTAGAGATAGTTTTATGGTGGATGCGTTAACCTTTTTCTGAATAGGAAAGAAGTGCTTCACAGCAAATTCAATGTTGATATCTGAGCCATCGAAAGTCGGAATACCCCTATTATGCTCTATAGAAAGCTGAAAAAACGGTATTTTAAAATTTAGATAACAAGGCATAACATCTACAGAGGGATAGTCAGAAAAAGTAATTTCATTAAACTCCATACTCACACTTTATGTTACTGCGAGTGGAGAGGAGCTTATAGAAATTTTTGTAAATTAATATTCGCTTAATACAGTTTACTTATGAGGCTTAAGTTGTGTCACCTGGAGGAAGATTCCCCATAGAAAAGTTGGTAGAAGTCAGTGATCTGTTGAGTTACTGAGAGAGTGATGATCTGTGAAGGCTTGGTCGTTCTTCACAATATGTTTGAATATGAACATGATAGATTTCAAACAATCACTAGAACATCTCAACTGAGACATCTATCACGTATGAACAGAGTCGAACTTCTCCCATTTCATGGACATGATAGCAAATTAGTTCGAGAATTCTTTCAGAAACTCGCTCTTGTTTTGCCAGTCATCACTAGAACTCTGGGCTAAATAGACCTAGGAGTTTTCCGTTTGTGTGATATGGTTCATAATGAATTTCGATTGTAATTGGGTTGAAAGGTTCTGAATCAGTTTATCAAACTACAGAAAACTAAAGCGTCCCACAGGAACGGTTTCAATTCATTCGGATAGGTGAATAATTCGGAAATTATTTCTAGCTTATATTTAGGCATTATGTTTTGCGTGTAATATTGTAATCTGCATTTTCTCAGTACACTCCAGGTTTGCTAATGACATTGTCATATTTGAAGAAACATATGAATTACACGAGGAGTCTGTAAAAGCGTCAAGACATTCACTTTCAAGACAATGATTTTGTGTAGAAATCAGCTGGTTGGGACGAAGGAATAGACTTGCCTATTGTCCTCGCCTGTGGCAGTAATTCTCATTTGGTGCAGAGGTTAACTATCAATACTAGCAATTTCCATTTACTTAATGTTGATACAAGTAGCTTAGAGTTGACTGTTTCTAAGCCAAATATTTCTTTATATTGATGTTCATTTAGAACCCACACGTATCGCAACCAGTGGCACCATATTCAATCACTCTTACCGCGTTCATTGTCACCAGGCTACCTCAAGTCACATATTGAACAACAATCTTCTCAGTGATTATGTGACCAATACCACGACACATTCACATAACTACTGTTTATTTAAGTTAAGAACATACCAAACAACCAGTAAGGACACTATGTGATGGGCCAATTTACAAATATATTAACGAATAAAATGTAAATGCGAATTTGATAAGAGATTTTGGGGCGAGACTCTAATTTAAGGGCGAACTTTGAACGAATCTTAAATGACCCTGACAATTATCAGCTAATCAGTATAAAGTAAAAATATATCATAAGAAACTGATGAATTACAGTGGATATTCTTCTTTTACATGATCTAAAACTTGCTAAGGTTTGATAAAGGTTCAGATGTTTTGAAATCATAATGCATACGGTATAGGAACTCGTATATATGGCTCCATAATAGTCGTCCCTTAGAGCCGAGGTACGGTCTTAAAAAGTTCTTCAGTCTGGACCACATGGCGCCAGTTGTCGACGAAATGGCGCTTGTGCACTACGACATGATGCACATACCCAAGTCTATGTAGGCATCTATAAGCTCTCTAATCATCCGTATATACTGTAGTGCCCGGCTGCACGTATTCCTGTATAAATGGAATTTTTGTGCTTGCTTGCCGGTTTCTGACCCTCTGAAAATGCCCCTTTTGCGTTGATCGATCATAAATTCCAAGTACCTGCCAAGTATATCTACGGAAATGCTACTTACCCAATCTTCCTTGATAATACGTCCCCTGTTGTATTTTCGCTTTCTCACTACTGTTTCATCTATCTCCACAATACATCCTACTACTCCGAATGATTGGTGTAGACGTGTCATTTTAGTTGACATATATCACGGCAATACTCATACCACTGGACTGCTGAAGTTTCAGTAACATATGCAAACGCCGCAGCCAGTGTTACTGGTGTCTTTATTATCCAATTAGCAACTATTATCATGATTTGCCTCGGTTTCAGTCACGATCGAGCAAAGAAAGTCCTCGTTTGAGCAGACTTTTTCCTCCAACATGAAGAACAACGAAATACAGTCTCACCACGGTGGTCTGCACACTTTACTGCAGTCATTTGATAACCACAGTCGCAGGTACAAGAACTTCTTAGTAGTCTTATCCCTTGTAGCCTCTCAATAATCACCTCTTCTCTAAAATCCACTGCAAACTGATCGTATGTGAGCATTAGGTGTTGAATTTGGCTCCGTGACCTTGAAATTGTTCAAACTCTTCTGATTGGCTTGTCCTTAAATTAGAGTCTCGCCCTCAGTTAACTCCCTGACACAAATGAAACTTAATTTACCTTAGACGAATATCTACACCAGATACCGTCTCAGTGTCCATTATACAGGACTTCAACACAATTCAGATAAAGAACACGTAACTGGTCTGACTAAAACGTAGGTACATTTACACGATAACCGATAGCAATCACAATAATAATAAGGTTAGGAAGACGTATAATTCATCTAATACCTGTCAGACTACCTACTAGTCTGACTAGACAAACAACCAATCATCATTTTCCTCGGCCACACCTCATTAATATGGATTTTTGGATAATTGTTTTCTCCCAACAAACACAAGTTTATCACGAAGTTAACCACTGGTTTGCCTGAAAACTAACTCACAATCAAAATCTAGTACAAATCACACTTCGTTAGAAATTCGAATTAGTCATGTAATATGTGGGTACAATTGTACTCAAGAATCACGTCAATGTCACTAGTTTTAACTCTGTGGTAAAATCAGATACCTAGGGGAGATAAAGGAGAATATAAAGTTATGTCAAACAGAGGATTGATACAGTTACGTTCTTCCTAGAAGTAGAATAGCTCAAATTAACTACCTGATATAAGTCAACTGCATAGCCTTCAATATATCAATTTGTCTAAGAAACACACTGATCACAAACAAAATGATACGTTATATAAATGTCATTATTGCAAAAACCCACACTTATTACTACGCAGTTATAATTGATCTTTTCTATGCTTAACGTGATAACCAGATAGTTATTACACAGTCATTCCTTTTCGAGTGACTGGAGTATTGGTCTATTTCGGTATTATTACATTTATCTTTGGTACTATAACAATAAACCTAATCCCTGAATTGTAGACTCCTCACAATGCGACTATCTAATCTATAAGTCACGTCATAACCTACACTGACTCGTCCTATCGTAACAACCAGAAATATGAAGCTTAGCACTTCAGAAGAACAAATTTGGGCTGAGTAGATATTAATATATTTAATGCAAGATGCAATAGATTATATCGTGACCACGCCTACATGGCTGAGTAATTCCATTTCGACTGACTGTTGCCGCGTTCACAATTGTTAAACTTCTAGTATAACATGTTGAATTTAAAACTTCTCAGTAATTATATATACGGCTTCAAAGAACATGTGGTTAGGAAACAATGTTAGCACAATATGACGAATAAACTATCAGGGCAATATAGCAAGACAGAGAGACCAGTTAAGGACAAACCAATCAGAGATCCAAGAACATCAGAACAGGTAGGGCGAATACGTCAAAGATCTCTTGAATATACCAGCTCAAGTGAGCCCGCCACACATCGAAACAGCACACACAGACCTTACTACAGCTGTCGCTCCACCAATGATTGAAGAAATTAACACGGCCATCGTACAAATCAAGATTGGGAGAGCAGTAGGACCTGACAATATACCAGCTGAAGCATTGAAGTCAGATATAGAAGTAACTGCAAACATGTTCCACGTTCTATTCAGGAAGGTTTAAGAAGAGGGACAAGCGCCTACAGACTAGAAAGATGGGAACCTCATCAAGACACTAAAGAAAGATTTGTATTTCATAGATCTTCTATCCCACAAAGCGAAGACCACATTCCTACAGTCGATGGATACATGGAACCGAAAATTTCTGTCGACCAACATCAAAGTCAGAATCTTCAACACGAAATTCGAGACAGTTCTACTGTACGGAGCTGAAACTTGGAGAGCTTCAACTATAATCAAAAAGCACAAGTATTCCGGCTGAAGAGGAAATTAAGGAAAGACGCTGGAGGTGGATATGACATACACTGAGGAAGTCATCAAAATGCATCACAAGGCAAGCGCTAAGTTGGGTTTCTGAAGTGAAACTGTTATGTACTTATGGACTGTCATTATACCATATAACTAAATCGCCAATCACAACATCGACTTATGCGATTTCAGCCGTGCCGAACCAATGACGCGTTCATAAGCACATGCAGCCCAGGGATATGTATACATGGTCTGGTCACTTAATAATCATCCAATAATATATGCATTAATAATCCATAAATAATTCCTAAGAGTTGCAATGTGGCCACTAGTCTAAGTGACTCGACACCGCGTACACTATTTTGGAATGTAAACTGGAGTAATATAGGTAGTCAATAGGAACATCTAAAACCTACAAGAAGTCGGTCGTGGATGTAAAGAAAAGCGTATAATAGTGGAATAAACACAAAGAATTTGCAGGATTATCGCATAATAATTGAGCTGAGCTTGAAAACCTCAACATCGTAACGTGAGAGATTCAAGCACTACAACCTAACTAGCCCAAAATATAAAATCAAACTTGGGAATTTACAAATCCGTGCTCGCTTGATATTTTGTTGTAAGTTGTACTGTCGTATCAATAACTTAACAAAGTGTATTTGACAACTAACTAAATCACAACAGTCCTTTCGAAAATAATGGAAATCAGAAAATTGTCCACGAGTGTACATTACATCAATATCATTGAATTACAGGACGCACCATATTGTGGAAAAACCCTTGTTCGAAATTTGTAGGTTTTGAATGGATATTCTTACAAGATAATTAAATCTAAGTAAAATACAGAAAAGTAGTTTTAGTCACGAGAACAGGACAATCAAACGAAAGAAGAGTAAGTACTTATAGGCTTAAATTTTCGTTGAAACAGTTTGAAATTAAAGGAAAAAGTTTGTGCGGAATGAATATTTGTTAAACAAACCTCAGGCTACTAATCATTTTTAAATAATACGGTTAGAGGACAACAAAAAATATCAACTTTATTGAAGCGTTGACAGATGGAAATTAATCTTCAGTAGACACTCAGAGATTCTTCAATGATAGAAGTCACTTCAACCGAAAGCCTAGTATAACAAACACTCTGGGCCTGCCAACATGATCTGTCAATTGATGCAGATATACTACAATTACCGTCTTTATCTGGAAAGTGGTTTTTAATGTTATTTTATATCAATTGCAGTTAAATATCTTACTTGTATTAGACTCAACCACCCTCATATGTATACACCCAACTCTGAGATGAACAGCAAGAAAAAGCAACGTACAATGAGATTTTAATTTCTCAACAATTCCTGAAATTAACTGTACAGTTTAAGATACTGCGAACAATAAAACACTATCTTCATCATTTGATTTACTGAATAACTAGATGAATCTTGAAAAACAGAATCTACAGTGAAATTAGAAACTACAGTTACATGTGGAATTAAAGCGTTCGGTAGAAAAAAATTGCTAGGAAAATCTTTAGGAACATAATGAAGTACATATTCATTTTGAACTGAAGATAAAAATGAACGACAAGAATAGAGATGAGAACTCTATGTCTAAGTTTGACTGTACAGTAAGAGATAAGGCGTGTTTAAAGATTCAGAGTAAATATCTTCTAATGTTGTATAATCAGCATTATCATCATCAAACAATATCCACTGCATACCAACTTTAGCTACACAAGTGTAGTGACCACAACTAACTGATAAGCCACTATGCAAAATCATTGCTTGTAGACTATAAGTTCTGGAAGTGAATTTAGATTTAGCAGAATCATTTGTTGCAGAGATATCGTTGTACGTATAGGCTTCTGTGTTTGAAGATGACACTGTAACTGATAAGCGTTCTGGTATATGGACACGATGCATAATTTTTGAACATGTTTGATTAACTCGAGAATATTTAAAAACATTTAGACAAATCAACACATGTGATGAAAGCTGCTGTAATTTTAAGGATCTAGCTTGAACCGTGTGTTTACCACATGATTCACATTTTGTTGATGAAGCAACATGTTCAATTCGAGTAAAATGTGTTTGTATTAGAGTAGACAAATCTGTTCCAGGTTCGGTAATTTCTTCTTCCACTAGTTCCGAATCATTGGACTGTAGTGATCAATAAAAAGCACGTAAAGTATGTGTACTTGATGTTAGACTAAATAAAACAACTGAATAATTTGGTTTCGTAAAAAAGAAAAGGCCAAGACAAGTACTATTCAGCAGTAGTGTTTCATAATACTATCATTGTCAACAACAGAAATTTCGAATCAGAAAACAAATAAAAGGTTGCTGTCTTATTCCATAAGAACATAGGATGTAAGTTGAAATAAAGATATTTCAATATGATAGGAACGGACTAAATTTCATAGTAAGGTCGAGATAAAATTAGCGTGTTAATAATTTACAAAACTCGAAATTACCAATTACTTGCGTTTAAAGTGACAGTGGACAATATTAACCTTTTATGTACTCTTGTCAATAAGTACGTTAAATCTGTCCAATTATGCTGTCCTTTGACAACATTTATCCGATGAACAGTAATTATTTGCCAAATCGAATTCAGACCATAAGTGTATGGGTCCAATTTGCTACATCATGTTAGTACAGCGAGATGAAATCATCAGGTCAAATTACAGGGAAGTAGAAGTAGTGACATTATCAATGGTAGTAGGAAAGATGGAAGATGAACAAAGAGGATGAGAAGATTATAAAAACATCCTGTAGATCAGCACAGTGAAAAGTGCATCGTTCACTGAAGTCTCAGAACTATCTTTTACGACACATTCACAATGATATCATCAAAAATACCAGTTAAAGAAGTACTTTTTTTCGCGCAACCATAAATGCACAGAAGTGAGACTATAATTTACGAGTAATAGTAAAGTGACCACGAGGAACGCCGAACACTTACTGCATTCAAACAAGGATTATGAATTAGTTTCAGGTATTTCATTACGAACTGAGAACTACAGTGTCGAAATCCTAGTTAGTTATATAGATCAACGGATTTCAAGTAAAAATTCAAGAGTTGCTACCATGAATCTGATCGATTTGTCACTAAATTAAAGCCCGATTTCGCCAAGTAGTTAGTCTTTACAGTTAGTAAAAAGATCCATCAAGTAGATGTTTATAAAAAAGGTTAACTGATTCAGGTTTTTACTTGGAGTTTATCAGATCTTTTTGAAGAACTCATTTATAATATACAAGTTTGTGTACTTCGTTTTGAGCTTTACTTCATTGATATGATGGTACTACTTGAACGTTCACACTAAATAATGTGAAGCGATAATTAAACTTTAAACATGGGTTAGTGGCTGAATGCTTTATCTACTACTAGGCTTATGAGACATCAGTTCACAACCGTGACACTTGAAATCCTGATGGAGATTTATAGCTTTGCTGGTTAGTTTGTTCGTGAAGCCTAAATTGTTATCCTTGACAACATCACATAGGAGCGAGGTATTCGAATTCATCAACACATGATTGACGTATTTTATTGTCTGCACATTTAATTTGACTTTCTTTTCTATATGAAGTTTTTGCTGGTGTTACCCAGAAGGACAATGAAAGTGTCACAATTAAATAGCCTCGGTTAGCGACTGAAATGATACCAACATGATATAAAAAAATATTAATATAATGCTTCAAGCTTTCAAAGTTCATGGTTTTAAAGC
Source organism: Schistosoma spindalis (assembly GCA_946903255.1). Classification (NCBI taxonomy): domain Eukaryota; kingdom Metazoa; phylum Platyhelminthes; class Trematoda; order Strigeidida; family Schistosomatidae; genus Schistosoma; species Schistosoma spindalis. Next base: position 9,140,309 of record OX336418.1, on the reverse strand, counting down.
CAATTGTATCATTCGATGAAAAAAATTGCAGTAAACTAAACAGTTCTTTTAACTACAGTTTACTTCTTCGCATGAAAAGTTTCAACGTGATGGGTTCGTTGGGACAATTATAGTAGTCGTACTTTGTACTATAACATTTTCCGGGTGCCAATATATAAAAGGTGAGTCAGAAAGAGGGAGGTTATGTCTTTTTGATGTAACACACTATACTCCCTAATCATATTCAGTAGTTTATATCTGCTAGCCAAACTTGAAACTTCTACATACTTCTCTAAGACAATCAACTTTATGACATTGTTTGGATGTTTTAATTAGTTTCTACTCTACATACTATTTCTACCTCCTTTTTATAATAAATAGCATATTTTCTGCCATTCGGAAGCTTTTTTGATGGGAATACCTTCCCAATTTGTTTTTAGTAAAAGTTCGACACAGAATTGTGATGTTACATGAATCATAGATGGACTTTCTACTTGGAATTCTTTGACAGTGTAACGGAAGTCTGGATATCCCACGACTGGAGGTCTGTAATAAATCTTTACAGGTTACATGGCTTTCCCTAACAGTACTGTTTTCGAGACGAATTCCGTTGTTTTGATTTTGAGACTTCACGCGCTACTCGGTCAGTGATTTGGAACCGTTGAAACGATTCTATATATAGAACATTGAACACAAAGCTGATGTAACTTAGTAAGTACGATCGAATTTCTGCAATAAGTCCTGAACTTCCATCTATTGTGAAAAGGCTAGAAATTCCTCCTTAACCCCACCCGTAAACCTAAGTAAATGGACTGTTGCTTGAAACCTGTTATCCAATGGATAAAGGTGCATAAAGTAAACCGCTATCCCATGGGAGCAATATTTAGTTCTCTTACGTTTTAAAGCTCACTGAGTAAATTCCTGAGAATAATTACAGTGAAATGTGAAAGAGATAGACACAGACTTACTTCAGGAATTTTGGTAACAAAACTTGGGTTTTCACTAGGTGCCTGGTCTTGATACAGCAATTCTTGTGGTTTAGTTAGTGGAACGTATAGACAAATAAATTGTTCTTGTCTAGAACTAGAGACATGTTGACACTCTACACAAGAAGTGTGCCTTAACATAGTACCTCCAAAAAGACGCGCAACTGCCGACGATGATGATAAACCAGAGTCGTCATTTAAGGTGTTTTCACCAAGGTTCTGTATAGATTCAGTTGAACAGGACTGTTTATTTGTACTGTAAGGACAAGATGGCTTTGGTTTGAAATCCGCGTCCGTTGTAGATTGAATATATCGATCAGCCGTAAAAGTTGATGAATTGCTATATCACAATAATTAGTGAAATATAAGAAGCATAAAAAACAAAACTGTAAGCTAAAATTTATCATTACAAATAGGATACACAACTAACCGTCAAAGGAAATTTATTATCATGTATTTTACAAAATATAATAATAATAGGATTTCTTTAGCCGGTTTACAGGAGTAGTATATAGAAACTTATATGAAGAAATTCATATGATGGTAGAAATGTAAAGCACAATTTATTGTGAGTTGTTCAGTTGAGTATACCTAATTAGTAAAACAATCTATATCAGTTGACTTATTTTCCGAGTGATTTAAAACTGACTGTACTAACCTTAATAATAAACATATAGAGCCGAATTCAATGGCTCAGAATATTTAACATAAAAGTATTACAACGGAACACTAATGAAAGTTCTGGTGTAATAGTGCAATAGTTCAATAGTAAAAAGGTCAAGGCGTGGATTATGTAAATAATGGATAATGCAAAACACATAACCAGAAAAATGATGGCAGCAAACAAGGTAGAAAATAGGTGACTGTCAGCATCCATTTCAAAGGATCTTGAACTATTTCACCGAAATAATCTAGCTACCTATTACAACTACGTCATACATTCAATCTGAAAAATTTCAGTTTACCACAAACTTGTAACTCATTTAGTGGGTAAAGGTTTATCTACTCAGCTATGAGCTATATTGTGTAAGAACTCTAGAAATACCACCATGCTGGATAAACGAGAGATGTTCTGTGTACTGGTATTGTTGTTTGAAAAACCCACAACTATCTGTCATTTTTATCAAGTAGATTACCGCTTTAAAATAGGTGGGGGTCAATCAGATTCAAAAACTTATTGATATGTTTGGTGAAAGTAAAGTGTGATTGTCTATTGCATATCGACAGACACACACTTATGTTTCACATAAATTAGACTATTTTATATTGTAAACTGCTTGTTCGCCTACTGCCACTCCATAATTATATCAGTATACGTTTTTATGATTGATATATGATCCGGTTGCATCTTGCGTGTCTAGGTCCGCATGATTTAATCATAATCAGGATATTACATTTATTAGCTGACTACTCAACTGACATGCTACGTCCTCATTTTATCTGGTAAAAACGACTTCTTTCCGATGATATCACAAAATTCCAGCGAGATTGATTTAACTACGTAATTGTTTAGTTTTGTAGTACTAGATTACGGAAATAAGGACACTTCACATTTTTATACATCAACAACTTTCTAAAAGAAATGATTTTTTCACAGTTTAGTGTATGAATTATGCCAATAAGCTAATCAGAAATTAGTACAACCACTTCAAGGTCACGGGGTATATACCGAAACCAGGATATTGACTATTGACCGTATGATAACTAATTTTATTAAGGAAAATATCATTTAATATCTAAAAGATCTTGGATTGCTGAGAATACGGGGGTAAGGTGAACGTAATAATCAAAATCATCAAAGAAATATTTCTTTGATGATTTTGATTATTACCCTGAAGAAGTCCAGACAAGTTAGCTGGACGAAACGTTGGAATTATTTAAATTTCAATCGCTGAGATTGTTTCAAATATAATTTACATATGTAATGACTTCTCTATACTCGGCGCCCAATATCTGTCAAACTATTCGTTCTAATCTTGACGAATATACGTATAAACATCCAAAGAATGTTGAAGTACCCATAACCGATATAATATATTCATTTATATTTGGTGTCATCTGATTAACTGAACAGAGATTATAACCCTCCAAGAGTCTTCCTTAGAATAGGCTGAAGTTCGTTCAAATTTATTTTATTTTAATATAGTGAAAATTCCCATTTGGACATTTGATAAATACAGAAGGAACGAATTGAGCGAAGAAATTTCTTTTCAATTAGTTTTTCATCATGGCTCTACACTAATATATATATGATTTACAATAATGATATAATACTCATTGAGTGGATAAGTTACGTAATAATTACATAATGACATTTAAATTAACATCTAGTATTTTGGGAGGAAGATGATTAATATTCAAAGTAATTATTAAGTTAAGAAGTTGCTAAGTTGCATAATATATGAAAAGAGAAGGAACAGAATTTGTAATGGTTGGTCAATAGAATAGAAGTTACGTAAGAATCAAGAGATGACTGTTGAGAAATTATAAAGTTTAAAAGAAAAGGAAAAAAAAATTAAAAACTATAAACCAAATGCTATAAGTATGGAAAATAGTTCAGTTAAATGGAATGTTATACAGATGGCCAAGGCAGCGAAAGTGGTTGGACAAATTCTTCTGAATGCAAAGGTCAGGTTTATGAGCATGGATTGCGATGGCTTCCGCAATGTGTAAAAGGCGCACTCGTAAACTATGTGGTAAATTTGATGGGATATGGTAGATAACCTTAAAAGCTTTATTCAATTCAACTTGGTGACCTGTGTCAACCAAATGAGCGAGAATAGAACTTTTAATCACTTTTACCTGTCCTTTATTTAGCCACGATGGATGATGTTCTGTAATGCGGTGACGAACTTGCCGAATTGTACGCCCTATATAACTGGCTAAGATTCGGAACATACTCAGTACGAATGGGTACCCTTTGAAATTCATTGACAAACACATGATGGAGAAGAAACCAAAAGCGAAGATACCCACGGTCCCGAAGAAAGTACTATTCATAAAATTACAATACATAAATGATACTACTGAAGAGATCGTGACCCAGAAACTAAGAAGAGCTGTACAAAAAACATTTAATGCAGCCAAACTGAATACTATCTTCTATAACTACCCCAAAATAAGAACGACTAGCAAAGACAGACTGCCTGAATTCGCCAAATCTATGTGTATCTACCAGTTCAACTGCTCCTGTGGAGCCAGTTATATAGGGCGTACAATTCGGCAAGTTCGTCACCGCATTACAGAACATCATCCATCGTGGCTAAATAAAGGACAGGTAAAAGTGATTAAAAGTTCTATTCTCGCTCATTTGGTTGACACAGGTCACCAAGTTGAATTGAATAAAGCTTTTAAGGTTATCTACCATATCCCATCAAATTTACCACATAGTTTACGAGTGCGCCTTTTACACATTGCGGAAGCCATCGCAATCCATGCTCATAAACCTGACCTTTGCATTCAGAAGAAATTTGTCCAACCACTTTCGCTGCCTTGGCCATCTGTATAACATTCCATTTAACTGAACTATTTTCCATACTTATAGCATTTGGTTTGTAGTTTTTAATTTTTTTTTCCTTTTCTTTTAAACTTTATAATTTCTCAACAGTCATCTCTTGATTCTTACGTAACTTCTATTCTATTGACCAACCATTACAAATTCTGTTCCTTCTCTTTTCATATATTATGCAACTTAGCAACTTCTTAACTTAATAATTACTTTGAATATTAATCATCTTCCTCCCAAAATACTAGATGTTAATTTAAATGTCATTATGTAATTATTACGTAACTTATCCACTCAATGAGTATTATATCATTATTGTAAATCATATATATATTAGTGTAGAGCCATGATGAAAAACTAATTGAAAAGAAATTTCTTCGCTCAATTCGTTCCTTATTTTATTTTATTTATTTGAACACATAATATTGGTACAAGAGGGCACCAAATATATATGCGCCACACAAAACAATGAGAATGGGGAGAGAGAAAAAAAGAAGGTAAGGGACGTAAAAGAAAAACAGAACAATAACGACCAGATTAGTGTAAGGTAGTCTAATAATAATAATAATGAGGGGGGGGAACGGAAAGGTACAACCAGAAGAATTCTTCCAGTTAAGTAAGATACAACCACTTTTTATGAAGAAAGTAAAAGAAGGTTACAGCAGGATCGCCACTGGCTTCTATTCTGAGCTATATCTGATCATGTCTCTGGCCACTGTGTTGCACCATCTCCCGGGCCCTAGCAAGGGAGTCGTGAAGGACCAACACAAGCCAGCCCTTTGCAGCTTTCTTTAATACCCCGACACCATGTCATACACTGACCATTTCTCCGCTTTTTCCAACCAGTCCCAGAGTCGGCAAATAATGCACGACGTGGAATTATCTGGGACGACATTTATGGAACATGTCCAAGCCACCGAAGTCGGTGTTTCAAGATGGTGGCACCAATTGGATTATCGTCTCTGTGCCCGAACACACGATGCCGAACCTCTGCATTACTAACATGGTGTTGCCACTGGATGTCAGCAATCCTTCAGAGACAGCGATGATCGAACACAGAGAGTCGTCTAACATCCTCAACTCGGAGAGGCCAGGTTTCACAGGCATAGAGCAAAACTGCTCTCACCTACGCGTTGTAGATCCGATCACATACAGCCAGACTGACATCACGAAGGCGCCAAAGATGACCCTGATTGACATAAGCTGCTCTGCTTTTCACTATACGTGCATTAATCTCATCACTCACGCCACCACCAGCACTTATGCAGCTACCTAGATATACGAACTTTACGATTACTTCTATCTCCTCACCATTTAGGGTGAGTACAGGATTAGAATCTTGGCAGTCTTGTAGAAGTACTTCGCATTTTGAAGGTGCAAAGCACATACCGTACCTACGGACGTTGATTACCAACTGATTAAGTGTGGACTGCATTAATTGCGGATTGGATAAACTGTTTTCTGAGCTGGTTGTTCGTATAATCCAGAAGTTTTGAACACTATTCCAAACTACAACAGTATCCACCTTCTTGAGTTACAAGTTGTTTGCAGGATAGAGTGATAAGTGTGTTTCAAGAAAAATCATATTGGAGCGCACTGACTGGTCCTATTTTTAGTCAATCAAGGTTAGTGGAAGTGATCCTGGGGGATCAATAAATTTTCCCTGACATTAGTTTTCCGTGTCGTTGCATTGTATTGGTTCCCAATTTCAAGCATTTAACATTAGGACCGCGAATAGCACAAGCCATTTCTATCCTCTTACTCCAGTATATAAAGAACCTTATGTTTCACCTTACGGAAAAATCTCGAACAGGAAACAAATAAATGTATTTTTTTCCAAACAGATCGTTTTTAACGTATTCCTGTCAGCACTAATTATATTGCATGAGGTGTAGATCACTTTTAAAAATACATGAAACTATTTTCATAATCTTTATACAACAGCAATAACAATTGAGAGACAGCTGACGGGTAGACTGTGATGTGACGATGTACAACCGAAGTAGTATCCCAAAACTACCAACAGATAGCTCCAAATAATCGCAAAGCAACAAAGCATTCAATTAAGGGGGTATTTACTACAGGAAAAAAGGGTGAAACATGCTAACAAAATATTGTCAAATAGAGATATTTTTGTAGGTTATATCAACATGTATTAATTGATCAATTTATTTAGACTGTGGTGCGTGAGAAAAGTAGACATCACGCAACTGACCTTAAAATAAGCTAACGAAACATTATCATTAGTTACATAGTTCTCTTGTTAATGCGATTACTCTTAGTACTATGAATGCTATTCTCCAGAACGAACTCCTATAATTGACGTTGAACAGTTTAGAGTCAATAACAAAAATGCCTATCAGAGAAAGGAAAAAAATTAGATGCTACTGAGTTTCAAGATAAGAAATCTGGTTTATCTAACGGCAGATTTACATTCACGAGCTTTAGATTAGTAAGGTATGTAATAACTCAGACAAATAGGTTTATTCTACAGAAAGGTTTTCATAATTGAAATATTCAAAGAACGATGTAGTTTGTTACTTTATATATATATATATATATATATATATATATATATATATATATATATCACGTTCAATTGGATCATATGATTGATACGAATCACTTGAAGTATATCGACCTATCTACTGGAAAAATTAATAAATAATCATAGAGAAGAACCAATCAGATATTAAACGTGAAATGGTCAGACTACATTCACTTCTATAGAAACAACTATATATGGACTTTTCTTCCACTAAAGAAAATATGTATTACACATATGTATATTGTGATACACCTAAATACTACTGATAATCAAACGTATTTATACATCCAGTAGGCCAGTGGTATTTCACATTGTTTCTATCGTATAAGATATGTAAACTCTACATATACAAGTTAAAAATATGACTACTGAAAACACTATACATTATAACTACGAGCAAATATGAAATCAAGCTGAAATTATTACTTGAGAAGTAAAATAATCTAAAATCATGCTGAATGTTTACTACAAATAACATTTATTCCATAGTATGAAAACGAACAAAATCGATACAATGCAAGTAGTTATGCGTAAGTTGCTCGGTCATAATAAGAGTAGAACCTGACACTTATTGCCATCTGTTAAAGTCGCAATACCACACAAGCAGATTAAGTGAAATTAACACATCACAGAATAACAGAAGTAGTAACAGTATCAGTGATAGTATAAAATATTAAACACAGAGTGTAATTCAGGGAGAAAGAATTCACAAAATAAAAGTCTTGAAACCCAGGAGCTAAAGTCGGTCATCTGCAACGTAGAACCAGGCACATATCTGCTTGGTCCAAGTTGCTTTATCTCATTAGGACAAAAAGGTGAAGACCAAATTCATAGAAGCAGTTACTTAAATGGTAGCGTCATATTAAAAAAAGTAATTTTAGTCTCACGGTTTAAAGGAAGACAAAAAGTCTAGACACCTACGCCATTGTGATCGATTCTGAGCCATGTCACTCAGGTCTCCAACCACTAGTTACGATAGTTGAGCGGACCCTAACATGGCTCAGACCAGAAGTTGGTGACTTTAAGGACTAGTGTCATGCTTTGGCCTGGTGACCCCTGACTTTCTTTTATCCGTCCCCAACACCAGTCATCATTGAGCGCCATAGTAGTCGGTGGTTGGGCATGCGTAATACATGGACTAACCATCTCATTTGATGAAGATTCACCTCACAAACTGATTTACCATCATTCCCTAATACACTGCGCATCTAACTTCATTATTACTTACCTGGTGACCCCAGGAACTGAAGCACGACAAAGAGTGAATGAATTCGCCCTATTAAGGTAGATGTAGAACTCCTACTCAACATCTCCAATCATCGGTTGTGGTATTCATGCAGACCTTAGCCAGGTAATCGGGACCTACCAACATGGCTTATTGCAAGAGATAATGATTTCATGGACTACTCACTGTCTTCTCATGGCGGGGGTGATATTTACGAAATTGAGAGGACGTAAATCGAATGTACAGTGATTACACCGGGTTGGTAGGTGAGATGGATCTGCCTAAGGGACTTGGAAAACCCTGATTCCAAACGAATTGTAAACATAGGTTCCACAGTCCTGAGGGAACAAATGGTGTGCGAACATATTCTTGATCGCTGGTTACCACGGGATTTTTAAGTCAAAGGCCCGGGAAGTGGCCCCTTAAGAAAACCACTTGCTTTGGTTTAGGCAACTGAAGAGTATCCCGGCCCACACACAAATTTAATGGTTTGTGTGGTGTGCATATGTATTTGGAGCCCTTTTGTACAAATGTTTATATGTTTAAATAAAAAAATAAAAAATCGTGGACTAATCCCATGTACTAGTTTGAGCACGTTCAATCTTCTAACCTACTTCTACACTGCGAGTTGAGTAGTGATGTACGGAATAATAAACATATCGGTAGTATGAATAGTTTTATTTGAGTGTTGTCGTCTTGCGTAGGGTGATTTAACGCTATTCACATTGCATTAAAAGAAAAATATATAACCCAATTGGAAGAAACAATTTACATAGGGAAGAATGAAACCTTCATTGCACAAAAACATCCATTTTGTATTTAAATAACTACCAAACACTTACCAATATGAATCGAGAGAGAGACTTTGTTGTTTTTTACAACATAACTCTTCTTCATGTAATCGATCCAATAAGTAGTTTAAATATTCAGCTGCATCTTGTTGTTCACCAGATACAAAATGTGCTGGTTTAGTAAGTGTAAGTACAGCTCGTATGTCACGGACAGTTGGAAGCTATTGAAGTACAAATATGTAAGAATAATTTTTCGTTTTTATTATACCAATATTTAGATTAATAATGTAAAAAGATCGTTAACACTTAGACTAATTAGAGTAGAACATATTGACTCAATAGAAAAACACTTAAAAGTCATGCTAATAAATCCCGACTAGTTGAACTAGAACGCAATACATCTCCGAGAAGTCACTCATTATTTGAACTGTCTTTAGATGAGCGTAAATAGTTTGGGGATTACGTTTTCAGTGTCACTGAAAAACAATTACACAAAGTTGAACTTAAACACTTGGAAATATTGCAACACGTAGACGCAATTAAAAAGTTTCCTGAACATCCCGAAAGGTATGTATTTAATGGGTCTTCTATCACACTTTCGTCAATCCAAATGCAGGTCTTATCATTGGGTCCCAAATTTTTTAAAAGCAACCTCTAAAACCAATAGACTTCATATGCAAATACAATCCGGAAATCTAGTAAATCAAACTCATGATCTTGTTCCAACATCCTCAAAAGAATTTCAGCATTCTAAATTCAAAAGTACTGGGCTGCTGTCATGGATAGATTACCACACAAGTTAATGATAATAATAACTTATTAACTAACTCCTGAAAAGAAATAAAGACTTGATCCTAAGTAAATCTGACAAAGGAACTGGTGCAGTACTCCTTGGTCGTCAAAATTATTTGGACAAAATGCGGTTAATCCTAGAGGATGACATAAAATTTTCCAAACTTAAAAGAGCAGACAAAACAATGCAAATCGAAAAACAGATAAATGATGTGGTTAAAAATCTGATAAACATAATCCTACCATATGGAGACTTTATTTAAGCATATTTACATGGTCTAAAAGCTTTTAAAACCATAGGGATTAGTAACAGTCGTTTTGATTCCAACAACTGCACGCATTTTGTAGAAATGGATTACAAGAAGACTCTGCTAAACGAACATCTTTACTCGGTCATATTTCAGACTAATCGTAATAGACCACAAGACCCATACCTCGTATGAAGGCTACTGACACTGCTTGGTTACCCGAATCGAAGTATTTAAAACATGATTCGACCCGAAGACTGAACGGTTGAAAGCTACTACTCTAGCTCATTCAGAAATAAGTGACAAAAATGATGAACATCAGTTCTCTTTGCTTGAGGCATGGGTATTGCATAAAATTATCGTCATAGCACGGAGTACGTAACAAATCTGAAGGTTAGTTCATCAAACAATGTCTACCTAGTCAATTCTAGACATTGTGGAATGCCAGTGGTAGTTTTCGAAGCCCCTACCTAAGAAATAAACACTAGTAAGTAATAAGCGTTTATAAAACTTAGAAATATGTATAATTTATGGCTAGGGAAAATTTCGTTAAGCAAAATGAGTAACCTAATGGCATAATCCAATCAAATCCCTTCAAGGGACAAAGACGAAACATTTCGGCTCAAGATTTCACATCTCGAGAACACTGAGACCAACAGAGACTGATAAGTGATAAAACAAATGAAAACAGTGGTATCAACAGATTTTAAATACATGCAGGATAAAGAGTACATATCTCTGCACTGACGCGACCAACTTTATGGCCCGTAAAATAAAATATCGGACAACCAACTTTAACCAAGATAGATGAGATCTAGGGAGTCTTGCGGAGACACATCAGTGGCCGGTGTTGTGTTTGATTTAAAATGTATGATGTGATTCTATTGTCGTAATTCACAACTATGACAAGATGGCAAGTGATTAGGTATTACTCATCATTGTAACAGGCACTTGAGAGAATATAGACTAACACTAGCATGATGTGCTTAAACTCATCGTCACTCGTTTATCCACTAGAGCGTGAGGTCATAAGTGCAAGTAAATAAAAACTGAGTACCTAACTACACCATAGAATTATTTCAAACACCGAATACCGAACTTGCCACCACAAAAATATTTTTATGTACCTGATACTAGTAATGCATTATAGTCAAAAATAAATACGCTACAAAATCTAATTCCGTTTGATTTTGTGTAAAAATTGAGCAATGGAAATTTACCAGTCTATAAATAAATAATGTTATAAAGCAAGTTAAAGGTAATGAGATTTAGGAATACAGCAAATATTTCATCAACTTACTTGATGTGTATCAAGTGACTGGAAAAGCGAAAATAGATGAGCATGTAAAATACCCTGATGTTCAATTGATGACGTTACATTATCTGACGAGCGTACATTTTCATGCAAATCTGATACTGATAAACTGAGATTATTCACTGGGTTTGAATTTTGGCTTGGCAAAACAAAGTCAATCTTGGTTGAAAACGAAGTGCAAGATGCCATAACTGTGCCAGTCGATGAATAAGCTTTGTGAAATCCAAATAAGGCCCGACGAAACTCGGAGCAGTGATAAAGTAATTGCAGAGCTGCGTTTGCATAACATGTATTTCCAACGTTTAATATACCTTTATAACCAGCAACTGAACGATTTGTCTTCATCAGTAAGACAAGTAAGGTCAGATAATAAAATTAATAATTAAAAAATATATTGAACGGCAGCAAATTTAAGCGGCATTGTAACGACTATCAACATGTTGTTCAGACTGATGTTAACTTTTTCGGTTTGAAAAGCATAAAGATGTTACGCAGCTTGTACATAAATATAAAATTATTATTTTAATGTCAAATGCTTAGAAACAATCTGAGAATCCATGCACCCAGGATGCAGATATCACTTGCTGATGAATGTCAGTTATCACAGGACGTAATTTCAAGATTCCCTATCAAACGTTTCCTCAGCCATTCAGTCAGTCATATGAGACGTAGAACCCGTCATATATATGGATCGGTTCAAATTGTCATACCACTTCAAGAGTGGGATAAAGTGATCAACACGAATCCCAGAGTCTTAGGAAAAACTAGATATAAACGATATAATTCAAGAAGAGAATGTTAATTAGAGGAATAAAATGATATAAAATAGTTTCCAAGCATAGTATCCAGGGCAAGACAAAAATAAAATAACTCTCAATTAGGGTTCATTTTGCGGTGTATCATCCAACACTTGGAACTATTGGGTACAACAAATGAGAGGACCTCAACACGTTATTCTAGACCTGCCAATATGACTGAATCAACTGATAAGAAGTCTTGGATTGGTCGCCCTTATTTTTTCCCAACCTACTACTACACTAGCAAACGTCCTGCGCCGAGGTGGGCGGTGGTTAGGGATGTCCAATTGGTGAACATTAACTACCCCAAACGCCCTGGTACGACCGAGAGTGGGGAGAGTCCGCTCTCCCTCTTGAAGTGATCTCACATGGCCACGCGTAAATAGCCTCCGCTAGGGAAGTCCGACTTACTGCCTCTTCGTGGTGGGGGTGTTATTTGCGAAATTGAGAAGACGAAAAGCGAATATCCGTCACTTTAACCAGGTTGGTGGGCACGGAGAGTTCACCTATGAGAGTTGGAAATCCCTGATTCCAAACCAATGGTGCATATGGGCTCCAGTATCCTGAGGGAACAAATGGAGTATGAACCAATTATTGGTCAGCGGCTACCGTGGGATTGCATCTCCTTATGATGCTCCACTGCCTTCTGGATCAGACCTTTAGGTCTGGTGCCCCCTTGTACCAATATCTATGTGTTCACATAAATATAAATTCATTATTGCTCACCCAGTAGTCCAAGCATGTGCGAGAGATGCTTTGAAGGTATGTATGATCAAAAGATAGTAGCATATGAATATAACTTATTTTTGAAGGCTGTTTCATATACAGAATAAAACGAGGTGCCCTACAGTAGCTTTTTCAAACATCATCCTGAACTCTTTGGTGGTTCACTTCTTTGTGCTGTGGTATGGCAACTTGGGTCAACGCAAATGTATGCCAGGATTTACATTGATGATGAGTGGTTAACTGACTAGTGGATCTTAGACCAGGGGACGTGACAATCAACTCAAATTTAAAGCATAAACTTTAAAATTCCATGCATTGAGCTACAACTCCAATGGCTTGGTGTGTTTTTGTTATGCAATATTTGTATTATAGTCTTTATTTATTTTAACACATAGATATTGGCACAAGGAGGCACCAAATACATATGCGCCACACAGATTTCATTTGATTTGTGTGAGGGCTGTGATACTGCCCGGGTGCCCAAACCGAAGCAGGTTGTCTAAGTGCAAACAAACTACTTGTCACTCAATATCTTATGTTAAAACTTAGTTGATACTATGACAAGCGAACTGAGGGATTGCATTACTCATAAAAAAGTCTCCCCAAACCCCAAAATGTAAGTATTATTGTTATTATTATTTACCAGGCAATAAATCTGGTTCAATCCGGCACACAATACAATCGTCGACCTATAAGCTAGAATGTCACTATATGAATGATATTCTGACAATTCTTTATATGCAACAATTACTAAAGTCAAAACCTAGGGAGATACTTACTTTCACAGTTGTGGGATGTATACTAATTAGTCGGATTGTTGAGGTTAAATTCCAACGCTCCCATATTTTTCGAATACGAATTCCAGCCTGAGGCCCGAACTTTGTTAGAAACTCCAATTTATATATTTTTGTTCGCGTACTCCAAATCTCAGGACTGTTTTCGTCGTTGAACTGACTATGAAATTTACCTAATAAAGTAACTAAGTGCTTCTTCTGTGTACATGTTCTTGACAAATCATTACTAGTTGAAGTAACTAGAGGATCAAGTAAGCGTGAAATTGTGTACATTTTAAGCAGAATATCTTTGCATTCTTCATTTAATGGGTCGTCAACATACATACTAAGCAGTTTGTTCAAAACAGGTGCTAGGTGTGAGACTATATCATCAGCATATTGATCATGCTTGTCGTCGCCACTGAGAATGAAAAAGGCCAAAGCGTATACAGTTGACTCGTGTGGAAGCGACAAACGGCCCATGAGTTCTAAAACAAATTTAAATTGCCAACACATGAAGTCTGACCAACAGTTGGTTAAAGACTGTGACCCAGTAGGAGGAAATCTTCTGAACATTTCGCACTGAAATCCAATAAGCCAGAGGTCTAGAGAAGACCGATATGTAGCTAGTTCAGACCAAGTAAGCCACAAAGTTAGACGACGCAATACCGTAAAACATGTCTCAATGTTGGTAATATGACGTTGACTAAGTTGATCGATAAATTTACAGATAGTTTCCGACAACAATGAATCGTCTGAGCAAAACTCCTGAAGTTCAGACAACATGGAAGCGACGGAAATGTAATGGCAGTCATAACTGGAACTGACTAAAACATCCTGAACCAAAGAAGTGACACGTTCAGTCAGTATACATGTGTTGGACTGATAACTACTAAGTTTTGGCTCTGTAACAAACGTAATTACTGATCGTGCGATGGACTCAACAAGTTCAATATCAAATGAATAGGATGGAAAATTCCCAGACGGGAACTGGGAAGATAAAGTTACCAAAACTTGAAAAATATTAGATATAAAGGTCAAGTACATATCATCACAGAGATCATAGGAAGTTGACTTATGCAATGACGACTTGACAAGAGTATGCTGAATAAGAAAGTACAACTGCTTGTTATCGTTCAGAAGATTGTAATCCAAAACGAACTGAAGCCCAGAAGATAAAGTTGACAGACATCCTGGATTTTCCAAGGAAGACTGAAGGAATATCACTGAATGGCGCTCAAGAATCTTCTTTATGAATGTAGACAAAGCTTCTGGAAATGAATTTAAAGCAAGTGGGGTGAATAAACTTGTGATCTGCTGGGAAAGATGAATTGTAGAATTATCTGACAAATGGGACTCAATGGAATTTAATAGATCACAAACTACACTCATATATAACTGAGAGTAATCATTTCTACTGTGCATATCTTGAATACAAGTGAAAACAACATCTTTAAGAAAATCCGTTTCATCAAGTTTACTAATATGATCCCGCAACTTCTTCAGAAGTATGATCTTCGTGCTTTCAGGATGGTTACTGACTATCAAACCTGTAATTATTTTATCCATGACTGATGATTGCTATGTATATGAAAACCACGCCCCAACAACAGGACAACAGATCCATCTACACCTGTAGCGCGACTATTCAGAAAGTGACTAATGACAACACAAAACCTTGAGATATAGTTACAAAGTATGTTGCTTTCAATGTACGGTACCAGATATTTAGTTTCTAACAAACACAGATTTGTTTAACACCACGTTCAAGGTATGCGCAACAATTTACAGATACGGATTCTTTCTGTTTGCTCCTAGGTGGATTGAAAGAGTATTAGAGTAGATAAGTGTGGTTTTCAAGTAGCAGCTGATGTGGCCAACACTTTCCTCTGATAGTGATGTTCTCAGGTCAAAAGCTCGCCAGTCATCCAAGCAAATATATGACACTGGTAGTTTCTCATGTCTCATTCTCAATGATGTCCTCATAATAAGTTTCAAGATGTAGCTAGTATGTTGTATTGCAGGTTATTAAAATTAATGAGTGGTGTACAGCAGTGGTGAAACTTCATGTGTTCAAATGGTTCAAGTGGTTTTAGGCGGAATAGAAAAAGCTTTCGCTTAACTGGCTTCTATATATAGTAGCATGGGATCACCGATACTTCCAGGCAGGGACCTAGGTACACTTACGATGAAAGGGGTAAAAGAAAAATGGTTGGTATATCATAGTGAGATACTGTCCTTAGTCCTTGAGAATATGTCAAGTTTTCTCCCAAAGGACTTTTGGAAAGTCGCTCGAACTAGGTCAGCTGGCGGCGAATTCCAGCACTTGACCACTCGTAAGAAGTAGAAGATGTTTCAACAGCCCGTTCTGCTACGTTGAGTTTCCGGTTTCTGGGTTTTGTGTTGGAGCTAAACTTAAGTAGGTACTTAGAGGGTTGTTTAAAAGTATTTAGAATGCTGTAAGGCATTAGTAAGTCACCTCTAAGACGCATGTACTCCGATGGGTAAAGTTTCAATGATTGGAGGCGCTCTTCATAAAGCTTGAACTTGAATCCCCGATCTGATTTCGTAGCTCACTGTGTGTCCTTACGCTTTTGGAGTGGGGAAGGAAATACTATGTTTCCTTACTTTAAATAGAGACCAATAAAACTGTTGAAGATTCTGTGGAAAGTTCTTCCATCAAACAGGCGAAAATTCTCTTCAATATCACCAATGCATTTCTGTCACAGTTAGCGTGTCTTCAAATAGTAGGATACCAGCACTCCTCGATCTTGGTATACCTTTAGACGGGAGTTGCTCAAGTTTTAGCTGTAATCTGCAAAATATCTCGGATCGACTACTTTGTACTTTGAAGTGTTAAATGTAAGTCCGTTGTCATCTGCCCAACCTTGAAGTCGAGTCACATCCTTCTGAATTGTGAGTAATAAATCTGACGATGCCTGTTATGAAAGATCGCTTATAGAAACCAAGAGAAAAGGTTCCATTACCGAAGATTGATGGATCCCTCTGGGACATTCCATAGCCTGAGAGAAAGTGAAGTTAACCCTGACCTTAGAATGTCGATTTTTTTAGATCCAAAGTTAGCCAATGAACTAAAGGTGATTTGATACCTAATCATTTGACCTTATTGATCAAACACATATGATTGACCCTATCAAAATCTTTTGAGAACTCAAGGTAAACGTTATTGACGACTGTGCCTTTTATTCCTAAATGATAGGAATATGGGTTTTCAAAATAATTGTCACATGAGAGCTGTATTTTCTCCTAAGTGTAACGATATTTTTCACTATAGGATTGTGGAGACTGCTGAATTTCGTTGGAATTATGAGCCTAACAATGCTAGATCACCTCTAAGAAGCCAGGAGCACCGGATGGCCTTTTAGTCATATATTTGGATTCTTCTGTAGTGCGCGTCCACGACCTCACGCGTGGAACTCGATACCAGGACCTTCAATCCCAAGTAAACGGTTAGTCTCTAGATCGTTGAGCCAGCGTCCAACGGTATTAGTGTCTGACACTAACCAGTTTGTGGTACTGCACGACCATCCTCCAATGTTTTCGTTGGGCAACTGCCTCACACCCGACACGATTCAACTCCACTGGTCACTGCATCTCACTAATTAGAATCCGGTGGATTGATAAGCTATTCACAGTAACATTTGTGCATACTCGTAAATGTCTGTTACATACGTCTGTGCTTCCTCCACACAGTTCTTGCCTCAGATTTTGCATGAACCACGTCTAATGAGACGTGACTGGGACAAACCAGTCATCTTAAACACTTACTGTTACAGTTTGTCAACTTGCATTAAGACGCTTAAAATATATCCTTCGTCTACATTTCATATTTGGTTTTTTGATTCTTTTGGTTTAAAGTTGTAGTAGCATCTCTATTGTTTCAGAATTTTGTTGTGCAAATTGCATTCCAACCTGAGTTAGCTAAGGACCAAACCATGTAATGATGGAATCTTTTAAGACAGGGTAGTATTTATGAGCTCTGTATTGTTCCAATGTGTGATTCATTAGGTAACCACATATGTCGAAGTCAAGTCATATGGTTACACGTACTTTTTATTGAGAAACAACTACGGAAAAGTGGTTAAATATATCACCTGATTTTGATCAGAGATGCATTGTTCCGCCTGAAAAATCCTTGAAGAAGAAAACTGTGTTACTACCATCCCGTTTTAACTTTCATTGTTCATATGTTTATTTTCGTGTAGGGGATTTTATTTAGATGCTTTAAAAGTGTGGCAAATTTTCAGGTCCCTAAAGTCTTACTCTAACTCTCAAGACCATCTGCACGCGTTGCATATCGAGGAGAATAAGTAATTCATAACAATTTAATGAACGAATAAAATGCATTTGAATTGAGTACAGAACTATCGAGATGGCCTGAGATGGTAGGAAAATTTGGTAGCTCAGGTGGAGTTTTGTTCTCTGAACTGAATGGTTTGGTCTTGGATCTGTAGCGTAGTGTCGAGTTGAGCTTGACTATGAACACCGCTACAAGACTACGTGCCAATAGACCAATAAGATTCCGGTAGGCCAAAAATCAGAAGGCAGATGATGGCTGTAGTCGAGATGTATTTGTTGGCGATCTCGTGGTAACGAAAGAATACCGAGATCGTGCCAAAGGAGTACAAGCGTGGTTACTGAGCGTAACCGAATTCGTACAAGTTCAAAGTCAACGGGAGAGTAAGTAAGTATAATGGCTGTCATTAGCACAGTTAAACAAACGAGCACAGTAAAACAGTCACTGGTACAATTGCATAAAATAATAATTGTTTTCATTGAACCAATCGCGTTCTGTTGACAAAAGTAGATCACTACAGGAGCCCCCCGCTAGAAAGGGTTTACACTTTCGATAGTTAGCGGTTTGATTCGTGGGACTGATCGGCAGAAGTGCGGTTGTAGGACGAAGGAAATTGGCGGAACATGAAGTGATCGTTGATCCTCGAGTTGCCAACGAAGGTCTTTTGCGCAGAATGGTACCAGAAGTGGGCTGTATTTGTTGGTCGAATTAGCATACCACACCAGAGTGGTTTGTATCCAGGATCTGATGATTGCGTTCGTAGGGATGCGAACCAGAAAACGCTGCAGACGTAGGACGAAACCACGTTGAGCCAAGAAACCGGACGCGACCATAACGACCAAGCGTATGCCAAGCGAATTCGAGACCAGATAATCGACTGAGTGCGTTGACTAGAGTGTGGGTGGCCAAACCAGCTTTTGCCAAAGTTGACTGAAGTCGACGTTATCAAATGGACGATGGTCGGAGGGGTGGGCTCAGGATACAAAAAAAAATCAAAAAAAGAAAAGTGTAGCATGCGTGTAGTATAGGAATAATCCTACACCGCATCCGTTATTGACTGTGCGTTTAGTCGCGAAAGCGTACGGGTAATCGTACTCGGCGACCGGAACGTGAGACGGTAGTCTCGTTCGTACTTCGTGAGCCTGCGATCTCATCCGAGGTCAAGGGTGGCGTGGTCTGCCGATCTGGATATGAGACGGAAGTCTCGTCCGTAGATGGTGCAGATGACGCGTGCTGTTGACCGGGACGTGAGAACGAGGTCTCTGATGTATCTAGCGTGGGATCCGAGGTAGACGTAGAGATCCCGCTAGAAGGTTTGATAGGTCGAGCATTGAGTCTCAAATTATCGGGTATGGCACTGTCATCGACGTGTGCTGGTTTGAGACGATCGATGCTGACGATCTCGACGCGGCCGTGTCGATCAACCTTGAAGGTCTTTTCGTGACGAGAGATCACGTGAAAAGGTCCTTCGTAAGGCTGTTGTAGAGGTTTGCGTACCGAATCTACTCGTATGAAAACATGTGAATAGGTAGATAACTCTCGAGAGAGAGCGACCTGTCGATGTTGTATTCGAGTTGACACCGGAGACAGCGTTCGCATAAATGCAAACAGTCGATGGACGTAGTCTGATTTACCGAAATCATTACTGCTCCGTGGTGTGAAGAATTCCCCAGGCAGACGCAATGTCGTGCCGTATACAAGTTCAGCGGCGGAACATTGGATATCTGCCTTCAAACTCGTTCTGATGCCTAAGAGAACGAGCGGTAAGGTTTCGTACCAATTGTCGTTTTCGTGTGCTCGGAGAGCACTTTTAAGTTGGCGATGAAACCGTTCGACTAAACCATTCGATGCTGGATGGTGGGCGGTAGTGCGTATGCGTTCCGTACCAAGCAGCCTGGTCAGTGAGGAGAATGATGCGGGCTCGAATTGTTGTCCTCGGTCAGTCGTGACAGTCGAGGGACAACCGTACAATGCTATGCATCGTTCTACGAAGCGGTGATCAACTGTCTACGCCGTAATAGACGTGATGGGAATAGCTTCGGGCCATCTTGTAAAACGGTCAATGCACGTGAGTATGTGATCATACCCATGCGATGGTGGCAATGGTCCTACAATGTCTATATGAACGTGATCGAAGCGAGCATCAGGCGTAGCGAACGTGCCAATGGGGGCAGCTACGTGCCTGTCCACTTTTGATCGTTGACACTGTAAGCATTGCTTTACCCACATACGAACATCTTTATTCATGGACGGCCAGACGTATCGTGCAGCGATGAGATATAATGTGGCTGCGATACCTGGATGAGACAATCCATGAAGGGCATCGAAGACGAAACGGCGATAGGCAGAGGGTACGATGGGTCGAGGAAGACCGGTAGAAATATCACATAGGATAGTACCTGAGCTAGTAGATAGGGGTACTTCCTGACACTGAAGGGACGAAGATTGTGGTGCTTCTGTACAGACAGGATCGTTTGCTTGCGCGGCGGCCATAGCAGGAAGATCGAGCACCGGTAAAGTAACTGCATTCGTCTGGATACGTGAAAGAGCATCGGCAACGTAGTTCGACTCGCATTTAATGTGACGAAGGTCTGTCGTGAACTGTGAGATATAGTCCAAATGTCTGCACTCTCGTGGTGAGTAGCGGTCAGACTTGGCATGCAGAGCATACGTTAAGGGCTTATGGTCGGTGAATGAAATGAATTGGCGTCCTTCTACTGCGTGCCGGAAACGTTTGATGGCGCAGTAGGCTGCAAGCAGCTCGCGACCAAAAGCGCTATATCTCGTCTCCGTGGGAGTAAGGCGTCGTGAGAAAAATTCAAGCGGTTGCCAACTACCGGAGATATTCTGTTTCATGACGGCTCCTATAGCGAAATCTGATGCATCAACCGCGATACTAAGCGTGGCTGATGGGTCAGGATGAGAGAGAAGTGTAACTTGAGCGAGAGCCGTTTTGATCTCTGAGAATGCAGTACGTGCGGTATCGTTCAATTCTAATTTGCGTGGATTACCGCGTAGTAAATCGGTTAATGGTCGTAACAGTTCTGCCGCGTGAGGGATAAAACGTCGGTAGAAGTTAACCAAACCGAGAAAAGCCTTCAGTTCCTTGAGTGAGGACGGCACGTTGTACTCCTTGATTGCTCGAATTTTGTCCTCGCAAGGCAGAATACCCTCTTGTCTGATGATGTGACCCAGAAATATTATTTCTGATTTACCCAATTCACATTTCTCTGGGTTGACTACTATTCCATTATCCGAGAGACGTTGGAATAATAGCGTAAGGTGTTGATAATGTTCATCTACGTTTGATGATGCGATCAGCAGGTCATCAATATAGACGTGAACAAAATCCAAGTCTCGTACTATGCTATCGATAAACCTTTGGAAAGTTTGAGCAGCATTCCGTAATCCAAATGGCATTCGTAGGAACTCAAACAGACCGAACGGAGTTGTGATAGCAGTTTTTTCGATGTCTTCAAGAGCGACTGGGATCTGGTGATATGCTCGTACCAGATCGATTTTAGAAAAGATAGTCGTGCCCTTGAGCGATGCCGTGATGTCGTATATGTGGGGGATGGGGTAACTATCAAAGCGCGTAACTATGTTTAATGCTCGGTAGTCGCCGCATGGTCTCCAACTAACCCCATCCTTTTTGCGCACCATATGAAAAGGAGAGGTCCAAGGACTGTGAGAAGGACGAATAATACCAGCAGATAGTAAATTGTCAAACTCACGTTTAGCGAAGGCTAATTTGTCCGGTGCCAGTCGGCGTGGTCTTGCCGTGACTGGTGGTCCGCGGGTGACTATGTGGTGTACCACACGATTGGTCACCGATGAAATCTCCTCGAGTGGTTTAGTTAATCTGGGGAACTTCTCGAATAAGGCGTGGAATTTATCGTCACGCGAATAAAAAGTTCCGAGGATTCGGTACGCGTTTGTGTGAGCTTTAAAACCCATGAATTTACTGTTCGACGAAGTATCGATTAGCTGCAGCCTACGTGAATCGACTAGCAATTCATAGTGCTGTAGGTAATCAATACTTAGTATGTCTGTGGGCCGTAACTGTAGGTTGGATAAATGCTGGTAGAGATTCAAGCCACAGTTCTTTAACGATTTCAGAATCGGCTGCCGTGGGTCCTGCAAGAGATTGCAGGCGCGTGAGGTGGTGGCTCGGTTTAGCATCACCCAGGGGGTGACGTGCTAATAACGTCCTCAATCGTTCCTCCCTCGATGGAAGGAAATGTCTGAGGATCGCCTCCTTGAGACGATCGTAAACATTGGGCACATTGGAATTGAGGACAACCTCACGGACAGCTACTAAATGGTCTCCCGGTAAACATTCGAGAGCGTAAGTGTACTTCTGCCGTTGGCTTGTAATATGACGGGTCTCAAATTGAGACTCTATGGCAGCAAACCAAACTTCGGGATCGTGAGGAATAAAAGATACAGGTCGAAAGTGTATAACCTGTACGTCAGAGTCTATTACGTTAATACTATTCTTATCGTTATCCGTCATGTCGAAATATGTTAAAAATTAATATGAAAATATATGACAGACGTGGATAGATAAGCGATAGACTCACCAAAATTGACTTCTTTGGAAGGTTTGGTTGCGATTGCCAAGTGGTCGTAGATGTAGGTTCACCAGTTGAAGAAGATTTGACCGAAGTTGAGGCGTGTTCCAAAATTTGGCTCACCAAATGTAGCGTGGTGTCGAGTTGAGCTTGACTATGAACACCGCTACAAGACTACGTGCCAATAGACCAATAAGATTCCGGTAGGCCAAAAATCAGAAGGCAGATGATGGCTGTAGTCGAGATGTATTTGTTGGCGATCTCGTGGTAACGAAAGAATACCGAGATCGTGCCAAAGGAGTACAAGCGTGGTTACTGAGCGTAACCGAATTCGTACAAGTTCAAAGTCAACGGGAGAGTAAGTAAGTATAATGGCTGTCATTAGCACAGTTAAACAAACGAGCACAGTAAAACAGTCACTGGTACAATTGGATATAATAATAATTGTTTTCAGTGAACCAATCGCGTTCTGTTAACAAAAGTAGGTCACTACAGATCTTTCATTGTTCTTTTGAAGAACATCACCACAAACTTCAGGTAGAAATGAAGCTAGTTTTATGGCTGATCATATCTAATCCCATCCGTACAGCAACCATTGCTCCTTTGAGAGAAAGGTGAACTATTGTGAAATGTGAAGAAATATAATTAAAAAGTAAACCGAACCTTTTTGGGTTGGATTCTCATGCTTTAATGGTCTGATATTGTCAACACAACGTATTTTATCCAGTTGATTGACACTGTTGGACAAATATATTTTGTTTCGTGTTAGAACTTACTTTTCTGTAGATATCTTGGATTAAGGTCAAGTCATTTATGGCGTTCTAGTTCTAGTGTTCATCCTCGATTACACCAATCACCTCCATTCCAGATTTACCACTTGAACTTAATGTAGTTTTCCATCGCAGTGCTTCTGCAACCACATCAGTATACTTGGGATGCACAATTCGGAATGTAAATCAATCAGTTGGCAGTTTTGTAAATGTCACGGGTTCGTACAAACCAATCGATTTCTATGCCTTGCTTCTTTTTATTTTTGTACGTTCCCAGGTATTTGGTGATTTTCAGTGGGTGGTAGTCCTACCACTCGAGTGCTCTAACCATAGCCAGTCTGGTAGTAACTTGGGTTACTTTGTCTCAAAGCGCTGGGTTTTCTGGATACCAGCAGTTATCACATTACCGGGCAGGCGGTTGGTTGGTTGTAATGTGAAAATAATAAACTGGAAATTCGAGTGCTAGTAAGAGATGTTTGTTTCAAAAGACAAATAAATAAGTTAATTAATTTGTAATGCAGACAGTTTGTAAAGATCCAAGTGTAAGAATACAAGGGTAAATGTATATGAAAATAAGCGAGATAGGAATAACTAGATGATATCTAATAATGATAATAGTGAGTTACAAGACATGGGTTTGGCATATCTATTTCAAGTGAGAAACGGTAACCCATGGGTGAATACGTGTTTGTGAAGTCCCATTTTCGGGCTATCTGTTGAAGGGGCTGTGGTCATTTTGGCTGAGAGAATATGCCAAGTGGAGGCAATTCATAATGAGGAAGAATTTGATTGCACTTTGGTTGCTTCAGGGAGAATGGTGGTAAAGTTCCGGTAGGATTCTCACGTTGGGGTGAATGGGCGTACGTAACGTGGTTTATGCCATTATCAAATCACGTTTTGGAGTCTGTTATAGTAAGATTTATTTTTCGGCCCTATCACTCACTTAAGTGGTCATGTCTGTACTTGGTCTAAGAGATTTGCGTCTCTTTAGGAAAAAAATTTACTTAACAGCATTGTGAACTTCAAGGAAGGGCGATGCCTACTTTTCAAAGTGTGCGACACTCTGTCTTAGCATAAATTATGGAGTTGCATTTACCTTCACTGCATATTCTAATTAGTTTGGGTTAGTATCTAAGCACTGTGGCTTCTAGCCTGATATGGCACTATGAGGGGAAAACAGGGAGCAGATTTTCATTGGAAATATATCGGACATAATATTCATAGGATGACATTTCGACAGACTAAGATTCAACAAATTTTTTTATACCCATTCCTTTATTTTTGTAAGGGCTTTTTGAAACTTAAGTCAGTCGACTTTGCTTTTTATTGACCTTCAGGTCTTTCCATCGTCTGCACAGGTTGGTGCTGCTAAGCTAATTTTATCCGAAAGGTCATTGATGAAGACCAGGAAAAAGAATGGACCTAAAATGGCTCCTTGTGAAACTCTCGATAATTACGCATGCTGATATGAAACATCCTGTCTTCTAGGTGGTTTTCGAGTTGGGACAGAATTGAACCATTCAAACCCATGTACGCTACATTCTTTATGGAAAAAAAGTGCTGTACTGTGTCAAAGGCCATTGCGAATTCAGGGGAAGTTGTCTCAATCTTTGAAGATTGGGGTAAGGGTAGTCTTTTTATGTTCTTTTGGCAATTGATGTAAACCTAATGAGCACCCGAACAGGTCAAACTCCGGTGTGTTGATGGTTTCTGTGCACTGTTTCAGGCTTATAGGTTGAATGTTATCACTTTCTAGTGACTTTCCTGGAGGCAAGGATTTTAGTTTTTTAGTATTAACTCGGGAGTCATTTGGATATTACTTGAACCATTAGCTGACCCTAGGGTTTGGGGGGGGCGTTCCGCGCATATAAGTTTCTGGTTTAACTGATCGGCATGTTTAGCATTTGAGATTATTTCATTTCTGCGGCGATAGGATCTTTGTCAATTTCTTTTTTAAGAGCAGAAAGCACTTGATTTGAAGGTGTATTTTCTAGTCGGCAACTTCAAGAGATATTCAGAGCTAGTATGTACTTCAGCTGTTAGCTTAAAAAGTAGATATCTGTTGCTTTGGGCTTTGATGTTGCATCTGTCTGTCAACGCCGAGTAAGAGCTACGATTAGAATTCTTCAGGGAGACTTTTCACTCGTGCCAGGTTCTCCTTTTAGCCTGTAGCAAGATTTTTGTGCCATACTTAGCACACGATCTTCTATTCCTAGATGTGAGCTTAGCATAAGGTGTATTATGTAGGGTAGCATTTCGAACGATATCCATGGGGCATGCTGAAGATAATCCACTATGGTCGTGTAATGTGCCCTAGAGTAGCGTTCACCTCTCTACACGATATCTTGTTTGTGACCGCATCAAACATTACTGTACTGCGGTCGCTATTTCCTACTGATGCGTGGACACGAACATCTTCGACTAGAAGCTGATCATTTGTTTACAAATAATTTGAGTTAAGTGGCTTTACATCCTTGGTCCCTTTCGTGGTGACAGTTATATGTTTAGTCAGCCCCGAACTTCTTATGGTTGTGATAAGACGCTAATTGAACCACGTTGTGGGGCTTGTATTGTGCCTGCTGAGATTTGCGTAATGAGCGTTGAAATCTCCACCCAGTAGTGTTTGGCTGAAATCCAGGTTTGTCATTTGTAATACTAACCTGAATACTTTACTTTTCTGGACGTTGGTACCTATGGGAGGCTGGTATATTTCTCCAATCATATAAGTTATGCTATTTACAATAATGCAACGTCAGCATGATGCTGTCATCCTGATTGATTTGGCACTATGTGGCATTGTGGGTTTGAAGTGACTGTCAAAGACTGTCACCATTTGACCTCCTGATTCATATGCCCTCTCTATACGAAAAAGCGTCGTGTTTCGTGAGCTCATTTCATCGTCTTTCATGTTGGGTGATAGCCACGTTAGAACTATGACTTTCAGGTTAAACTGAAAGCACACGTTTCTCATACCCCATAATTTACTGCTTAGCCTTCTCACGTAATTATAGAGGAACCTGGTGGTTTGTTCCATTATAACATAGTGGAATTTATTTGAAACCAAAATAAAATGTTTTCTTTTAAAATTATGGACTCTGGATTAATTAACTTGTTTTCAATTGATTTTGACCAGTAGAGTTCAATCGGGTCTGTTGTGGGATAGTAACTTACTGATGACAATGGTGGACGGTAGCGCAACTTCGTGGATTAGTTGAAGTTAGATATTACTACCGTTGGATGCCCGACAGCTCTGTGGTCTAGTGGTAAGGCGCTCGCGAGCGAGACTGGTGGGTCCTGAGTTTTGAATCCCGCAAGTTGGGATGATGAATGCTCACTTCTGAGGAGTTCCACAATAGGACGGAACAGTCTTCTAGTGCTTGCAGGTTTTCTATGATGGTCTAGCTTCAATTGACTCATGAATTCACCTATTAAATTCTCATCGTTTTGTTGGGAATAAATTATTACAATTAATAAAGTTATGACAATCAAAGTGTTACATATGAATGGTGAAATGTTTCAGCATTATATTTCATTTGGTTGTGAATTGCTTAAGAGTGATATTGTCAAGAAGTTTTTGTTAGAAATATTTCTAAATTTGTCCATCTCAAATATATTCCTCTCCAGATAGAATGTATCTGTGATAATATAAAATTCACAAATCTCAAAATGATCTAACAACAGAAATATATAAGCCTATACAGAAACATGGTAATTCAGTTAAAATAGCCCATCGTGTCACTGAATAAAGAAAAAAGAAATCGTTTACTAAAGCTGTACGTTCATATTTATAGTTGTTTGACTAATGTGTAAGTCTGTAGAAAGATAGAACAGTATACATCATAAAAAGATTTAGGAATTAAACTATCAAATGCGGTTGCATAATAATCAGGGAGGTTGGCGAAGAATAAAAGGATGAAAATAATATACCGGTAAGAATTATAGAAGATAATTGTCCGTCTGACAGATGTGAAGAAAAACGTTTTTATACACACTAAACTACTTACAAGTAGGCCGATTAATAATCAAAAATAACACTATAAAATCCCATAATAAGTAGTATAGAATAATTTTATTTTGCAATTTATTTTCAAATCAAACGATGTTCAATACACTAAGGGAAATATTTCGAATCCGGTTGAAACTGTTTTATGAAGAGGAAGGATCAGTAACTATATGAATGAATATATATATGGATACATACACTTTAATATCTTTTTCTCCATATGGATTAAAATATATTATTATTATTATTATTATTATTATTATTATTATTATTATTATTATTATTATTATTAATGACTTTGTTCAATATTATATTTTTATACAATGCAGAACTCTCAGCATAAATTATTTTGACAAGTTTCCCTTCCATATTTCTTCACCTATCCTGACGATAAATATAGAGTGATCACCAGTTAGATGTTAGTATTTCACGAATCTACATCTGAACAATGATAATTCTTTTCAATGTATAATGTATCTGTGATTGTACTTTTTTGTAAATTGTACGGCGATAGACTGTAAACTTTTTATAAACGCGCCTAAATAGGTTATGCAATTAATATATATATATGATGTGTTAAAACAAACAAAAGATGTGTAACTTGTTGAGACATGTTGATGTCATGAACAGGTAGCCCAGATATTCAAGCAGGCCGATAACATATATCATAAATGAAACATGTTTTACTTACATAATCAAAACACATAACGAATTAGATTTCCAAATTAATTTGCGTTAAATCTATTTTTCAAACACAACGATTTGATTAAATATTGAAGAATACCTTCTTTTTTAACTTTTGAAATCGTAATACACTTTGTTAACTTTAATTGAAAGTAAGTTAATAAATTCTTAATAAATGAGAAACTGTTCTATGACTGTTTTCAGTCAGTTAATAATAAGTGTAAATAGATGAAGTCAGTAATTTACTAAGAATACCAACGAATAACAAAACGTTTATTAGAGGTGAACTGTAGTATTTAGTGGATATATATATATATATATATATATATATATATATATATAGAGAGAGAGAGAGAGAGAGAGAGAGAGAGTTTTAAAATAGTGTGTAGTGTCGGTTATTATGTTAAGCCCATATAACTTATTCTGGCTTCTGGAAAGGTCAATTTATGCATTCTTCTTGAGTCACGTTTTTACCCTGTTAATTATTCACTTATCAACTTTGACGTTTTATGTAAGCGTGTGTGCACATCTTATTCTACCCATCACATGTATGTAACTTATTTTTGTGTAACTATAAATATTGGTTGACGCTTGGTTAAATCGAGTTGGCTAACATGCCTTCTCCACCGCATGTCATTTCGCTTCATCCCCCTGATTGTCTGTTCAAATCAATGAGTGTAAAATATATAAGCATTCAAGAATCCATTCTCGTATTTCACTTATTTAATTCCGTTATTCACTAACGCTATCAAAGTTGATGATTTTATACGAGAATAGCTAGGATGTATGTTTCGACAATCAATCAATCGGTCTAACTGGAATCAGATCTCGGGCCATAAAAAGTGTTCTTTTTTTTTCGAGCAAACTTTACAAATTAAATCAGCACTTATTATGATAATAATTATGTAATTAGTTTGAATGAATAAAATTATATGATACGTGGGTATTAGCACGACTGATGAAATAAATATTTTTCTTCAATATCTTAGTTAACATTAAAATAAATAGTTATAATGATTTAAAAATAACCAGAGAATGAGTAAAATTATTTTGTATAGGGGTAAGTGTCATTTAAATACTGTTTATTTATTAAAGAAACATTAACACTATGTCAAACAGTTTCACAATTACAAACATAACCATCGGGTTGTTCAAGCCACGAGTGACCCCATAGATGACTGAGATGTATTTGCAGTTGACGAATAACCGAGTAACACCACCTAAGATCTCAAAAAATATGCGCGCGATATCTGACCATTTAGACAAGTGGTCACATTGCAACTTGATCAAAAGCATTTCATCAGTACGAAGAAAGACTTGAATTCAATGACATCGTTCACTACTCAGTGATTAATCAGTAGTGAATGTGCAGATTGATTGTAGGGGCATTCTGAATCGTCGCAGAGAAATTTAACTGTTTAAATTTAATTCAGTGGTTTGAGGTAGCGAACAAGAAACACTATTGACTGCCTCCAACCATTGCATTACATCTCAACATAATGCACAGGATGTCGTGTCACCTAGACTAGTGGCTATATTGCAGCTTGGTCGATAGGATCCGATCTCAGTTAAGAAGGACCTGACACAAGTGACATTGGTCACTACCCAATGATTGACCAATTATGAAATGTCTAAAGTTGCAAATTTTAGCTCCTTAGTCATTCTCTTAAATCAAAGATTAAGACTACAATACATTGAGGTAGTTCATTGAAGTTAAGCTTATCAATAAAATCTAAATTTCTAATCTGCCATTTATAAATTGTAGTGCAAAGTTCAGTTTCGAAAATGCAGACTGAATATTAGAATTAAGTTATATAAGCTCATTTTTCAACATTATCACTGTTAGTAAAGGCAAATAATGTCTAATAGTAGAGTGTATTTCATTCCATTTTGATCTAGTAATCCTAGTTTTGGTGTTCGAATTGAGTAATGCTCGTTTCTTAAGCCCAGCACATTACCCAAGGAGCTGTTGAGTTTAGTTAACCACTAGCTAATGAAACGAGTATGCTATTTTATTTATAACAGTTTATTTTCTTTCAGTTGTTATTATAAATAATTGAATATTGGGTTATTGCTACTAATGTTTCTTATGATAATACATGAAGTTTGCAGTTAAATGATTTAAACGAAAAAAATGTGATATCGTCAAAAAATAATTTTTTTCACACAGTTATCTTTAAAAAACAGTCCTTGTTGATGACTAATATTATTCGAATGAATAATAGACTCCTTTTAATTGGACAATAAATAAACATTTTTCCTGAAAGGAAACACACTGAAAATTCATCATCTTTACAAATTCCACTACCATGAATGATGTAGGGAATGTTAAAATTATTGAATACATACTATATATATGGATTAGTTAAAGTTCGACACTAACAACATTCGATGTCGGCTCAGTGATCTAGAGGTTAAGTGTTCGCGCGAGAGACCGATAGATCCTAGGGTCGAATCTCGCAAGGAGGGATCGTAGATGCGCACTGCTGAGGAGTCTCACACTAGAACGAAACGGCCGTTTAGTGCTTGCAGGTTTTCTACGATGGTCTAGCTTTAATTGACTCATGATCTCAACTATTGAAATATATATATTACTCAAAATATTTTCCGGAAAAAAATTATGCATAGAATCGCTATTATGTATGCACAGATAAGCTTTCTTTTTAACTGTGATTCATTATAATCAGAATATTAGTATATTTACAATAAATTAAATTACTTATTAAATTGATCTATGAAATTATATTATACATCAGTACAAAATAGATTGTTTACCATCTATTTGAAGTTAGAACGGGCAATCACACTAGTAAGTTAAACTAATTTATTGAGTAATCGGATTACAAATGTAAACTGTTCTAGTTTAAAAAACTAGTTTTCCTTTTTAAAAATGTTATGAATAATGAACAGTAAATAACTTTAGTTTATTTGTTTGCATAATTGAGGACTAACTATAAATGTTGAGGCTACTGTATATGATGATCGAAAAATAAATCTTTCTGTTAGGTTTCAATTTTATGGGTGTATAGAAGAACCTCATGACTCATGATTTAACTAACCTTTAACGGTATGTATTTTGAACGTTTGTCCAATAAATATGTAAACTGTGCTTCTGAAATATTTGTTTTTATAAAATTTGTAGTGCATCAACATCCAGTCTTTAAAATGCACTGCTTTTAACAGTACACTTCCACTATCTCTGTCTTCATTATTCAAAGAATACTTGTAACTGTTCAGGTATTAGGTTTCTAAATAATTGGATTCCTATGAAAAGAATAGTCTTCTTCAATGAATGATTCACTTGAACATTCTTCCCACAATATTTTATGAGTTCTGTATGTTTAATTGTGTTCAAAACTAACCAACATTGTTGTTCAGTCAGTGTAATTATTAACTAGATCATGTCAGCACGTCATTCTAGAAGAAAAATTATTGTGTTGGCAAGTTGTATATTCGTTTAAAGGTTTGTTCCGATAATTCAGTAACATACAGACTTATCAGTTGACCATATCGTATCACTATGCATTATTTATCGATCAGTATCCTGTTCATCATTTTAACAAAATAAAACGTGCTTTTGATCATAACAAATCGTGAAAACGTTTTACTGAATAATAGACCATTGAAAGAATAAAAAACACTACAAATTTAGACAATTATTTTTTTGATATGGTTACTTGACTTTATAAGCCAGATTAACTAATATACAAGAGTTTATTTTTGTAAGGGGTTTGAAGAGATTTTTACGAACGCCAAACGTCTGAACCAGTGAACCAGCATCCAATCGTTTACATGTTTGACTTCTCACTAAATCTCTTATCCTTTTAAAGATACATTGATATGGAAGGTAAATTATTCAGTTCGTTTTCTGACTCCAAAGAGCATAGCGATCTGTGTTTACTCCATCTGAAAACATTAAAAAAGCAGTACATATGATATAAATAGGAAGCTTACTGAAAATAAGAGAGTAAAGATGTATACCACTGCACATCCTGGGGGACTATTGGTCAAGACTATAAACTCGACCACATCTTACTCATCCCATAGTTGTTTTGTTTCTTAGTATTGAACTGCTCAGTAATCCCAATCCATTACGTAAACAGTATTTGAACCCAGGATCTTTAGGTCGCAAACTGAACTCTCAACCTTTAAACTAGTAAGATTGGATCTAATGGCCTACATATCTAACTCCAGACTATTCGTGATATTGTACAGTCATCTTCCGTAACCAAAAGTGGGTTACTGCCTCCCACAAGACATGGTCCCATGCTTTCTGCATTCTATTGGTATCCAAACTTAGTTCTTACTATAAGATATACGACTCTTTAGTCTTCTCAAATCCTTTATTATATTGTATATTCTTTATACCACAATAAGGATTCATTTATCAACTGAAGTAGATAAATCATAATCTCCTGAAATCAGCCACAGTGATACACTTTTAAAAATGAACTGGGAATGAAAGTATCTACCTACTGAAAATTTTGAAGAATATCAATTCTCTTTGTCTCTTACTATTTAATTGATTGTTGTCCAAATTAACTAGTCTTTATTATATCATCAAATCACTAAAATTAATGAAATATATTCAAACTGTCTTAATTGTGACTGTCACTTATCACTTCAAGGGAAGCATTTCAAGCATAAAATGTGAAAAATTTCACGATATTATCGTTTCTTTATTTGTAGTTTGTTATATTCTAAAGTAATATTTGATTTATCTCATGTATGAAAAAAAGAATGTTTTTGTCAAGTTTTCTTCTTTCGTTTGATTTATTACAAATAGTTGTATATGCTTTTAACTAAAGTGTTTTATTCCTCTATCCTCTCCCTCTCTCTCTCACACTCTGAACCATAATCTGTTAGTGTGCTAGTTACTAAACGTTTACACTTTCGCATAGCATATTCATAATGTTGCACACTTTTTTTTTCAATATTCACCAGTCAATTCAGAATTGAAAGTATTAACTGATCCAATCATATAGATGAACACCAAAAACAATTTGAATTCAACCAATCACAATGAAGAAACAATGATTCATTCTTGAAACATTAACAACCAATAACATTGTAGGTCATTTAAGTAAGTGTTTATACTACTTCAATTAAGACGGTTAAAAGTAATATTTTGATTATTTGAAATAGGAAAAGTTTATATTTTATGAAATGTATATACCATTGTTATGATAAATTATTTTTCTGAATGAAAAAAGCTGATTTAAATTAAAATATTTACATATACGAAAAAACCCAATATGAATAAGGGGACAATTCTAGTCATTATATCATTGTATATTATTTTCATTCTAATTGTACAAAGTATTAATGATATCCCATTACGTGTAGACATTATCGAAGAAAGTCCAACTGGAAGTATAATACCTGGAATTGCTGAATATTTACAACAATTATTATCTCGTGAACAAATCAAAGGTTTAACACAAACAACAACATTTCAATTGATTAATGATGGTACATTTTCAAATTTATTCAGTCTAGATCCAAATACAGGTCGATTAATTGTTAGTGGACGTATTGATCGAGAAGCTTTATGTCCATTATGGGACAATAGTGCCGGTACTGGTGCTTCTGTCGGAATTAATAGTAATATTAACGATATTGTAGCAACACAAAGAAATTCAAATTTAATGAATGCAAATGATTTTTCAAATTCTCCACCAAATGAATGTTTACAAGCTTTAAATATATTAATTATCACACGAACTAATCAGGAATCAACACATTTGACTACTGGAGCTGGTGAAAAACATGCTGAAACACCGGTTAAAACTACAAGAATATTAATACATGTAGTAATACACGATATTAATGATAATGCACCTAGATGGCATGAAAACAGTCTTCTACATGTAAGCTTTGTCGAAACACCTTCATCATCAAATAACAATGGATGGAATAATGTTCAGACAATTCTACGACCTATCAATGAAAATGATGCAATTAGAAATGCAAAATCAATTGATCGTGCTTATGATCCAGATATGGGTCAGAACGGTACAATTGTTTATCGATTAATTGGTCCAGGTGCAGATTATTTTCGATTAGCAGATAATTTTAACAGAAAAACAAATAATGGTAATAATGATCAATATCATAGTCAATCTAATGCTGATTTACTGATCCACCAAAAAAGTGATCTAAGCATGGATTTATATAATATCAATAGTAATAATAATATAAACCCTATGACCAGTACACATGAAGCATCATTACAGATTTGGCCTATACTACCTCTAGATAGAGAAACAAAGGATTTTGCTGGACAAGGTGGTGTTTACAACTTAACTTTGTTAGCAAGTGATTTAGGTAATCCTCCAAAAAGTACAAGCATACCACTTTTAATCACTTTAATCGATGTCAATGATCATATACCACAATTTCATAATCCAATTAATCAATATGAAGTAACTAACCATTTAAATTCAAATAATAATAATAATCTCGAATCAAATTACGTAATCTATAGACCACTGAATGGTAATTTACGTGAAACATTACCGATTGGTAGTTTTGTATTACAATTAAATGCGTCTGATCAAGATGACGGATTACATTCAAAGATAGTATATGGATTTTGTCCATGTGATCGTAATTTAGCACAGAATTATTTTAAAATAGATTCTATCACAGGACGTATTACTGTGGGTCATTCATTGGATTATGATAATGGACCGAGACAATTTCGATTTAAAGTAAGTCCTATTTTATTTGTTTTGGGCAAAACCTTTGGTTGGGAAAAGTATGAAGATTAGCTGAGGTTACTTATCGTTGAATACAATTAATAAAAATCAGTATGTACTTGATAGCTTTATTGTTCCAGTTTAGTAAATGGGAATACCAGGGAGGACAGTCGATTGTATTTGATTACGAAATTACTGAATCTCTTAGTAAAATATGAGAACCGTGAAGTAAATATTTCATTTGCGAAATGTCAGTCAATCATCTCAGACTTGATTGTTCCTTCGTTTCGACACTAATCATTCTCTGTTCTCGTTTTCTCCTCTCTGATCTTCTTAACCTTCTGCCGCCAAGCATTTCACTTTTAATTGATGGTGCATACTACTTATATCTGTCGACACTAGTAGCACACACCACACTAGTAAGAGAATACTCATTAGTGACTAAGTATTACGAGGAACATAACCAGGTCTCCTAGCGAACATGGTAACTCTAAACTACTTAATCATAATCTACAGATTCATGTACCAAATTTAATCATTTCAAAGTATATCATGACACTATCCAATTCCGTTAGTAGGTAACTGTTTCATATCTTATTTAGTTAGACTTTATCAGTTACGAGTCTGTCTCAATGTATTGTAAATGTCTTTGATGGTATGATCGAAAAACTTTATGGAAGATTAGTTACCCATCCAATGTTATATTATCTTAGCTGGCTGTACAAATAAAAACGAAAAGTAATTAGTTAACTAATCAGTGTTTTTGTTCTGTGGCAACTAATCAGGATTATATATCGAGTCACCTCTATCATTACAATATTTTTTTCAAATTAATTTGTATGCAAACATATTTCCATACTTATTCATATTTCTTGATAAAAAAAAAAGAAGATTCAGTGGTTAGTGTGTTTGATTTTCAAACACTAATATCTTAGGTCATAGCCCCGCTTCATCTACTTAGATTTTAGAAATCGGATAGTATGATTGACTTACACAATTAAAATGTGATTTGAAGCTAAATACACCAATTTACATAAATTATATGTGAAACTAAGTATATTACCGAGAGTCGAATATGTGTTTGGTAGATGAAGTAATGGTGATGTAGTTATTGGAGAATTCAGCTATCAATCACCTATTTCGAGTATCAGAAGCCTTAAGGAATCACATACATAGTTTTTCACCTGATAAATAAAATTTCATCTTACTAATGTGATAATTAAGTCGACCCAACAATTTAGTGTCTCACATTTGTCATTTAAGAAATATAACTTTTTTTTTATGGTTTTAATTGTTAAAAATATCGGCATGTTGCATTATATCTTTTCAGAGGTTAGTGATATTGTAGCAAGCCCATTCCATTAATGTATTATTTGTCTACACAACTGTGTTAATTTCCATATGAGTATGATTGAGCGTGTGTCTGCACTTCAATCCCTATTCTATTCCTCATTAGTTGTGACACATAGATAATCAATAATTTATCTACACTTGATTGATACTCAAAAATATATAGGAATCTTTTAACACAGATACACACACTTTGATTTTTGACTCACTCGGTGCTTGCTTGCTGTATGCTTGCGGACTTTACCAAGCTTTAACAATAAACTATCTCTATAATTGATTTTTGGGCTTTTTAATGATCTCGAGTAAATCGATAATTCTACCAGGAGATTAAGCCTGTATTAAATACTCGGTTAATGAGATCATCTTTATTTGGAGTCGAATATGGAGGAAATTTATCTCAACAAACTTGGTTAACCTCTACAATATTCATTGAATAATATGGACAGATAAGAAAACGTTCTGACATTATATGTTATGAAAATAAACTTCAAAGTATTTTATAATTCATTTATTTCAATAGTTGAGATCATGAGTCATTTAAAGCTAAACCACCATAGGAAACCTGAAAGCACTGGATGGCCGTTTCGTCCTATTGTGGAACTCCTCAGCAATGAGTACGCACGATATTAATTCATTTTTTATTAAGTTTATGATGCAATGTGTTGCTATATCAATTACGTAATTAATTCATTAGTTTTGGAAAAAATGTCAGCAAAATATATTTTTTGTTACAAAGATTTTAAGATTCTCTTAAATTAGGAATAATCATAGGTTTAATTAACTAGATAAATGTCTTCATGATATTTATAAGATCTGAGGTTGTGGATATTGTTGAGATTTTGAAACCATGAAACAAACCTAGACAACCATTGAAAATGTGAAAGTTCTAGACGGCTGTCTCGCTCTAATTTAGGACTTCATAGCAGTAGGCACCCACAGTCCCGCAATCCGGGATAGAATTTA
Organism: Schistosoma spindalis; assembly: GCA_946903255.1. NCBI lineage: Eukaryota > Metazoa > Platyhelminthes > Trematoda > Strigeidida > Schistosomatidae > Schistosoma > Schistosoma spindalis. The sequence goes on along the minus strand of OX336418.1, from coordinate 9,103,261 downwards.
GTGCCTTCAGTGTCACACTTAGAAGCTTAATATCAATACCGCTGGATTAGTATCTAATGGTGTACTAGTTAAGCTTTGATCATTCCATGATACTGTAAGGAAATCTTCCATCGTCTTCACTGAGTACCTTCATCACGCAGCTGAGTTCCATTGGTCATGGTCTTTCACTAAAATTCAAGAAATGTCTCTTGAAACTAGTGATATACAGGGCATAATGGTCCAGAGGTTAGCCTTTTGACCGTGAGACCAAAGGTTCTGGGTTCGACTCTTAGTTGCGGAGCCGTAGATACTCACTTTTAAAGAGTCCCAAGTTAGAAATAAAAGGCCGTCTAGGGCTTCTAGGTTATTAATGGTTGTCTAATTTAGATTGATTGTTGACTTCAACATAGTTAATTACAGTTTATGCACTTGGTCGTTTTATTCTTATGTAGACTGTAAGGTGGACCTATTATAAGAATGGATACTATATTGCACATTATGCTCCAAAGTGTCTAAGAAAACAAATACCTAGAAATTGTTAGATGCTGTTTTATATAAAGTGACTGGATTTTGATTCTACAAGTAGCATAAGTATAATGAAATATTATTTATTCAACTGCAGATAAATGTAAAATAAACGAGTAATTACGTTTTCTGTGTTTGTTACACTCGATTTGCAGTGGAATCTATATGGGATACGTCAAGTGAATGTATTTTTCAACCCAATATTGATGCACTTATCAAGACAGATTATTTGAGTTGTAAATTTCAACAACAGACGATGAAATGTAAATTATTCAATTAGGTCTATAAAGCTTTATGAGTTTGTTTTTATTATTTTCACAAATCCCATAAACAAATGAGAAATATTCTATTGATAACTAAATAAAGTTTATTTTAAATTTTATAGAAAATGATATATGGAAGAGGTTAAATATATCCGTTTATTGATATTCAATATATATGAGGTATGAAGTCATTTCAGGTATTTTTCCTTTTGTTTCGAGTGTAAGTGGTGCACATAAGAGCATAATTTTCATTGAACATTTCAAGCTTTAACTTTCATTTTATCTGTTTTTCATTTGGTAATTTTGGGAGCACTACAGTGGCGTATTTATAGATGATATAGGTGAATCGCTTTAAAGGATTGAAATGAAATTCCCAATGAGAAGTATGCTCTTATATGCACCATCTACACATTAAATGAAAGCAAAAATGCTCGAGAATGTTTTAATTTGCAATTTTACTGAACACTGGGAAACAGATAGATAAACTTACATGTGACATCCTATATTTTATAATTTCTTTAAATAACAGCTTTATGTTCAGATTTTTTGTTCTATATTATAAACCACTGACCAATGTTATACGTCTAAAATAGAGACTATTTCAAATCAGTGGTTTAAAGGATTCATGCTCATCGTGACATTTGAAGATCTCTATTTTGATTCCATGTGAGATTGTTGATGGCACAGTGGGATGAAATGATTGTTAAAGACTGTTGTTATGTTAATGATTTTCCAGTTGCTATTAGCCTATAACGTGTAACAAGTAATCTTGATACATGTCTATATGGTTTATCATTACTTTTAAACCGATGAATTATTTTAATTTTTCCAGTCATTTTATAATTTATATGTGTGATCTTAATCATGTCTATGTGTCAATATGCTTGTTTGTATATTTTATACCTATGAATATTGAATTGTGTTTTGAGTAATTTAAATTGGGATATTGGCCTTCTCCATCTCTCATCTTAACATCTATCTGAGCAGACGAGTGTCTAAAATAAATTTATCCATCCTAAGTACAATATATGAAATTAGACCGACAATTTTTTTTTTTGATTCACTCATCGTTTACTCCATAGCCATTCATTATGGAGTCAGATCGTGGGAAACGAACTCTTCAGTCAGAGTGTATTTAACTTTAAGAGGTACTTGAACATAACTTAACCTTATATATAATCAGGAGAACATTATCCCGTCAAATGATAGAATATTACTGTTTGCATGAATTCACGTAAATACTTAGTTGCTTCAATTTTCACGTTTTCTTGATTATATAAATCATAAGATACAACAAACATTTAACAAAAGATTTATATTAATTAATGTTGATCTGAAAAGAAAATTGATTTCTGAAGAAGGAATAAATATTATTAAAATTCTTAGTTTAATTAACATATCTTTTTCCTTTATACTGAAAACATTGGAACATAATCTTTATTATTGTATACCGATCTAATTACAGTGAACATGTAAAAACATATTTCCTATCTAAGTTTATATGTTTGATATACTTAATTCACATATCAACAAAACGTATATATATATATATATATATATATATATATATATATATATATATATATATATATATATATATATATATATATATATATGCATAAAACATAGGAATTATACACAAATACATTTTATTCATTATGATTACTATTATCCCTATGAATATTTTAATATAGAAAGTTGACTATTTTACTCCAATTATCCATCTATAAACGTTTACTTTATATTTATAAGACTATCTGTAAATGTATCAACAACAATAAACGAGTCCAATAATTTCTTTTATGTTGCGTGTATAGTTGATTGATTATGAAATTACAAATAAATTTTAATTTAAATAAATAATGTTTGATTTTATTTTTGGGTAAAAAAAATAACAAAATATTCTTAAGTAAATTTCATCTATAAAAATAATTTTTTTTTATATATTGAGTGGTTTATTTGTTTATGTATGTGTATATGTACGGGTGTGTGTGTGGTTGTGAGTAGGTGAGTGGGTGGGTGTCGGTGAACTGAGACAGGGGGGGATAGTAAGAATTCATATTATCATGTTTAGTGTATCTAGAAAATATTTGTCTATCAACATAATTGTATTTTCTTGTTAATAATCTAAACACAAATAATTAAATATTACTTTTTATCTCTTTTCGAATTATTCACAATTATATTTTCATTTTTCTTATTTCTTTTTTATTTTCATCTATTTTTCACACATTTCACTTTGCTTACTTTCATTCCTTCTTTTTCTCCACAGTTATAATGAGTACAATACAGATATTTATATTCAAGATCAGGTAATAATAATAATATTAGTTAATTATTTATTAAAATAATTCAAAATTCTATAAGTAGGTTACCTTTTACTTATCTACAGAAGTCACTGCTCTTCATGAATTATTTACAAGATATTAAAGAAAATTAAGTTTGAATCTTAGTATGGGATACCTCAACAGTATCCATCCATGACCTTAAAACCAAGTAATGAAATCAGACATGTAATCTGTCGGTTATTGGCTCAGTGATGTAGAGGCTAAGTGTTCACATGTAAGACTGAGGGTCTCAGGTTCCATTCCTCGCTTGATGTTTGTGAGTGTTCACTTTTAAGGAGTTCCATACAAAAACAAAACAACTGGCCATTGCTTCTAGACTTTCACTGGTTGTCTAACTGAGATTGATTAGTGATTTCAGTTATATTCAGTAATTTCTACAACCAAATAATGATAGATTTCAAATAGTGTCGTTCTGATAATTGGTTCTTTTTCTCAGACTTTTATTGTCTTTCTGTACTAGGCTAGCCTTAGCTCATACGATCGATTGGCCTTATGCACATAGGTTTGGATAGATTAGATCTACAGCAATATGTTTCCTACTTTAAGATGAACCTGAATGACATGTTTCTAAATGTTTTTGGCTATTCTTAATATTGTTACGGTCAAAATTTTGACATTTTTTTTTACTAAACGTAGTTTGAATGAATTCACTCTCATTTATAACAAGGTATTCAAGCAAAAAATATGAATTTTTCAAAACTACTTGTTCACATTTTAAAAGTTGAATTTAGATATATCAGTTATATACGTAGATAGTATAAAGGACATGTAATTTGCGCAAGACTCAATACTGCTTACATAAACTAATGACTTGTTGACAAAAATATAGGCTTTTGTGAAAAAGCTGAAGGATGTACTTTTAAAACTTTCCAAATATTTTCATATCAAATAAATTCATTTAGTCATCTTACTGGATACCAGCAAGGAGTTAGTTGTATATATCAGAGTTTATGAAGTGAACTGTGGACAACAGCTATCCTCACAGACTTACACACTGATAATTATAATGTTCTCACTAGTAAATAACTTTGAGATGTAATTCCAAGTTATAGTGAGAATCCATTAAAAGTGGAGCTTGAGCATTTTGGATTTGAAGTGGGTACTCACAGATGGCTTTGGAGGATGGCTGCACAATGCTACGGGCTGATGGGAGTTGCAAATGTAAATTACTGAATGATAAATCAGTGGCCTAAAGGTCCAGTGAACGCTACAAGATGTGAGTGCCCTGGTTTTGATTCCTGATGGGGTATTAGGTCCACACTACTGAGGAATCCCATACTGGAAGGACACAGCCATCCAGTTACTCCTAGCTTAAAAGAGAACAACCAGTAAAGTAAACTGATATGACAAGCCAATCAGAATTAGCCAAATGAGAAGGTTAGTAGAGGGCAATCAGAAGGGACCTGAAGGACCACTGAAAAATGGATTGATTTCCTAAGAGATAGAGTTCTATATATATAAATGAACATTTGTGAATTTTATTCGTAGTCTAATATACTTTATCTTCCACTCTTATGTTTTTGCTCAAGTAGTAAGTTGGGGGGAGGGTTATAGGGTTGCACGCTGTGTATCAGTAACAGATTTCGGACACCGCCCGTGACAACATAAATCAAAAAACAGTCTCTACTGGTCCGATATAGAAATGGCGTATTTCGCACTTTAAAATATTGGTTTAGATATGTTAGATTTGAATTTCAGTTCCTACTGAGGGCTTCATCAGTTGGATTGGATCGATTTAAAAAAATCATAGTCTGCATATGGCAAGGTGCCAAGATGAATTCTATTTAAAAATGACGGCCTAAGAATATAAGAATGAGTATGTTTTGCAAATATGATCATTCAGTTACTGGTTTATATGATGTTTTCGAAAAGTATGATGTATGCAAGTGGCAGGAGAATGTTCATATTAAATTCTATCATTTACTAGTTCTCACTTTTCTGTTGTCAACCAATTTGATTAAAGTCGGATAATTTGGGGAAGTAAGTGAATATCAACGTGAAGAGTTAGGATGTTTTATTGTTATTATGAAATAGAGATTAGGTTTGGGAAATTGGCGATAATGTAAATCAATACAACATCAGCGAGAAGATTCAAACAGCCAAAACAAAAACCAATTAAAATGAAAGAGAATGTCGTTCTTTAAATTAAACATAAATTCATTATTCTTAAATGGTTGAAATATGAACTGATATATTTTATTGGCTGAATTCACGTGCTTGATAATGAAATAAAATAAATATATTTGATCGTTTTTGTTTGATAAGTATGCACTGTCCAATATTTTCGGACAGTATTCATTACATCAATCGGCGATTGCAGCACATATGAGTGTAGATTTCACTTGGGATTTCGTTTAAATCATTTGAAGTTATCAACATCAGTCTATTATGAACCTATCAATGTAGTGAATTCCAACATGACCGACAAAAAAACACAACAATTTTAAAAGTTAGGGTTTAAAATGAAATCTCGAGTGAAAATTATACATTAATTTACAGCGTCCGCCCACTAAATGAAGGGGAAAATGCATGATAATATTAGATAAAACATAATTTCTGAACATTGAATAATGGATCGTTATCCTCGTACAACATTCATAAGTAAAACAATTTCATCCATTCTGATAATCAATATTACTGAAACACATATCAAGGCATGTTATCGAAACAATTATGTACACTAGTGAAAATCTTTAGATTTATGTTGTTTTTTACCTCTGACTCGACACAGTTTTCTATGTGTGGTAAAACGGAACTAAATATCTCTACATAAAATAACTAGGCAATATCCCGATAGGATATTAGTTATGATAATGACATACTGAGAACAGTTGTTCTGATTTACTTTTGTTAAATGTAAAATACACTATGATTAGACAACAGACAAACAGTAGTGACGTCTGTAGTATTGCTTTAGGTGTAATTTTCTTTCATTTATTTTTATTTATCACTTGCTTGTATGTTTGTGAGTGACATATTTGGATAAGCTGCTGATTATGAATGGAATTGGACTGTTACTTAGATAAGGTTCAAAAAAAGTAACGAGTGATACCATACTTTTACGCTTAGTGCCAATATTTTATGGAATTGACAGATTGTATTAAAATCCAGGACACGTATTTAATTTTGTTTTGAGACTCAGTAGTTCAATGAATGAGGCGTTGGCATATGAGGTGAAAATTATTACGTTCAAGTCTCAGTATAAATATCAGTGCTAAGTTTCAGGTACATTTAACCAATGGGTCTCAAATAGGAATAAACTTGTTTTCTTGATTCCACTGGTAGCCACAATTGATTAGTAATTACCTTTCATTCAGATGATCAATGAGTTTAAACCATCTCTGTGTGCTTTAATGTAAGTGTAGGGAAACGAAATGTTAAACTTATGTCAAAATTACAGAATAATCGCTTGGTAAAGATTTGTGGAAATTAAGCAAATATATCATGCTTTACTTCAGTCAGCAGATTTTAACTACATACAACTCTATGGTTCATTTTTTATAGTCCGAAACCTTCAGTGAGAAAGCTAGTGGTTTTTTTCTATCATAAATCTAGACGTACCTGGATTTTCTTTGCTGAATTCTATTTTTATTAAATGACACAATGGGCTACTTAATGGGTTGTTTTTTTCTGTTTTATTTGTTACCTTACAATCAAATGAACTGAAAATTTGTTAGCAGTATGGGGATTCGTGAAGAGATTGTTAATTATTATTTAGGTTTCTAACTGATCTAATTTAGGCAATCATCGGAAACTAGGAAACATCGGATAGTTTTTTTTTCTAGTACAAGCTTCGTCAGTAGTTAACATACACAACACCTCCAGGGACTGAATCCAGGATAATCGGATTTAGAGACAAGCATCTCAGCTTCGAAACGCTGAACTAGCAACCAATGATGCATATATCTGACTTCGAATAATTCGTAATATTGTTCAACTTTTACACCGATGACACTAGATGGTGTGAATTTAGATTTTAGGATGAGTATTAACTCAATTGACACTACAGATAAATCAGGTTAATTAATGTCTAACTACCAGAAGTCCATGTTTAGGCTTTTTTGGTGCTCGACTTTAATTAATTTCAATTCATATTAATACATTAGCCAAATTCATTCAGTACAATCTAATCACTGCTTGATCTTTTGATTATAAAAAAAATTCATTTTATATTTGTAACATTAAATGTTTAACAAGCATTAAATATACACAGGATAATCACAGAGATTACTAAGCAAAAGGTATGAAAATTATAGAATTATGTAGAAAAAAAAAGAGCTATCTAAATCAGTTTAAAAGATACTAATAACATAAAGCATTAAATATTCAATAACAGTGTGAACTATTGAAGCGTTTTATCTCATAGTATAATTACAGTTCTATTTTAACTTTTTATTGTTAAAAAATCTCTTTTCTTTTTTATGTGCGACACGTTTTTTTTTAAAAATTTTGTTTAAATTGTTCTAAAACTAAGTACATGCATCTAAATTTTTAAATCATAACAATGTTTCTAGTCGTTCAACAATTTCAATGGTTGAGATCATGAGTCCATTGAAGCTTAACCACCATAGAAAACTTGAAAGCACTGAAAGACTGTTTTGTTTTATTATGGGACTTCTTAGTAGTGCGCAGACAGGATCCTGACTCGTAAGATTTGAATCCAGGACTTATCAGTTTCGCGAGTGAGCGCGAGGAGGGATCGTGTATGTGCACTACTGAGGAGTCGCACAATACAACGAAACAGTTGTCCAGTGCTTGCAGGTTTTTCATGGTGGTCTAGCTTCAATTAACTCATGAATTCAACTATTAAATTACTATAATATCCACAAAACCCCTCTATGATTATAAATATACTCAAAACAAATCTTTCTAAGTGAAAACTTATATATCTTTTTGTGTATTAATATATTAAAAAAGAAGAATGTGTTTGTAAAATCTCAGCGAATGAATTTGAAGAAAAGACAACGTTTTTCCTGGCAATCTGGTTCAAGTTTTTTCAAGAAAATATAATTAAACATCAAAATTATCAAATATAAATAGGCAAATGGTTCTCCGGTTTACTGTATACTGAATAGGTCATCCAATCAATGTTGGATTTACTTCAAATTGATTCGCTGAGATTTTACGAATACATTCTTCCTCTTTAATGTCTCATATCAACTAGGCGCCCAAATACTGTAAAACTATTCGATCAAATTTAGACGAAAGTTCTTATTTAGTATTGATATATTATCAAGACTTTTTTGTTTCAATTTATTTTTCCTAAATAGTTTTTAATGTCTACTAAAATCTGATTAGATTAATGTACTTATCTACTACTTTATACAGTAAAGATCTTTGGGGACTTGTTAGTTTATCTAAAGAGGTTGAGAATTGATAAGTGATGCTTATATCAAATATCATTTTCATGTATGTCTGTAGCTTTAATAAACAAACACTCAGATAGCAACAACCAGTTTATTGTTGAATACAAACTTACAAAAACTCTTGTGAAAATATGAGAACTATACACTGAATACTTGATTTGCAAATTTCCACTATTTGTTCTTCACATTCTGTTTTATTATTTCAGTTCACAATTTCTTTATATTTCCGTTGAGACTATAAGTTATGGACGAGCTTTAAGGGACTCTAAACTGTCCGTGAGAATGTCCACCAATTTACTAGAGCTAAATGAGGGTTAATAACCTATTTGAAGAATAAAGATTATGATTTACAGCTGATGGTTAGGGCCAAGTCATCCATTTGGCTAAATAGCCAAATGAATGAATAAATTTCGCGCCAAAATCCTAGACTTGTTATCCTAAATCTGATTGGTTCGTCCATAAATTGTGGTCTTGCTCTATTTCCCTTTCTATTCTCTTCAACTTGATCTTCTTAGCCGTCTGCTGCCAAGTTTTCCATTTCTAATTTATGTTACATACTACTTATGTCTGTTGACAGACATAAGTAGCATACGCCACGCAGCTAAGTATCCGAAGTCCTATTACGTTTAAAGAGGACGACTCTGTATGTCGATAGCCATATGCAGATTTACACTGAAATGTTGAAGATTTGTAGCTTTGGTAGATATTTGCATCCAATCACTTAAAACCGAAGTAGGGATTTATAAACTTTTCTAAACAATAACTAACACTTTGAAGTTAAGTAATCTAGCTCAGATAACAAAAGATCATCAGAGAAGATCAATAACATGCAACTGATGATCATAATACTAGTTAAAATAAACTATGGTTTCTGGTAAATACTATGAAAATGCTGGAATGTGAGAAACATCAATATACACCTTTCGTTTGCTTCAACCTGTGTTTAAGTCATTAATTTAACATGATATCAAGGCTATTTACTGAAATCACTGTCTCTTAATATCTATGTGGTTTCGTCCGCCTTGGATAAAGTTGTCAAATGTGTTCACCTGTTAATTCAAATTAACAAACATAGTTATATTTATATTCTAGATATTTTTTAAATTACAAACTGACATGAGATTACAAAATTCTTAAAAGTGCTAGGGGCAATAAATCACTGTTCTATATTGGTAATAAAACTGGTTTGTGAAAATTGTTAAACTTTATAGTTTACATTAAGAAATCACATTAGTAGGACAACAGCCAAAAACCAAAAAAGCACTTAACAGTAGTTTCGTCCCACTATGGGCCTCTTCAGTGGTAGGAAGATATGGACTCACCCAGTGTCGAATCCAGAACCCTTAGTTGGAATCTAGTAATTGACATTTCTAACTCTATTCAATTAGTGGTTTTGTGTAGCCATCTTCCAAGAGAATTGATGGGTAATTACTTTAAATCAAACATAGTTGAGCTCTATGAGTCACATATTTTTATTATTCTTCTATACTAGCTTTGAACTTTCGAGTAGTATTACTCAATTGTTTACTATTGTAAAGTTTCAAACTAGGATACAAATATTTTTTAATACTTCCTAGTAATCAATAATTTTCTAGATAATTTCATGCTATGACAATAAATGATATACATTTAAATTATAATAGTTTAACACAAAAGGTTATACAAATTTGTGTAATCATAGTAGTGTCGTAATGAATCGATCAAAACTCGAATGTCTAACTTATATGTCTAAAATATGTACTTAACTCGTAACCATTTAGCAACTATTATGTTCCATGAATTAAAACAGGATAAATCAAACTTAGTAGTTGATAAAATAGAATTTATTAGTCTTTTAAATCAAAGAATTACTACATATAAACAATGTTTATTATGAAACTGAAGATAGAAAATGATCCTTCTAGAAGAGTTAAAGAAAAATCTATTCAGATTTTTATGTTTTTTTTTTAAAATAGGAAATTGATTTCAGAGTATTTGAAAAAAAAAGATTCAGTCATCGTGTTTTGTTCCGGTTTCTTTTATTTTTATTTTTTCGAAGATAAAAAACAGTCTTTTATGAAGTTCTATGTTTCCTTTATAGTAATAAATTAAACCATACGAATCATTTTAATTAATTATAGTTAGTTTTTCATTAATTATTAACATTATACGATGTTCCATTCTTCTTTTATATTTAATTCATTCATTTTTATCTTGACTCATTCCTTCTGTTGTTCAAGCGTAATGATCACGCACATACACATACACACAAATACACATTTATACAAGCACACGTACAATACCATCGTAGGAAACCCAGTTACATTGTATTAAGTGTAGTTGAAATTTAACCTTTTAATAGGTATCTAGACAAGTAGAGTTTTTTTATAACTGACATCATTGACTGATCTTAATTAAATAATCATTCAACAACAAGGGGCCCAAATTATGAAAACTCAATAATCTCCACAGATTCCCTATAATGGCACACTAATAACTAACTTTGAAATGTAATTCCAGGAGTGTTAGTAAGAAACTGTAACTACTAGAGTTAAACTATAAACATCCTGTTTAGACTTTTTCGATTATACTAGTCAATTTCAGATTTACATTTTAGACATTATCCTTGATTATATGATATTGAATGTACTTTCATTATTTTTTACTTATTTTAAAAACTCATATCGTCTATTTAAATGCAAGTCATCTAACAGTCAATTGATGTTTACTATCTATGTTAAGTAATTCATATTACTTCATAGCATCGAACTTATATATATGAATACAATAAGTCGTTGACAGTAAGGTACGAATTGAGTGGATGAGATCGTGATGCCAACAAGTTATGCATATTCTGGAAAGAAATGAGAAATATGGTTCAAAACTATTAAGAGTAAACCGATACATTTTATCTAGAATTATTAAAAATAATTAGTATAATGATTGAAGTTATCAGTTTTAATAGGTTCAAACCATAACTGCTTATTTGTTTATATCACAAAAGAAAAAAGTTTGACGTCGTTTGTTACAAAGATTTAATGCCATCTGTAGAAACATTTAGAATTAAGAAGAAAAGGATAGCTGCTTCGTACCGGTGGAACTGATGGATTTCAACCCATGAATATATATGTATCTCCATATCGATAATTAATTAAAATAAAAAAAGTCGGACCACTGGATTTGAAGTCGGTATTCTTAAGGTTACGGTATTATCGTAAGAACTGAGGGTCCTCTATTCAATCCCTGGCGGGGTTGTGTATGTTTGTATAATGTGTATATGATATTATTAATTGTGTGATTTATGTTCAAGAACAATTCATTCAAAGAAAAATGGGCGTATTAATAGGGTATATGAGATAAGGCTTGAACTGTGGTAAGCCAACTCCCAAAATATCGATATCAAGTGATCATTGAATTGATTTAAAAATAGGATCTTATCCTATATTAAGACAGGTTTGATGACATAACAATTCCTTATCACTGGATATTTACTCTCAGTGGTGAAAGTTCTTTAATTAACCGCAACAATTACATGAATTTGTCTGACCTTCTTCAATCTCTATACATATTTGCATCTTTAGCAATAATTAAATCAACTTTTATAATTTATTTTAGGACAAGTATATGTGCTAGATAAATGGGGACAAATAAATACGAGTATTTGTTCAGAAAAAAAGATTTTTCCTTGTCCTCATTTCCTCTGAGATAACATCGTCTAATTAGTACTGAGTAATTAACATTCTATGTGTGTATACAAGGGAATGTTGACTCTGCACAAACATACACATAGATAAGCATATAGGATATATATATTAACTATCATTAACAACCTGACTGAGGTCAGTAGAACAAAATACAATTCATCTTCTTGTCTCTGAATTTTTAATTGATGTGTATGCAGTGTGAGTTAAAAAGTTTATCGCAATTCAACCAGTTCAGTATATTTGATAGAATAAGTTATAATGACTATCAAATTATATTTATGCATGCGTAGTGACGATTGAGATAGAAGAAGGGGAATTCGGTCTATTGATTTACTTATTACCAACCTCATTGTATCATGAACAGAGGTATAGGATGAAGTGCTTAATCTTTTTTTAGTTATATCAGTCTCAGGTGAACTAAATATAATAAACCATTCACAATGTATAATTCAATGATGAGAGAAAAGTTTTGGTCTCAATGCCAGTTTGGTAAAATAATAAAGAATAATTAAATGATTGATATTTATTTCACTCATATTTTATAATTTGGTTTGAAGTGATCATTTTCAACTAGGGGAATGCTAAATAATTTTAGCATTAAAATGAGATCCCGATCACAGTGATCATTATACTGTATTTCATGTAACCGTAAATGTCAAACAATATCCAAGAAAATTACGATCTATTCTTATGATGATACGGTTACGTAAAAACGACTATATTTGTTGTCAGTCAGATAAACTATCATAAGCATTTTGTCTGAATTTCTTTTTGATTAGTTGAGGTTACTAATATCAAAGATGATTTTAAATATTTATCATTCTAAATAAAGAAATGATCAATAAAACAGTCAGCTAATTCGGCTAATACAATCAGAAAATAAATTCAGATCTCATACCAGTAATGACCTTCGGAAATGTTATTATCATTTCAAAAACACAATTGGAAGAAAACCTAAGAAGGCATGTTACATTATGTTTTTAATGAGTTTGTATTTGCAAGTTTTACAATTTTAATTAATCCTTAAAATGTTTCATTGATATGTAAAAACTTTATCGAATCGTTATCAGTGGACATCAATGAATAACTCAATGGTAGAGTTTTACACTGTGAAGTTGAGAGATGGAGATTCAATTCTCACAGAGAGCATCAGTTTCTTCAAGATTGTAGGTACACATTGTTGCCATGTGACAGCTAACGTGAATCACAGATCAAACTGGATCATTTGTTGGCTACCTCCAATTATCAAATATAATAATCTATCGATTCATGGCGTTACTTTTTTCGATCTCAGTTTTCAACTCCTAAAGCAAATATTACAATTCTCATTTAGTTAAATTCTTATATTTCAAAGGCATATATTTCACTAATTTAGTAATTAATAATGACTACTAAAACGTGACATCAGTGCTTGAAGTCACTAACTTCTGGTCTGAGCCATGTTGGTAGATGCAAACTACTTGGTTGGGATCCACATGACTATCGTAACCACTGATTGGAAATTCTTGGTGACATGGCTCAGAATCGATCACAATGGCATAGGTGTATACACTCTCTGTCTTCCCTTAAACTATGAGATTAAAATCACTTCATATCTTTCTACGTACTAATTCTTTCTTCCTGTACTATACCTTATATGCAATCTTTCTTCTATGTATTACCATCATTGAATTAACTACTTCTATGAATCCGGTGTTCATCTTGCTGCGCTAATGCGGTATGGCAACTTGGGCCGAGGCATATATGTGCCTGGTCCTACATTCTAGCTGATTGAATGACTTAATTATTCAACTATATTGTTTAATCGTATACAGACAAAATGACTCATTAAAAATGAATAATAGGTTTCATCCATTTGTATATTTTTTCTGATCATAACAACTTACTTAGAACAACCAATATTAAGATGTTGCATTTAAAAAATAAAAAATAGTTGTACTAAAGAGCATGTATAACATTCAAACTGACTAAGTTCACTTTGTACAATTTTTGTATACCAACACCATAGACACCTGTATGTAGTGTGTGCACACAATAATATGATTATTCTACATTATTTTTATGTTTATTTTCGTCCACTTATGTTTCATTACTCTAACCTCTGACTATCTTATTGCACGGATACACTAATGCATTTAAACAAACAGATGTTCAATGTTTTGCTGCGCACCGTTATTTGTTTCAGAAGAAATTCTATAATGGTTTATTGATTAAATTGTATAGTGTAACTGACTAAATACCCGAAAATAAAGAAAAACAAATTTTTTTCAGTTTGTTTTATAATAGTGAAATTCTAGAATAAGATGTACCTATTGAAATGCATGATATATAATAGGATTATACCACAGATGTTTACTTGTTGTTGACCTGGTTACCAGTCTCATTAAACATCTGTCCAATATATCGGAGATCTAGTCTTTGTGGATTTCGATAATGAAAGTGATAGAAATCTTTTTCAAACAGATTGATTTCTCGTACCTAGGGTTTTTTTTATCGATAATCAGTAGTGAAAAATTGCGAAGATTTAAGAACAATTTAAAAGTTTAAAGGTGATTGCTGTCTTGATACGATTATTTCAGTAGTTTGTTATATGTTGGTCAAAGTTAAGGATTAGAGGGAATAATTTTTAGTGTGCCATTTCATTAATATTTTCCAAAAATATGAAATAAAATTATTTTGATCTACAGAGAATTAGTTTTCACTATAAACTGATATTATTTTCATGTGCTCAGGTGTATATGCCGTACTCTAAAATGTAGGTGTAACGTATAGCCATCAGTAATTAAAATAACTACATATCTAAATAACCATTTCGAAATTAGATGAACCATGGATTACAGTTTTCACTATTACTCATTATTTGAATAATATTTCCAATGTTGAAGTGTAAGTTTTTGAAATATATGTGACAAATCGACTTCAGTTAATTGGTGGTATAGGGGTTGTGGAGATTATTAATGCCCTGAGTTCGAATCCCGCGGGCGGGGTTGTGGATGTTCACTGCTGAGGAGTCCCATAATGGAGCGAAACGGATGTTCAGTGCATCCAGGTTTTTAATGGTGGTCTAACATCAATCAGTTCATGATCTCAATTCCGTTAATTGGATTTACATGTACTTAAAATGATTAAAATATAACGTATGTGGGTAAATTATTTACCTAGATTTTCCGGGAGGTGTGTGGAGACCAATTCAACGGATATCGAGGAACATGGTTTTCATCAAATACTTGGGTTAAAATATCTTGACGATATGATATTTAAATATTTTAATGTAATATTTTGAACCAATTCTTCATTTTACTATGATTTACAGGAAAATCATTATTCACGCATTTTTCATAAGCAAAGTTTATTTAACTTGTTGTATAGTATGAAATTAATATTCAATAAAGAAGACTACAAAAATATAATGAATATACATCTATTACCTGTAATTTACAAAACTGAAGCAACTAACTGAAAGAAATATTGACTATACTCTTACAGACATTTCATAAATCAGAAAGGGGTTTTGTGGAGATTATAATAATTTAATAATTGAATTCATGAGTCAATTAAAGCTAGACTACCATGAAGACCGACAGGTTCTGGGTTCGAATCCTATGGGTGGGAGGAGTCCCACACTAGAACAAAAGGATTGTTCAGTGCTTTCAGATTTTCCATGATGGTCTAGCTTTAATAGACTCATGAATTCAACTATTAAATTTCAAAAATCATTAATCAGTGACTGATAACAAGGCTTTATGATAGACTCATGTGTATTGTTTACAGATTATAATGAATTTTTTCATAACATGTAATGTTGACATAATATTTACGTTTGAAATTCTACTTCTTAGTAGTTGTTATGTAGTGAACGAGGACTTGGTGTCTATAACTAATTTATTATTTAATACAAAATTACAGAGTTCCGTTGTAAATCATGAAAACCGTACAATAGATACTTTATTTGCAAATCTCCTATAAATTGTCCTTTAAATCCTTTACGATTCTTCCATTTCTCGATTTCTTTATGTTTCCCTTTCTGTTTTTTAGTTCAATCTTCTCAAACTTCTTTTGATAAATATTCAATTTCCGATTGATGTTACATACTACTTATGTTGACAGACATAAGTAGCATACACTACCGTCAAATTATTAGTTAACAGGTTACCCTAATAAATGATGTTTGAGAGTAATGAATTTCCTCTTGGTTTTCATTTAATTACACAATAGATTTACTCGAAGAAAACAACCTTAGGGTACATTTGACTATATTTTTTTAGTTTAGTAATTTAGATTGTAAAAAATCTGTCCAATATAAAGATAATTTTTATCATATAGTGACAAAAACTAAAATCAATAATTAAAAAGCTACTTTGTCTCGATTAAACACCGTTCTAATATACCATTAGACAATAGTTTGAACTTAAGATATATAAGACTTACATTGAGTGTATTATTTTCACAACACGAAATCACATTTCCAACTTCATTTTGGAATATAACTCAATATTGTACAATAATAGATTTCCAAAGTGAATGAACTCCGCAAAACACAATTTTGTACTATACATTTAAGAATTCAACTTAAATCAGTTCCTAATACATGTATGACTAATATTTGTTTAGAAGATTTATGTAGTATGATACAAGTAAACATCTAATGTCATTACAGATTAGTATCTAACTGGAAAACTACAGAATACAGTGGAGTATCACTAGTACTCATAAAGTAGATGTATACAATCGATATATAACATAATTTATAACTCACAAACTTATTATTATTTATTTATTTGAACACATAGATATTGGTACGAGGAGGTACCAAATACATATGCGCCATACAGATCTCACTGGATATGTGTGAGGGCTGTGATACTGCCTGGGTGCCCAAACCGAAGCAGATGGTTTTCTTAGGAGGCCACACCTGGAGCCTTTGATCTAAAGGTCTGATCCACAAGGCGGTGGAGCATCATAAGAATATGCAGTCCCATGGTAGCCGGTGACTAAAGGTTGGTTCATACGCCATTTGTTCCTTCAGGATACTGGAGCCCATATGCACCATTGGTTTGGAATCAAGGTTTTCCAACTCCCATAGGCGGACTCTCCGTGTCCACCAACCTAGTTAATGTGCCAGATGTTCGCTTTTCTTCCTTTCAATTTCGTAAACAACACCCTCACCACGAGAAGGCAGTGAGTAGCACTTCCCTAGCAGAGGCTATATACGCGTGACTGTGTGTGAGCATTTCGAGAGGGTGAGCGCACTCTACCCACTCTTGGTCGTACCAGGGCATTTGGGGGCAAAATTAGAGAGTTCACCTCACTCACAAACTTCTATTTAATATTTGATAATTTTAATAATTTAAGTTATAAAATTCTATATAAGAGTACAATAACAACACCTTATTCATAGGGTCAAAATTTCCAATTAAATTACATTATATAATAAAGTAACTGTCTATTCATATATATTTATATACATATCCACAAAAGAGTAATTTATGCAAACAAAATTAACATCATAGTACACATGAATTAAAGAATATATACGAAAAATGTACAAATATCATCTCAGAAGGGGTTCTTTTTGTGGATATTATAGTAATTTCAATTGGGGAGATTATGAGTCAATTAAAGCTAGATCACCATGGGAAACCTGGAAGCACTGGATGGCCATTTCATCTTATGATTGAGACTCTCCAGTAAATCATTTCATCAAATAAGATAGACATAGTTTTCTTGTATTGATTGAAGCATTATCGTTTGTTTTTTTTTAATTTTTTTGTATTATTATTTTACTTCTTCTGTAAATATATATCAGCTATTATTGTAATTAGTTATTAATAATAAACAGTATGTTAATGTTATTATTCTCTACAATTTCTTTCTAATAATTATGTTGATGAAGGAATTTATGTATGAGCACGTATACATATATATCTGTTCCTTGATTTATTAGTTTACATTGTAAAACATACATTAAAAGAATTGCAAATTTTTTTTATATCTAATATTATCATGTAACAAGAGAATTCATGTTTTGCCTACAAAACATTTATCAGTTAAGAAAATTTCCATGTAGGTATAGTAAAAATTAGTTTGATTATGTTTGTTATTCATATTTATATAATAAGATTATTATAAAATAATTTCAACTGTACAATCATTCAACATCCCATAGTATTTAAATGTATATCACTTGAGAGTTTTAAATAAAGGTATAAATGTGTTTTCTGATTATTATTGATTTTTTTAGTGATATTGGTTCGTGATTAAGTAATCTTAATGAAATCGTTAAAAAATGAATCCAAAGTATCACAATTGATTGATCATTGGGTGGTGATTAATGTCATGTGTGTCAGGTACTTCTTAGTACAGATCGAATGCTATCGACCAAGTTGAAATGTGGCCACTAGTATAAGTGACTCAACACTGCGTGGACTATGTTGAGATAAGATGGTGGTTGAAGTTAATCTACAAGAAAACTCTGGACCCAGGTTTCGAGCTATTTGACACTCGTTAGCAAGGTGTACCTGTAATCTTGAGGGAATTGGTGCTTTCTGACGAATTCGATCCCGTGCCATCCAGCTTCACAGTCAGGGACGTTATCACTGAGCTATCCGGGCCGCGACCGACCTCCTGTAGAACTGAGATGTAATCACAATTGATTGATCACTGAGTGGTGATCAATGTCTTGTGTGTAAAGTCCTTCCTAGTGCTGGGTGACACGAGATCGAATCCGTCAGGGAGCAACAATTCCCTGAAGATTACAGATACACCTTGCTGGCGAGTGTCAAATAGCACGAAATCTGGGTCCAAGGTTTCCTATCGACTACCTCCAACCACCATCGAATCCACTGTATACCAGATTATTTTCATCTAGATTTAGTGTATTCAGCTAACATAACTTGCAAAACCTTGAATCTTGATCCAGGAGTTTCGAGACTAGGCGTTCGTGTTTGAGACCGAAGGTCCTGGGTTTGAATCCATGAAGGTGAGATAATGAATAAGCAATGATGAGAAGCTTCAACCTGGAACAAAATGGTCATCCAGTAATTGCCGGTTTTCAGCAGTGGTCTAACTAAGATCAATTCATGATTTAAATTTTGAGACTCCTACAATCTCCACAGATTATCGTATACTAATAACTAACTTATGTTCAGTATTCATGAAAAACTTAGAATAGCTAACACAATATACCATTCGTAACACAATAATTCTGAGGTAACTTCCAAACTAGAAACATATGTCTTTAAAACATTTTGAAGTTGATCGCTCAATAATCACTATTCATCGTGCTTCATTTTTTTGTTGTTGAAACTATTATTAAAAAACGTTTGAAATTTCATTCTAGATAGCAAAAAAGAAATTAGAACAATGCCCTAAAAAATTTGTTTGCTTGTTTTTAAAGCTCTGAAAACCAGATATTCATATACTGCTTTACTTTTGTCATTAAAATATACAAACAAAATAACGAATTATTTAAATTTGTTTTCAAAATCTATCTGTCATTGAAGATTAACCAAAATGACAGATTACAAGCTTACTAAATTACGCTGATTTTTTTTCATACTGATGTCCCTTTTAATTCTAAGTGTGTACACGTATGATTAATATACCCGAATAAATATACATAAACTAGGTGCGTATAAAATTATTTGAATAAATAGTAACTAGGATTATTTAAGCACAAAACTTCAAAGTCATTATGAATAAATTCAAAGACATTACTTTAATTCAAGAATATTAAACAATGTAGGTAACTGAAAATAATGGAAAGTATTTCATATTATTAATTTTAATGAATAATCATGTTTGTCTATTTGTTAAAAAGTTATATACTTTTCACTAATCCCATGACAATTGATCAATATCATGTTCAAGAATTCTCCATATATACAGAGTTCTATTTACGAAGCTTATTTCCTTTTAATATTTATGTTATTCAGGATGTACTATCAAGAAATTTGGTGTTGTAACGATTAACATGTAAATCTACATTCTGAAAAGTCGTGACAAAGAAATCTAATCACGATTAGAAAATTTCATTGATGATGTCTATAATTGCTTCTCTGTATGGTATTCCCCCTAAACAGCAACCTCTAGATCGTAGACATGCATTATTGAAAAGTTTAAATTAGAAATAGGCCTTATTATAGAGATTCATACAGATTATCATTATTTGTTTAAATATTACGTTCACTCTGAAAGAAATAGGTGGTATATTACGAAAATATAAATGAAATTTCAATAATTGAAATCATGAGTCCATTAAAGATTAACCATCACGGAAAACCTGGAAGTACTAGACAGATACTTCTTCCTAGTATGAGACTCTTCAGGAGTGCGCACCCATGATCCCGCCTCACGAGGTTCGAACCCAGGACCTATCGGTCTCGCGTGCGAGCGATAAACCATTAGATCACTCAGGTGGCCGGCATCCAACAGTGTTAATGTCCAACTTCAACTAATTCACGAAGTCGAGTGATACATTTACCATTGTCATCAGTGAGTTACTATCTCACAACAGACCTGGTTGAACTCGCTCGATACTGACAAGTCCTGGGTTCATATATGGTGAGACGAGATCGTAGATGCGCACTGCTTAGGAGTCCCACAATAAGATGAAACGGCCGTCCAGTGCTTCCAGTTTTTTCATGACTAGTATGCTCAAAACATTCCTTGTTAATCAATATCATTAGTTATTAATGTAAAAATGAATTCAAAATAAAACACCAGAAACATAAATCTTGCAAAACATTAGTCTTAAAACTGAAATATACCAGGTGTTATCATGTTACTAATTAACAAGAAGCATCATATTGTAAATTAACATGTTACATGTATTAGCAACAAAATACAATGACAAAGTTTATAGTAATCTCTTAAAATTTTAACTAATAAGTATTCGACAGTTTAAACATACTACTTAATCTAAAGGCGAAAAAAAAACCCAATTGATTATGATGAATTTTTGAAGTGACTATATGAGTAGAAAATTGTTATTTTTCATTTCGATTTAAAATGTATCCTACATCTAGGTAACTAAGTAACTAATATTAGTTAAGAATATAAATTCTTATTACTATGTATGGAATCATTTAATCAATGAAGATTTATTCAATAGTATATTAGTTTAATTTAAAAAAGGGAAGTCATTTTTATTAAGACTGGTAAAATGTTACATCAACTTATAAATTATACATTGAGATTTTTGAAATATATGAATAATTAGAATCGAAATATACATATGTCAAAGACATATGCTTGTTTAGTTAAGTTTTTAGGGATAGAATATGAAAAATATCTTTGGTTAAACTATTGGATAGAGTTTCTTTCTCTAACTTATCGGAAGAAAATTTATTAAGTCGAATATTACATGTGTATGCGGATATCTTTACGAACGAGCATTATTTCATGCTATGAAGATAGAACAATTAAATGGACTAGTAAAAATACTTACTGTTATATTTCTACTAGAAGATATTCACAATTGATTGATCATTGGGTGGTGATTAATGTCATGTGTGTCAGGTACTTCTTAGTACAGATCGACTGCTATCGATCAAGTTGCGATGTTGTCACTAGTCTAGGTGACTCGACATTGCATGGACTATGTTGAGATAAGATGGTTGTTGAAAATAGTCAACAGGAAACTCTGAACCCAGTTTTCAAGCTATTTGACACTCGTTAGCAAGGTATACCTGTAATCTTGAGGGAACTGACGTGATTGAATCCGTCAGGGAGCATCAGTTCCCTCAAGATTACAGGTACACTATGCTGATGAGTGCCAAATAGCTTGAAACCCGGGTCCAGGGTTTCTTGTTGACTACATCTAACCACCATTCTATTACTAGGTGATAATTCAATAACATAACCTAATAAATGATGAAGATGACTCGTAGTTTTTTTGCAAGTATAACATGCTTTAATTTAGATTGTTCAATTACAAAGTTTTAATAATCATTCTAGGTAATACAACAGTGTCTACATCAGGTTAAAACCAGCTCTTTTTAAATTATCATACAAACGTTAATTTTAATTTTTTTTTCTCTAATCTTATTTGTGACTAATCATTTTCATACGCTTTGTTAAATCTAAATGGTTGTTCTTCATCTGAAAATATTTTATTCGGGTGTTCTCGATGTGACTAAATAATTGTATATATATAGCCTACTGCGGTATTGATTAATGAAATGGATGAGTACAAATGGGTTATTATTATTATTATACATCTTTTGCTTGTCAGCAACAACAACAACATCAACATCATCACCTTGTTTATGAATAAACTTCCATGTGATGTATTATAACGGAAATAAGTTATTACCAATAGATTTAGAGATAAAAATGTGTCGGGAAAAGAAAAAAAACACAACGGTTTATTGTCATTTTATTACTATTACAACTTCATATTATTTACATTAGAAATAAATTTGCATATTTATATAATATAAATATAGTGTAAATTGTTTAAAGGCATCAGAGAGAGAGAGAGAGAGAGAAAAGAAAAGTTTCATTTATCTAACACATTAGTTTCTTTGTCCAGTCTTATTTCTTTATAGATAACTATCATTATTATTATTGTTATATATATGTATATTTCTGAATGTTTATCTTTTTATGATCATTGGGAGTTATCATTCTACTTATCATCAACGGTATTGAGTTTAGTGATTTTAGTAGTAGTAATAACAATAATATTTTTTATCTTCATGTTATATCTTTTCCGTTATAGTCGATAGTTACCTCATTAACTCATTAAATTACATTATACTATTACTTTACATATATTTTAAGAAGATAATACAGAATATAGATTATTACAATTAGTTATATACCGGAATCGGTTTACCAAATCATAGAGTAGTATATAACAGATATTAAAGAACAAAAAGAAAAAAAAGAAAATTTTTAAAATCATACTTTACATGAATTTTGTTGTTGTTGTTGTTGTTGGAAGATAATCATTTTTGATAAGATTGATGATTTAAAAAGTAAAAAAAAGAAGAATAAAGTAGAAAAAAACGGAACAAAATATGTTACTTATGTTGACATTTCCTGTTAATAAATATTAATAATATATGGATACATTATTAGACAAATGAAAAACGGTTATTCTGGTAAAATTCTAATTGAATATATTTCCCTTTTTTTTATGTTTTTTTTGGAAAAAAAGAAAAGATGACTTGATAATTTTATTGTTTCAATTGTATAGAATTCAGGAAATTTCAATTAGTATTTCTACATTTATTGATATGAATGTTTTAGACTTATTTAATCAACATTTTGAAAACATAAACCATCAATTCTTTTTTTGTTGATTTTTTGATCTTGGTCATCATTGTCTAGTAGTTTTAATAAATCAAAGTTTTATACAATAGTCAATGGTAAAATAATCTTTATGAAAGGGAACATATATATTAGTGTATGATAAGAACCATAAATATTACTCGATGAATAAAAATGTAAGTAAAGTTGATAAACTTTTATATGATGTATTTAGGTGGTAAATGAATTGATGATCAATGAATAGATAAGTTTAGATTTATCGGCAGTGAAACATTGTTATCCAGTTGCATTGGTTGAACTATATCATTAGACCCAGTGATTATGCTGGTTAAACTTTTTTGCTGAACTTGAAGGTCGTAGTTCAGATGCCAGACAGAACGTGATACCTATCCAGTGTTCTAAAGTTTCAATAATGTTGTTTAGTAATGGTCTTTTTAATGCATGATTTCTGTGTATTACAAATAGTGCGAAGTTTTTTGTTAGAGGACTAGGTGAACTCAGGTACCACGTTATAAAGGTTTATCATACAACGTTGTTTTAATTATGATACTAGAATAGATCTATTATTTATGAAGCTAATACTTACTTACACAATTAACAGGGTTAATAGTGTTATTTTACCAATGAAATGAGTACAACTGCACACAGTTCTCTACTAATGAGGCTATTTTTCATATTGTAATGCGTAATATTAAATCGATACTTGGATCTGTGATTTGACACATGAATTTCGACTTATTGTAGGCTATACATGAAAAAAGAGGTTGTTTACGAGTTGTTGTTCGACTCCAGAATGCAACAATTTGTGTGTAAAATATTTTACATTGCTAAGTTCATTATCTATCAATACTAAATAGAATTCAGTCAGTGTTATATGTTTGAAGCGTTCAACCAATCTGTTATCAGCCTGAAGACTTACTATTCACTATCTGAATGTCATGTATAGCTTTGTAAATGTAAATTTTCGTAGGCACCAAGTATTCAGCTTACGTACGGTTTCTATGATTAATAATAGTAGTACTGCGGTACAATTTGTAGTTACAAACATTACTCAATATACAAATATATGTCATCATCAAATACATATGTATATTTTAAAGACAATGTATACCATGTCTATTCAAAAAGATATTTATTTGTAGTATAACTCTATGAATAAGTAAATTGTAATAAGTTACAAATAAAAGGTTCAAATAAATCATTTATATGAGTAAACAACTGTCATAAATTGACATTTGTTTATCATCTTTTTAACGTAAAGATATAAATCAACACTGTACAATATATATATATATATATATAGTAAGCTACAAGCAGGTGGAGTTTGTTTGGCTAAGCCGAATTATAAATCATTTATTGAAGTTTGAATTACTTGATAATCATGTATAAAGGTGAAATGTAACTTTGTATAAAACAACTTGTCAATATATTACCTTAAAATGAAAAACTATGGTTAATTAAAAGTTTTGTGTTAAGTTAAAAAGAAAAAAAAATAAACAGTAAATATGATATAAACAGAACATTTAAATGGTTGGAAGAAAGTTGTTCACTGAAACATAGTGACAATGCTGAGCTTCATGGAAAAGTTGTTATTCTGCGTATCTGTATGTTAACTTAATTATATTATCAATAACCTAGGATAATGATATAACCCATTCCCGAAACTCGGACCAGTGAGCCACATTGTCTATAAGAAGGGTGAGACTATAATTGATTAGTTATATGCAACGAAGAACATATGTAAATTGGGTCAAACGTTAGTGGAAGTTCGGTATTTATACCTACGACCTTACGGTTGAAAGTCGTGTGTATTAATCAGTAAGACGCCACTTCATTTCTTCTTATTATTATTATCTCAATCAACTTTGCAGATATTTTGTATGATTTAAAGTTATATTTCCTCACACACTAAAATCATTTGAAGGATTACTAAACACTAAAATGATCTGAACAGATATTCTGTTCATGTTTAATACTTCACAGCAATAGTTTCTCACTGTTTAACATACGTTATAGCTACTGGTTCTGTGTTTATTGCAATATATTTTAAGCAACTGAATTAAGATTGAATAATCCTTATTTCTAATTCCAATTAAAGTTGGAAAAAAGACCTTTAGTTGTTTTAATTAGCTGTTATATTTTGGTACACTTATTCATTTATTTCAAATTAAACATTTAATAATGAGTACTTCATTCATCCGATAAGAATAAATCAACTTTCAGTTAATTTACATGGAACTCAATGGTTGTTTATTCCAACTTATTTTAAATCTGTACCCATTGAAAGTAATATTTTCCATTCGTACACACTTTATAACTAAAGAAACAGTTTTATGACGTGTATTGAGTAGTCTTGAAATGTGATATAACCACAGATTACGATGAAATTTTGGTCTTATTGAAATCATTTTACGAACACTGCATGATAATCTTTCAATTAAGAGCTTATTTGTTTTTTGTTTTTAATGAAGCATTTCCTGGTTTAAAGGGGTTTTGTTAAGATTGGTTTGTATTTGTCACAAATTGATCTAGTTTGAAGTGTAATTGGAAACCAGGAAAAACTGGGTAAATTTTGTGACTTAATGTAACATTCATCAATAATGTACACTCTTGATTCCATTGTAGATTGAAACCAGAACTCTTTATTATTAGAACTTCTGAGTCGGTGCTTAGTGATCTAATTCCAATTTTAATCAATTTGTAATATAGTTTCAACCATCATGTAATATCATTCATTCACAATAGGTACTAATGCCAACAGTAAAAATTTTCTCCTGAAACTTTAGGAAAATCTTGAAGGGAGTTACTTACTATCACATTGTTTGGTATCTAATACACTTTGGTTTTCCATGATATCTCAAGTGAGGTCAATATATAACGAATACAACTCACACATATCATACCGTATAACATTCAACGTATACCATGAATCAGGCTAACTTTATGGGCAAATGAATGTTAAGATAAAATCCCCTGAATTCTTATGAAAGCTATGACCATCTGAATTCAAGAACGTCAAGCATGAGACAGATATTACTTTTGGCAGTGGATGACCTCCTCAAATGGATTGAAGTTAGAAATGTAGGTCATTGTTTGCCTGTTTAGTGGTTGTAATGTTAAATGTTTGTCAAGATGCCTAAAAACCTTGTATTTGATCCTTTGTGTGAAATCGTAGATACTCAATGTTAATGAATCTCATACTAGGATGGAACAGTTTTTCAATGGTTGATATCTCAAATGAGATCAATATATAACGAATACAACTCACACATATAGTATAGCATTCAATGTATACATGAAAAAACCACAGTTTACATACCATGAATCAGCCTGACGTTCTACAGTATGTATATATATATACATATAATGCAAATTTAGTTGTGATTAAATTATATAAATAATTGTCCTTTCGATACAAAAAACAAACAAACTATAAATGTCAAATAATTTGACAAGTTAGAAGAGTTTTTTTTGAATGAAACAATTTTTTTCCTCCTTCAAAGTGATTAGAATACAATTGTAGAACATATCAAAATGTTTTGATACAAAAATACTTCAATATTGTGTGTGGTTTTTTTTTGTTGGAAATATTGTCACGAGATTAATTGAATTTTATATGAAACTATTAGGATAATTTGTCGTTACTATAAGAATTTTTTTAAAAAAAAGATGTAAAATGTAACTTTTTAACGGCATGTTTGTTTATTTGTTGATGTGTCATTATTATTGGTGGGGATGTGTGTGTGTTGAGGAGGAAGGGGG
The DNA here is from genome assembly GCA_946903255.1 of Schistosoma spindalis. Taxonomy (NCBI): domain Eukaryota; kingdom Metazoa; phylum Platyhelminthes; class Trematoda; order Strigeidida; family Schistosomatidae; genus Schistosoma; species Schistosoma spindalis. The sequence goes on along the minus strand of OX336418.1, from coordinate 9,076,058 downwards.
AGTAGTTGTTTTTCCTCAGGTTGATAAATTAAAGTCATAACATTAGAGGGATTTTAAGATTATTCATTTTGTCACTATCGCTTTAAAGGGTGGAGAAGTTGTAAATTGTAATGTGAAATTGTGCGTACTTATTTTATGAAATAAATGGACATTAAAGCTACGAGCTGACCTAAGTTAAATAACCACCGAATACTGGGAAGCATTGAACGACACTTTGATGCTAATATGGAACTCCTCAGCATTTCACAAGCATGAACGAATATCGGAAACCGAACCTAGGACCTCCGTTCTTGCACACAAGTGCTTAGTCACAAACCACTAGGCAATAATGTAGAGGTGTAAAGGTCTAATATCTTCGATAGGTACCTTCAGTGGTGATCCCACTTAGTTTGGTTCGTGATTTTGATGGACTCCATACTGATATATAATCACTGTTGGATATGTTTGTAAGCCTATTTACTTGAAGTTTAAACGAAGCAATTTCCCTAACCTAACCAGTAGTAAAACTTGGATTACGGTTATCACAGTTTGATTGCATTTAAACTGTGGACTATTGGATTCTGGATCAATTGAAAAATTTTGCTGTCAGCAATGCTGAGAGCTCAATCGTAAATACGATAAAACAGTTATACATTGTCGCATAATAACCAACGTTTTCTCAGGTAATTTCAAAATGCCTCAATGTACTACTTGCTAAGATTGAAACTTAATCAAGGACTTTTATTTGTGTTCACTATTACAGTTTCTAGTATTATTTATTATTTGAGGTTATCCTCAACACATCCAATGTTAGCTAAGTTCATTGTATTCAACTCTTTCCGTCAATTTTCTTTTTATTTGATAGTATGAGTTCTGGTGATTTGAATGTAATCACTAAAATACTTATTTTAAGATGACTGAAGTTATTTCCACTTATCTGTTATGAATGTTTTCAATGTATTACAGTCAGACAAACTGAGTGAAAAACACAAAAAATTAGTAAAATATTAGAGCTTAAAATAATTTAATGAGGTTCATTCTCTATTATGAACCGTTAATTAACTAAATAAAAAATGTAACCGAAAGTTCTAGTTGCGACTAGTTCATTCATCAGTAAAAACGTTACAAATAACTTTCACTGTATTTATTGTAATCCAAATTTTTAGAAATATTTATCCCATTATATTGTTCTCAATGGTAAATTATTCGACATTTTTACTGTTAGGACTCATATAATCAAGATCTAGTATGTGAACTTTTATGTAATTCTGTTATTTTATTTTAAAAAAATACCTTCAATAACCATATTCCTATAGTATTCATTTTCTTATAATTACCATCATTTTGTTACTATTACAATCATTGTTACCTGAACATTTAACAAAATCTATTTTTCAGGAAATACACATTTTAATTCTCATTTGAAAAGTCTATTTTCAGGCTAAAATAATAACATGTATGTAGAAAAATTGTCCATCTATCAAAAAAAAGAAGAAAAAAAAACGGAGAGAAAAAGCCCAGTACATAATTAAAATTATTTACATTATAAAAGAAAATCCAGCTAGATAGAAAAGTTGGATTTCTGACATTTCGCCGCTAATTATAAGCCGCTTCTTTTAATAATAAATGACTTTTATGATTAAAAACATTAAAATTTGTTTGTTTGTTTTTTTATAAAAAAAAAGAAAGAAAAGAAGAGATGAGACTGATTTTTAAGTGAATACATACTAGTTACTATGAGAATATTATTGTTATATCAGTTAGGTCAAATGAGGTTGAAATGAATGTGTTGGATATGAGTGAATGTTTAAGGGTGAGAATGTATGATTCATACCTTTTTCATGTATTTCTTTTAATAACCTTCAGATTACTTAAAATTTATCTCGGAAATATAATCCAAATTTATGAAGTAGTGTTTAATATTTTATGTAGTGCTTCAGAGAGACTAATATTTTTATGGTAGTTAACAACCCCTTGAATACATCAATCAAAATCTTGGTATTGGATTCTTATAATCTGTGCATTTTAAATCTCTTTTTTGTTTGTTCTAATTTGTTTGCAGGCGGTTATATTTTTTATTGTATTTGAAATTTTAATTATCAAAATGGAATTTATACCGTCAAACTAGGATCACTTCTGTTCAAACGTTTGGCATACAGTGAGCGAACTATATTACATGATACTTATGTTCATCAATGTGGAACCTGATAGAATCATGTATTGGTTCAAATCACTGTTCAGAGTAACATGAAGTTATAACAGTAATATAAACTTGAAATATACCAAGAGATGATTAGGGATTTGATAAAGTGTAACTGTCATAACATATAAGAACAGTCAATATATACTTGCTAGTAATGAACGTCAAGATATAATCCTCTGAGTTCTTGTGAAAGCTATGACCATCTGAATTCAAAAACGTCAAGCATGAGACAGATATTACTTTTGGCAGTGGATGACTTCCTCAAATGGATTGAAGTTAGAAATGTAGGTCATTGTTTGCCTGTTTAGTGGTTGTAATGTTGAGTGTTTGTCAAGATGCCCAAAAACCTTGTATTTGATCCCTTGTGTGAAATCGTGGATACTCAATGTTAATGAATCCCATACTAGGATGGAATAGTTTTTCAAAGCTTCTTAATTTTCAGTGGTTATCTAATTAAAATCATTTCGCATTGAGAGACGTATAACATATAACTTTTATTCATACATATAAAAACAAGTAGTTGGATCACATGGAATAACTGAATTAATTTCTTCACGAAGCTCTCATTACTTTCCTTCCCTATACATAACTCACTGTGTATAATTTGTGAAGAAACAATATCCTACAAGAATGATGACCAAATAATAAACTTCTTTGAATAGAAAGCAGTTAATCTCCAAGTGTTTGATTCTTAAATGAGTAAAAGTATGTAAGTTGGTTTTTTCACAAATCCAAAAATCATTTCTTTTCCAAGTTCTTTATACTCAAGAACTTGAGAAGTAAAAGGTACAAGTATTATAATTAAGTGAATAATAATAATTATTTTTATCTATGAAAGAGTTGAATAGAAGCATTATCAACTGATGTACAGCTAAAATCTGACCAATGAAAACTGGTACCTTAAGGTCAATAATCTATTTAATAACAAGTTCAATAACTTACCTAACATCAAATACCTTCTGTCTATGTGTAATTGTAGTCTGAAAAGCTCCGTGACAATGTCATTTTTTATGACATAATCTAAAATCTCAAGGGATTGATTCCTATAAAAAGAAACTTATGTCTTAAACCTACTGTCAATAACCTTCAACTAACTTATAATCTAAAATATATAGATAGATAACTTAAGAACAATTAAATTGAGTTTTTATTTTAATTATGAACAAGATGATTGGATTGTTTGTAAGTTGATATCTAAAAAAATAAGAGCATCACTATTTTTCTTTCCAAAGCAATATTATGACAGTAAATAAGATATAATTGACACATAACTACTACAATAGTTTAAAAATAGGACATCTACCGTCGAAGAATCAAGATGATTTATTGAATTAAGAACAAATGGATTTAGATATACATTCAACAAAAGAGTACCAAAGCGTATTATAAAATGCTTCACTTATTGAAGTTGTATATGATTCATTAGTTAGTAAAATAATTTGGTCAATTCGTATTTTTTTAAAAAAAAACAACCCATAACTACGTGTTTTCATCCCAACCATCTAATTAGTTAGTGATACTCTGTATGTATCGAGATAAATTAGTCCGTTCTTGCTGATGAGTTTGCGGTAACAAAAAACATTTGTTTTTATCTCAGATTAAAAACAAATTGAATATTGAGAAGTAAAAAACAACATCAATACGTAGATTGGTAATTTATTGCTTCGAACTCAGTAGTATATTTATAACTGCGTAAATATCGTTTGTTTATAAAATTGTTAATATTTGGAAATGAAAACAGAAATTAATTTCAAAATAGAGTTATATAGTTTATGTGTGAATTTAATATAATTCGTGATAGAAATATTATTAGAATAAATAACCGTGACATATTGTAATGTAAGAAACTAATTAACTAAATAAAATATTATAAAACTGCTGAAGGGTCCCATATGGGGACGAAACGACCGTCCAGTGCTTCTAGGTTTTCCATGGAGATCAAGCTTTAATTGAATCATGATCTCAACTATTGAACTAACTATAATATTCACAAAACCCATTTCTGATTATAATCATCATATGCTCACTAGTGACTATATCAAAGACGACCGGGTCTTTTGTGAGATAGTAACTCACTGGTGACAATGGTGGGTGTGTCGCTCGATTTCGTGAATGAGTCCAACTTAGACATTAATACCGTTGGATGCCGACCAACTGAGTGGTCTAGCGGTTAAGCAGTAGCGCGCGAGACTGCTAGATCCTGGGTTCGAATCCCACCGAAAGGATCATGGATGCGCACTGCTGAGGAGTCCCATGCTAGGACGAAACGGCTTTCCAATGCTTCCAGATTTTCCATGGTGGTTTAGCTTTATTTGACTGACGAATTCAACGATTAAATTACTGTAATATCCACAAAACCTTTTTCCAAATAAGTTTTGGAAAATCTTAAGGATCAAGATTTCGAACATATTTTTTTAAAAAGAAAAGGAAAAATGAATTTATGAGTTAATTCGACATGAGATAGTTTGACATATTATGAACAGTAAGCAAATCTTCAGCATGACTAAGCAGAAATATAGTCAAATACTATGGTATTCAACACATGGATGTAGTCACTCAGTTGTTCCTAGTGGTTGCTTTTATATTTCCTGTCAGAAAAAAACTATGTGTGTATACGTTTCAGAAATCTATACGATTAAACTAATCAACTCTATTTTTAAGTCTCATTCCAATATATAGCAATAGGATCAAGTTGATGTTAATCATTCGTCGAAGTAATGTCATTTTCTCAGCTGATCCATGGTCTACTTAGTAAAAATGAACATTTAGCAAATATAGGACTAGAATAAGAATCTGAATAAACCTAATGTTGTCAAGAGATACTCATTCTAGAAACAGTTTTTGGAGGATGATTGTAATCAGAAGAACAATCAAGGTTAGAAGAACAATAAACAATGCAGCTAAATTACTTTTTTCGTTCTCCAACCACTTAATTATTTTAGTAACTAGACACAGACTGTCTAGTTCCACTACGTTTTTATATGGTTACTGGCTTAAATGCTTTATAGAGCAGTTTTGACCAGATTGATATTTAATTGTGTTTATTATCATGTAATATGAACTCATTTTGTACTATTCGGTTAAGGATGGTCAAAGACAAAATAATTCGTTAACATTGGGTATCAAGCAGATGTTAAAGTGTCTTTCCTATTTAGTTATCGTGTCCAGTAGAATAAACCTATGTTATAAGATTTCCCATTTACAAGCAGCTCAAAAGGCCTTGGAAATTGACATTATTGCGTTTGATTTACATGGTTGTATGGCCTTCATTTTATCATAACAGTTTATTTGATCAAATGGTTGAAAACTGTTCATATTTCAGGTAAATGTCAAGAAAACTGTAAAGTACACTTATAACCTTACAGCTATCTATTTCATTGGTAAAAATACGGAGATTTTTCAGTCAAATAACATAAGTACCATCGGATAGAAATAGTCTTTGTTGAAAAATCTAACTGGCGTCATAATTTTCTGATATAAACAGAAAGATTCTACGTGGACGAAATTCCGAAAGAAAAGTATTTCGAATGAACTTTATGAAATGGGGTGATAATAACGATGTGAATTGGAGTGAAAATGACATAATTAATTGATTTTCTTCAATCGTCCATCAAATGTATTCACATTTTAAGAAGCAATAATTACACAATTTAGTAAATTGGTAGTAGTTGCCGGTCAAAGACAATTAAATTCGTGATAATATCTTCAAACAATTAATTAATACACTTGGTTGATTACTGAGTAGTGGCCACTGTTACATATGTCAATTCCTTTTTATTTTTGATTGGATCCTATCGATCAATGTGCAGTAGGGACACTAATCCAAGTGATCTAATATCATATGAATTTTGCTAGAATGTAAGGTAATGGGTTATTAGAGACAGTCAACTGAAAACCTAGGACCTAGGTTTCGCGTTATTCAAGGTGCATCTGTAATTTTGACAGTACTCATGCTCCCAAGAGATTTGATCTACATACATATCAATTCCACAGTAGGTCAGTAAAATCCTGAGGAGCTCAGTGCAAACGTCTCTGATTATGAAGTTGTGTGATGTGCAGTCAAAACACATAAAATTCCTCAACATTTGAGGCACACCTAGCCGAGAAGCACCAAATAGCACAAAACAAGGTCTAGGGTTTCGCTTGGATTATCTGTTACCATCATCTCACTATTAAGTTTCATCTGTACAAATCTGACTGCTGATCGTTATAAATAAACTATATTAAAATTAGTATATTCAGATATCACTCTGGTTTATACTTCGTGTCAAGTAAATCCTCACTTACCATCCCCCTATTCATTGCTCGCTCCATCTAATTTACGGTTTTCCTATTGAAGTACTAAGGTTTTCAAAGTGTAACAGATAATTAAGAAAACTGACGTGAATACATTTATTCAACGGAAGTACATACCAATCAATATATAGACTTGTCTTTTGAAAAAAAAACCCAAAGAACATGTCTTTCTCTTATCCTACCTTTTTATTCATTATATAGAAAAGAAAAATAAACTATTAAGTAAATTCCCACTTTGTCCATGCTATTTATATTGTATTATTCTAAATTACATAATGATTATAACATCATTAGTTATATTCTTTCCTAAATAAAAAAGTAATGTCTCATTGGTAACTTAATTAAAATAATTGGATTGTCATAGTCACTTTCCATTAATTTGCATTTATATACATACATAGATGTTTTATTGTTTGTTATAAATGTCTTCAAATGAATCCAAGTTGAATAGAGAACTGATTTGTTATATTTTAAACGTTTAAAATATTTTTTTTTTGAAAAAAAGGATTATTTCTACATAAATGAACACTTTTATACATGTATCACATTTTGTTAAAAGTCAGTAACAATTAAAGGGGGGAGGGGCAAGTAACAGTGATGTATAGAGCAAGAAACAAGGGAGGGAGTACAGTTAAAACTTACACTTGATGTAATGAAAAAGAAAAATACAAGATAGAAAAACAGCGTTATTATTTCCTTAATGAGATTTGCATTAAATTACCAATGTTATTTATACAATTTTTGTAAATGAAAAGATAGATTAGAATTCCAAATGAAATAAATTAAATCCCATTCCATTTTTTTCAGAGGGAGGAATCTAATTAGTTAGAATGATATGTTTAAAAATCATAATAATAGCAGTATGACGTTGTTTTGAGAAAAAAAAATACTAGACGTTGTTTGTACATCCATGAGTTATAATGAAGTTTATTTGAAACTATGTCAATAATGTATATCATTGCATCATTATAGTACATCTACTTGGAACAATATATTTATATGAATAAAGGAGAGTATATTTCATTTAAGTAGATCAGTATTACAAATGTAAATCGTTGCCTTTGTGTACTTAAATTCAATATTATTGTTGCTTCTATTTCAGTGATTCAGTTATGGTGTCAGGAAGTACTCATTAAATTTATTTGAATGAATGAATTATTAAACTTGTTGTTAGCTAGCTAATAGAAAACAGCAAGAACCATTGGACTCAAATCTTCAGCGAGGAGTATCTGTTTCATCGAGATAAAAAGAATGAAATTAACTGGCGAATCTCAACTAGAACGGAACTTAAGCTCAGAAGTTCCCATTGGTAAAGTCCAATTGTTCTATATCGAGTTAATTAGACTAGTAGTCATACTGGAAATTCATTGGCGGAATTTGAACATCAGGCAAGACTAAACAACTAATAATTTTTTTTCTCATATAATTTAAGGTTAAAACAGCTGTATATACTTTCTATAGTCGTAAATGGTACTGCAGACAAATTACATCCAGATCAATGTCAAGAATGAAGTACTGGAAAAGCCCGTATTTAACCTACAAATGTCAAATAAAAGTTATCACTGGTTAATCAAAATTATTACCCAGGAGTGATTGCAAAAATAATCATTCTCAAGACTGCATTTAAAGGATTACCGTATTTTGAAAATTAAGTAATTATACTGAATGCAACCAACATATTTACCTAGCTGCCCTTAAAAGCATAATGCCATTTTTCTTCCAGTTTGTTACGAACTTTTCAAAGTCCTCGTGAGAAGCAGTGACTTGTTAATTTTGGAGGTGTTACACACATATGATACAGGTTAAGCAATGCACAACTTCGCAGACTGACTGAATTCACAAACATAGATTAATGGTTTTTGATTCAATATTGTAAAACCTGAATGTCACAAGTTATTCTACATGTGGGTTCGTCATGAAAATTCACAATAGAGTTGAAATAGATTGTCGTAAGACAGTAATTACAAGTAGTAATAAATAGGGATTGTACAACCCCGAGAACTGAGTGAAGTTCACAGTGTAAGTCATTTCATATCACTTTAATGGTAGTAGCTATGTATTCTAGAGTCAGAGGAGCATGTACACTACAGATCATGAATATATTATACGAAGTGGTAACCGATTTCCCCTGGTTTTTAATGGTTAGTTACCACAATATAATAGATTATAGATTAATTTACTCAGTTTTCCCATGTTATTATAGCTATACATAAGAGCTGTAAAGCATTATTACTCATTTCCAATTTCTAGCTCGAAGCCTTGTCTGTTTTCGAAATAAATAAATCAGTTAATAGAAAATGGAATATGAACTGAATATAAGAGAATTAAATAAAAAAATTAATCCAAAATTTTCATGAAATACAATGGTACATTATTTCCGCCTTCCCCCTCCCCCTACACACAAATATTCTCCCGCCTTGTCTCTACGACATTTATCTTACCGATAAATTTGCTTTCAAATCTATTTTCTCTTCTATCACTGATTAATACTGACATTTGTTGTTCTCAAATTTCTCTCTCTCTCTTTCTATAAGTGTTATGATAAGATACAGATAACAAAATTTAACACAATCGTAGACAGTGTAAATAAAAAGCCTGAAACCAAAATGAGTTAGTCAGATAAGAATTATTATATAAGAAATCGATTCTTACATGGTTGTTTCTTTCTTATCTTTAGCCAAACACCGATTACTGAAGTCAACTTTGTAATGTTAGATATTTTTTCGAATGTTTGTTTTAATCAGTTTTGTTTGTGTTTAAATATAGTTATATTTGTCTTCTTACTTATTTTTATTAAAAAAAATAAATTGTTTGGACAGTAAGTAATCATTATTCTAATTTTTACTGACATTTGATTGTTGTAGGTAATTAATACACTAATGGTTATTGTTTTTGATCATTTATCAAGTTATTGATTGGAATGGTTGAGATCATGAATAGGTTGAAGCTAGACCACCATGGAAAACCTGGAAGCACTGGATGGCCGTTTCATCCATCGCGTGGGGTGAGATCGTGGATGTGTACTGCTGAAGAGTCCCACAATAGGACGAAACGGCCATCCAGTGTTTCCCGGTTTTCCATGGTGGTCTAGCTTCAATTTACTCATGATCCCAACCATTGAAATTACTATAATATCCACAAAACCTCTTCTAATATTAGTCTTTTTTCATATCTTTTCACAAAAGTAACAGTAACTTAGCAGCTAATATGTAGCATCTTAGTTTTAAAGTTCACATTAGTGAAAATCTACCTTACAATATGAGACCGAAGTTAGTACATTTATTCAATGTTTCTACTATGTTATGAATTAATCTATTGGTCAGAATGTAATTGTGTTTACTTTGAAACGAAGGTTCCTCTGAGAGATTGAATGTAAACAAATGAGAAGTCTCAGAAATAAGATAAAATGCTTGTGCAGTTTATTCTAGTTTCCAGTAATCTGATAGGTGATATTGGTTCATGATGTGTTTTCCCACTTTAGATATATCATCATTCAGCAATATTTAATCAAATTACTTCGCTGAAAGTTTTGGTTCTATCACAAGTTTGATTGATTTAATGAAATAGACTCATGGTACTTATAACACATAAGATTTTCACGGATGTTGAACTCCGATAAGATGATGTTGCATTTACATGACTGAAAAAGCAAGATACTATTTGTCATGGATTATATATTTCAATGAATTAAAATAGCTTGCACGGTTTAAAATGATCCAGTCATTGAAGTTGTTATCTTGTAGTAAAATCGTAAAGACAAAATGTGACAGGTAAATGTTTAAGATCTGGATTATATGCTTCATCATTTATTGATGCCATAATGCGTATCGAAAATTTACTTTAATTCAAATTACCCATATCCTATTCTGCGTTGTTACTATGTCCCATCAGAGTGATGGTTTATAATTTTTAATATTTGTATAAAAACTGTTCTGTTTTGAATATGTGCCCATTAATCAGATGACTATATACAATCTGGATTCAACAGGTAATTTTATGTGGGATAATTGCCAGTATAATGTTGTATTTAGGACTCGTCAACGTGATGCACCTACATTTCAGTCTTGAAGTTCACGGTAGAACCAAAGCTTAGAAATATCTATTTGATGAATTTTAAAAAGAAAGGTGATCCTAGGTTTAATTACCGTTCAATATTCACAATTTCAACAAATTTTCGCTATTAATTATTAAATTACATTATGTCATAGGTTTTTCTTGTGTTAAATGGTAACAATGAATTTACTGAAACTTTAAGAAATAACTGTTACTTGTAAAGTAACAAAAGTTAAATGGAGTTAATATAATGAAACATTTATTCAGATAGATAGAAATTCTTTGAATTTGGTTCAATGTAGGTTAGTGAACGTATGTAGGTCCAATATTCCCCTTAGTATCCATTTGGTTTTTTAAATCGATGTTAATTCATACTAAAAAGTATCATTTTATGTTAGCTCTTCTATATATAGATTCATGTTTCCATTTTGTAAACATTTACATCACATTACATGAAACGAAAGCTTTCTAATGATAAGCAAATGATGTAATACAATATATACTTCGTTTATTAATAGGGTTTTGTAAAAAGATAGAATTACACTTACTTGACAGAATGTTATGTTAAACACTTATGTATGATAGAAAAATTCAAACATGTATTGTTTCCTTGTTGCGATATAAATGACACGCTATACCATCGTATTTAGACAGCATATAATAAATAAAATATCATTAAAATGATAGGTTTGAAGGTTAAGGTGAAAAAGGGAGTGTGAGAGGATTTTAAGTGTACTATGATGATTAATTATGGATTTATTTTGCAAACAATCATCTGAGCATTACATATTTGGGAAAGAAAATTAATTTATAAGCCAATTAAAATTAATGTATAAATTGTTTATTTGTTTATATTGTAAAAATAAAATACCGCCTTTTGTTTATTCAATTTATATTCAAAGCTATCTATAACACTCATACAGGATAGACGACAATGATTGTTATGACGATGTTTTTTTTTTTTTCAATGAATAAGATGAGACATTCAGTACAATTAAAAATTCTCTTTATTATTCGTTATGCATCAAATCGTTTAATTTTTGTTATTATTCATCTCTGAATATACATACACATAATTTTTAATTAAGTCAAAAATTTACTTCGGTTGTCTTTTGTCTGTTTCCATATTGTAATGTACAGTATTCTTTTAAAGCTTTGTAATTATTAATAATTTACACTTTGAAAGAACAACATGCATGCATCATATAAAAAAGTAAGATAATAAAAGATGAATACATCAACAATGACAATAACAGTAGAAGAATGAAGGTGGCTAGTTATTTTTGAGTATAGTATATGGGGCTACAACGACCTTTAATTAAACAATTCTATGGTGAATTTTGTATCAATATAATTTATTCGTTTAGACAATAGATAAACCCGTTTAATATTAATAAATGAGTAACAATGTTAATTATGTTATCCAAATGGTTGTTTATATCATTATCAGTAAGGATTTAAATTAATGCTTATTTACTTACACCTGTTCCACCTTGTTGAGGTGCATAAGCCACCTACCAGGATTCTCCATCAAACATTTGGATTGATTCGTTATCGATATTCTTAATAGTGTACTTTTGTCACATTCTTTTTGTTTTGTCAATACCTGTGAAAAAATGTTTCAGGTCTGAATTTTCTAGCTTAGGTTTGGACAATCAGGTAGTATCACTGGGCTTCACAAATACAATATAGCTTAAAGTTAAATGAAAGCATCTATGTCTGGTTGATAAAATAATAACAATAGTAGTAATGGTATTAATAATAGCCTTCAGCGTTGAATGACTTGTGTCAATCAAACTGCAAAGTGTACATTAGTCTAAATAATTCGAGATCATGATATATTAAGTTTAATGTAAAGCAATTGGACATATTAAGCTGGAAATTTGGAACCTCATTTTCAGGTTAGCTTTCTTGAACAATGAACTGGTAAAGTTTGTAATTACAATATCGGGTGACAGGAGCTGTAAACAAATTATAACCAACATTAATTTCATGATTTCTTGTCAAATAGCTTCAACTAACTAGCATAACTTATCTAAGATTGTAAGTAGATCACAAAGAGTTTTTTTCAAGTTAGCGATCTGTTCGTATTGTTTCGTTTAAAAGAAAAGTATTCAACAGTGTATTTTATTTGACTAGACACTTATAATGCATGGAAAAAAGTGATATATATGATACTTAATAAAAGGTATTCATTGTCTTCTGTCTGAATAAATTTTAATCAATTGAAGCTAGATCACCATGGAAAACCTGAAAACACTAGACAGGGGTTTCGTCCTAGTATGGGACTCCTCAACAGTGCGCATCTACGATCCCGCCTCATGAGTTTCAAACCCAAGATCTATCAGTCTCGCGCGCTACTGCTTAACCACTAGACCACTCATTTGGCTGACATCTAACGGTGTTAATGTCTAACTTCAACTAATTCACATCCACCTTTGTCACCAGTGAGTTACTATTTCATAATAGACCCAGTTGTACTTCACTGATCACAACGCATGATCTAAACTGTTAAAATTGCTATGATATCCATAAAACCCCTTCTGAATAAATTTACTTTAAAAATCCATGAATATATCTGATTCACACTTCCATATTATTCTTTAACTGACTATTTATTGAAAATTGTACGTTTGTTTATTTATTGGATAAAACGACTGTTGTTGTTTGTTTGTTTAGTTTTTCATGATTGAATATTGGCAAACCACATATACTTTCTAGAAATAAAAAAATAATTCATTCTTTCTACTTTAGTGCATAATAAATAAATACTGAAAAAAAAACAAAAAAAAATACAAAACACCCACTTAATCACCTCCCATGCCAGTATTAATAATCTTATGAAAGTAAAAAAAAACCGTAACATCTTTACATGTGTGAAACAGATGGTTTCACTTGCTTTAACTTATATCCAAGTGTAAAACTATACATAACTATAAAACCAGATGTTTTGAATATTTGAATAAATTAAAATACCAATAAATGTTTAATGAATTAAAACAAAACAATTCCAGGCATATGAAATTATATATAGATTTACCGAATTATTGATAGTGATAGAGATAAATTTATGGAATGAAATTTGTTGTAATTGTTGAATATCTCACAATAGGACGAAACGGCCGTTCAGTGCTTCCAGGATTTCTATGGTGGTCTAGCTTCAACTGACTCATGATCTTAACCATTCAAATTACTATAATATCCACAAAACCTATCTGAATGTTTTATAGATTACATCATGAATTGATCTCATTTAAACAATCATTGAAAATTAGAATGTATTGAATAGTTATTTTGTTGTAATATGGAATTAATTAGAATTAATCCGTTATGTAAATTGTAAAATTTAAAACTTTATGTTTAAATAATAATCATGTAACTAGTAGTGACAAACTTTGAGAGGAAATTCTCATATTTCAGTGATAAGCTTTGACTTACGGAGTTTGAGGAAATTACTCATTGATGACATTCAAAGATAGATGTAATATATGGACTTCTATGATTTCTTTTATTACGACGCAGCTACTTTTATTGGTTGGTATTTTTGGACACTAATTCACTCGATAAGTCTCCAAATCAGAACACGGTTGAAGAAGAACAAAATTATATTCCATGTAACAAATGTAGATGGAAGTGAGAATTACTATATCATAAACGTTAGTATATTTATAGTTTTTACATGAGAAGATTCTAGAGTCTTTTTCAAGTACTGACTGGTCAAGGAATAGACAATCAGAGTGCCCTAACATAATCTTGTATAGAACGTGTGTTAATCCAATTTACATTCTGCTAACATGGATTAAAATTAAAAATGTTGATTTAGTGGTCTAGAATGTAAACGCTAGTCGTAAAATCAAAGATTCTAGTGTTGATCCCCAGTTGGATAGTTAATTCATATTGCTAACGAGTCCGATACAAGTACAAGAAAAACCCAGTACTTCATGGTTTTCAATAGATATTTAGTCAAAATCAGTCAATGATTTAAACCATAAAAATGAATAAATGAATGATATATGGATTGATATTAGCAGATGAACGCCTGAAAATTAAAGCTTATTAATAAATTTCATATTCTGGTGTTTAATTTTAGGCTCAAGAGTGATCAAACTCAGTAAACACTGATTCATTTCAAGAGTGTGTTGTTTTTAAGTTGTCAAATCCAAGCATATCATTTAACTGTGTATAAGCGTTACTAACTCATATATTGATGTGAATATAACTGTACTCATGAGTCGAAATTTTCGATTAGTACTTTGTAACATTGATCTTGAAGAAAATCCTTATCCAAATTATAATGCAATGAATTGTTCCAAGATTTATATCTATGATATTTTATATTTATCATTGATGACAATAGATAATAACAATTTTTCCCAGGAATTGGTTCAAGTTGAAAACTAAAAGTTAATGAACTTTAATTTACTTGGGGTAAATTACGATGCATAAAGATTTTAAGATTTATAAGCTTAGCTCATCAGATTTGATTAGCGTATAATATCTAAATCTTTGAAAATATGTAGGAAAAATCGTTTTACTGGTCTCTGTTTGATAATCTAAAAAAATTAATTCGGAATAATTCAGATATCTGAATGAAAAGTAACAATTATATTTCTGTTCTAACATCAAAGGAAATTTTACCGATATTTTGTTAGGTGAGTTTCATAGTAAACTACAAGTGGTCTACAGTTGTGTGTATACTCGGTTTTTGTAAAACAATCACTTAAATATACTAGCAATTTGAACTAAACACTAATTACTATAAGAAATAGATATATGTTTACTGTACAATGAAAGCATAACATTAACGCTTTTGGATAAGATATGAAATTGCTATTGTAGAATCCAATTAATTATATATTTCAAGCAATTATCTTTCAGAAATGTCGTGAAACTTAATGAAAAGTACGTTAATTATAATAATCAATAAATAATCATTGTTTTTCTTGCTATGAAACATTTGAAAATCTAATTATAATAGTATAGTACAACGTAAGCAATGAAGGTTATCTATTAGTTTGATAGCTAATGATTCCTTTGTTGATAGATTAGAACAAGTTAAATCTAGCTATGCCTAGTGAAATAATCGATTTTTAGGTAAAGTAACCCAAAATATCTTCATCTTTAACATTATAATTCAACTTTATTATAAAAAAATTCATTAATTTTTCGTATGAGGATTCAGTACAATATGAAAACAGGTTTTTATCATGAATTAACATCAGCTTAGAAAAGTATTTTAGCTTAAAATTAATTGGATAGTTATCTTAACAGTGAACAGATTCCACCGAATAGAATATTTAAACAAGGATCATTAAGTTTCACTGTAGGCACAATCCCATTGTGATATTGAATAGAATCCATATTTAAAGCTTTAATTATTTTAATATCAGAAGGGTTTTGTGGATATTATAGTAATTTGAATGGTTAAGATCATGAGTCAGTTGAAGCTAGACCATCATTGAAAACCTGGAAGCACTGAACGGCCGTTTCGTCCTATTGTGGGACTCCTCAACAATGCGCATCCATGATCTCACCCCCTGCTAGATTCGAACCCAGGACCTAACAGTCTCGTGCGCGAGCACTTAACCATTAGACCACTAAGCTGGCCAGCATTCAACGGTGTTAATATCTAGCTTCAACTAATCCACGAAATCGAGCAACACATCCACCATTGTCCCCAGTGAGTTACTACCTCACAATTATTTGTCATTCAATACCATTAGTCTTACTACTGATAATATCAATTCCAAAAATTCAGGGTTTAAACTGAGATATTTGGAGACATATCTCAACCATTGAAATCACTATAATATCCACAAAAATCCTTCTGATATTAATCTTTAATAAACTAATGGTTATTATGATGATAAATAATTAGGACAGATTGATTAATATGATAATGGATGAATGAATTTAACCATTAAAATCTAGTGTTTGATTCTCAGGATAAACTAAACAACTCAATTTTTTTTATAAATATGAATTTCAGTTATACTAAATTGTTACATAACTGGTAATATGTACTTTTACCTGAAATTAGACAACGAAAAAAAATAATTGATCTAAACACTTTCAAGAAATGAGAAAGTGTTAAATAAACAAAATATATTCTGTTACATATTAAATTAGGCGAGAATTCAACTTGTTTACAATGGAAATATGTAAGTACATGGTGTATGTATATACATATACTTATATTATATTACATTAATAAGATGGGGGGGTATAGGTCGAGAAAACTACCAAGATGGATGAATATTTTGTTTATAATCCTTGGAATAAAATAGAATAAATGTTTAAAGATAAACAAATAAATTAAATAATAATAATAATAGTATTGGCATTTATTAAATGATTTATCAGTACTATCGACGAATATCAGTACCGTATCTCTACTCCTTTTTTTCTTATCAATGAAAGTATTTTATTTCTTTAATAAACGACACTTGATCAGTATAAGATTTATAAACAATTTTGTCTAATATATATTGGAAAATAGGGAAAGAATCATTCATCAGAATATTGGTAAGCAAACATAGCGGTATGTATCTTAATTTGAATTTTGCTTATTAGATTTGAAGCTAATGATAAGATATAGATAATCAAACCAAAGTAAATAACATGAATTTGTACTTATAAATGAATGACTGAACTTTGAATGGCCTATCGCTCTTACACCGTTAAACAATTTCATATATCCATTATTATATTTAACATTAGGTATTTTACTAATCTATTTGGTTAGTTATCAATGTTTATGCGTGTTCAGTCCTTTAGTAATCAATAAATTATAAATATCTCATTCCTACAAGAGGTCAACTGATGCTAGAATAGTTAAACAGTAACGTCTTAAACGGTAAAGGTGAATGATATGATATGAAATCCTCCAAAAACCAATAGTTTCTTCAAGATTATGGATTCATCATTCTGGCTTGTGCTAAATATCAGAAAATCTGGGGAAAGCAAAGTTTTTTGTCCACTACTTTCAAACACATAACAGATTCTATACGTCTGAGTAATAATATTTAATCTTGTAAAAAGGAACTATCCTTTTTTAAAAAAAATAATGTCATTAAAAAAAATACGAGAATAGAAGCAAACAGCAATTTTTTAGGTAGGTGTACAAGAAGTGTTTTAAGTGTTTATTAGAGAATTTTAAACGACTAGTGAAATCTTGACTTGGTAACTTAAGGATGTACTGCTTTCTGTATGACCTACTTTCGATTGCATGTCGAGTACGTAGCACACCAGATCTGTTTAAAAGTCTAGCACGTCAAAATGTTATGACAAAACAAGTTATTAAAAAAGTTTACTTCTGGTTTTGTCAAATTTTTGTAGAGTATTTGACAAATATTGAGCCTTCCAAGACGGATTATATTTAGGCAGGGGGTTTTATAATACTCTCCTTCTTCCAGCCAAACAAGTTAGTGAAGCCTATTAGACCCTTCTGGAGAGAAACAGGCCACATCGAAGCACGGCACAAGTACCGGGTCTAGAATAGCTGTTTTTGCAAACCGTCGAAGTTTACCCTATGACGAGCAACACCGTGTGTTACATGCACCACTTTTCAAAAACTTTTGTCGTTTTCCAATCCAAATGTATTTGTACTATGTTTCTTCGTGGATATCGTAATCAGGTTATGGGTATCAGTAAGAGTAGTTGATTATCCCGCCACCCGGGTTACCGCTCACGTTATCCAGGAGGCACGACGCGGACGTGTGTGTCAGATTTTGCCTCCCATAATACTCTTCTCATGGTTTTAAATTAAACATCTGTTTTGTTTGCAAACGAAATATTTGTATGAAGACTACAGTAATATGATTGAGTGGTTTCAAAATATACAAAATAAACTGGACAGTTATCAGTCAAATTATAAATGATTCAAAACATAACTTTTATTTCCTACATTTAAGATGTATTATTTTACTTTCCCTAAAGCTTGGCCCATATATAAACTTGGTGTGAACAAATGTTAATCGTTTTAACCAACGATTTTGTTTCATAGTTCCCATTTATATACTTTCCAGATGTTTATTTAGTGTATATTGATGAATATTAGTTAATAACGTACATTATTTTGCTGGGAATTGTTAGAATGTTGAGTCGAGCCTGAATGTAACTCTGGCTGTAGGTTTTGTTTTAATTGTTAATTATACATATACTCCATTGCAAACAGATGAACTATTGAAGACTGAATCCAATATCATTAAATATTACTGTCAAAGAGGTTCGCACCAAGATATTCGGTTTGAGAAACAACTTAGGTCAGTGTCAAGGGATTACCAGTTGGATTTACTAACTTAATTATGAGAATTTTTCTGAAGCATTATCATTCAGTGATTTGTTGTTGTCAGTCAAAAGTTTCATGTTTATCCAATAAAGCTTTTCCGAAAAGCATTTTTCATGACATAACTAAGACCATAATATTAAGTTGTGTCTTAATGAAGAATAAGAACACCTGGAATATTTAGATTATTTGCCAATGTATCTATTAATTGAAGTTAGACATTACCACCGTTGGATACTGATTCAATAGTCTTGAGATTAAGAATTTGCGCATGAGATCAAAATATCTGGGTTCAATTTCCGCGTTCGGGGTCGTGAATGCTCGCTGCTAAAGAGTCCCATACTAGAACTAAACAGCAGTCCAGTGCTTTCATGTCTTCAATGGTGATCTAACATTGATCAATCTAAGATTTCAACAAGATTTAAAAAATCCTCATAAGCCTACTATCATAATTCTAATCTCAGTGAAATAATAGATAATCAATGTACCAACAAACATAGTTGAAAAACATTGAAAATATATATAGGTCAATTAGAAGTAACTTTTATAATCTAATAATCAATTAAGACTTTTATAGGACAAATTATTCTCAGAAATTATTGTCATTTATAATTAAATTTGCCAATACCAATGTTTATTTTGCAACAAATGAATCAGTAGAAATGATAATTGTATAATTAAGAAAAAAATACATCACCCTAACCTACCTACATATTGTTTAGTTTCTTTGTAGAAAAGGGTTAATAATTTGATATGGAGATTACTGTATAATAAACCGTTTTAATGATTCTAGAAGTTTGAGAGAGAAAAACATTTATATAAATTTGTGTGGATCATGAGGTCCTGTTAGAAAACTTCCATTTTGTGAAGTTAATTTTTGAATTCAAAGCTTATTCATAAAAAAAAGTAGAGGAACCGTTAAAAGAATATTCAAGTCAACAGTCTTCTAATCATATTTTTGATAAAGGTTATTAGTTGGATTGGAGACATGGGTTTCATATCAATTGAAATGTATTATGTGAACTTAACTCAGTAGTCACCACTAAAAAGCCACTGAGTTACTATGGATACTAACCTGTTTAAGGAGACTAATATATATATATTACTAATTATCAAAGATTATATTCCATCTTATTATCTAAATTCAAATCTTAAATCGATCTAAACCCTGTTAGCATATGAGTTACTTAAATAAATGCCTTGATGTCATCTATATTGATGATGGTAGACAGTAGAATTAAGGATAGTGATTTTTTTTTAATTTTAAACTATTTAAAAGAAAAAAAACACTCTTGGATAAATGTATTAATTCTAAGTAATTATCGATTTAAATGACAAACTTCCAGGATTTTTTTCTTTACTTCTAGATTTCCTTCTTTCACTAAGTGATCATTGAAGTAAGAAGTGCTTACTACTTGCAAACACAATATTGAAATTAATAAAACCTACTAATGTAACATATAAAGTAAATTTATAAACTAACTAAAATAAATGAAGATTATTTCTGGCAATGATTTCGTTATATAATGATAAATAAACTTGAATAACTTTCCAAAAAAATTATCTTGTTAATAATAACATACGGCATATATTCACGTACCGAATGATTTGGGTGGCGAATCTATATTTCAGACCTCCTTGTTTATATGCTGAAATAGATAAATAAATAAATAAATAAAAAGTAACATAAATATAGAAAAGTGTTTAAGTTTATTTCACGCAATTTCTATGTTATTTTATGTAAATATAATCAGCATGCAAAATTGAGTCAATCTATTTTCATTAATTAATAACATTTCACACATACACCCCCCCTCCAAATTTTATTATCATCGAAATTCTCTGTATGTTTCTATTCTAAATGCTAGACTATAGATGACGATTGAATATATATATATATATATATATATATATATATATATATATATATTATCATATGAAATAAGCATTAATTGTAAAATGTCTCTCTATGGGATAGAAAATTGTTATTTTCCTTTGGAAAATCATTTCCTGGTTAATTAAATAAACTATTTTTTTATCTTTTACAAATAACGGTGTTTTTTTGAAAGTGAGACTTCTCCTTTTTTATATAAAGAACAGGAACAACAACACGAATCTATACAAATAATTTAGAAAATAGTAGAGTATGATCCATAGTTATGTGTATAAGTTTAATAGTGCTTAAAAGTATGAGAAACGTGGTTAAATTTCAAGTGTTTTCATATAACTAAAATGTTTTTATTCTCAATGAATACTTTAGATTAATGGTCCTTCAACTTATAGAAATTATTTGAAAATATAAATCATTTCAATAGTTGAATTCATGAGTCATTTGAAGCTAGACCATCAAGGGTAGCCTGGAAGCACTAGACAAATGTTTCGTCATAATATGGAACTCCTCAGCAGTGTGCATCCATGATCCCGCTCGAGCGCTTAACCACTAGGCCACTGAACTGACTAGCATCCAACAGCATTAATGTCTAACTTCAACCAATCTACGAATTCACGCCAACGACGAAACGGTCGTCTAGTGCTTCCAGATTTACCATGGTGGTCTAGCTTCAATTGACTCATGATTGCAACTATTAAATTACTATATTATCCACAAAAACCCTTCTTTGATTATAAATCATCTTGTTAAGAAATAAAAACATAAATCTAATTACCTATAGTTGATAACTAACGCTGATCATAACAAGACTTGATATTGACACTTTAAAATTTCTGCTAACTCATAGGTGTAAAGTTATGAGAAGTTACGATCTAAAACAAAAAAATCTATCAAATGTATCATCATTTCTAATAGTTTTCTACTGATTGTCACTTCTTGACAGGAGTTATTATCTAATTGCAAAACCTCCAAAGAATCGATTAAATAAATAATAATTGACTTTAAAATGAAGTTTCAAAAAGTTGTATTTAAATAAAGTGAACTGTTAGCAATTTCGATGCTAGAAAAAAAATCTCATTATAATATTGAATAATAATCTCAATTTATTGATCATAGAATACAAAGTTAAGATAAGCATAATTAATGAGATAGAGGAGAAGATTTGTAGCTCAGGTGGATGATTTTGGTGGAGTTTTGTTCTGTGAGCTGGATGGTTCGGTCGTGGAGCTTTCATTGTTCTTCTGAACGACATCATCAGCACAAACTTCTATCTGACAAAAAGCTCCACTAAAAGCATAATTAGTTTCAAATCCAATAAGCTAATGATATATTGCATAATACAATATTTGAATGTCCTAATATCGATTATTCAGTCTATACTGTTAAGTAATCAAAAATAAATAAATAAATAAATCTGAGTTCATAAAACCAATCCTATTCTATGTTAATCAATGATGGATACCCTTTTCTAATTGAATTAATTATGAAATAATCCATATACAAGACAACGCTAAGTGTACATCTAGGAAAATAATATTTACGATAGATTTCATGGAAACACTTCAAAAATAAGCTAATTAAAGTAGCAATAATAGCAGTAATAATAATAATATGATTATTATTACTATTATTATTATAATTTAGAAATATTAATGAAATGTGACATAGTTAATAAGTCAATTCTAAGTCAATTTTCTAATCTAAACTAGTTAGTCACTTACAATATGGGTAGGGGGGAAAACTGATTTTTCATTTATTAAACTGTAGTTAAGATAAACATAATTATTTTTGGTCAATGTAAATTGTTATCATTTCCGCTTATTAGTTTATATATTTTAAGTGTATAGAAAAGTATGTGAATAAATTGAATCATACTACTTATAGTAGAATATGAAGTAGTTCAATGAAAAGGAAACTATATATATATATATATATATATATATATATATATATATATATATATATATATATATATATAACCGAAAAAACAGTAACATTATTAAGTAGTTTAAATAATAAAACAAGTAGATACATTGTGAACTATTTGAAATAAATATGAATTAATAATTAGTAATATGAATAAGAAGGAAAGTTTTTTGTGGTATGTTTACTAATTTTAAAGACAATTTAATTTTTCACTTGATATTGTTTTTGTTTTTCATTTGTTTGATAACGCGATGGCGTTTGAAGCGGACGGTACTGGGTTCGAGTCCCGGAGTGAACATCAACTCTGAGATGCAGGTACATCCAGCTGACGAGTCCCAAATAGGACGAAACGCGCGTCCTGGATTCCACTGCTAGCCACTATCATCCACCTTTGCTTATAATGCTTGTAAATTAAGGCAATATCGAGGCATACGCACAGTATGCACATATGCCAATAAGAGACTGAACAATTTCAGTCCTAAACATCAATCGGAAGATTCAAACAAATGAAAAACAAAAACAATATCAAGTGAATTCAACTTCACCCCATTGCACAAGCAAGTGGCTATCAGGACTCAGTAGCTAAGTGGATAACGCGATGGCGTTTGAAGCGGACGGTACTGGGTTCGAGTCCCGGAGTGAACATCAACTCTGAGATGCAGGTACATCCAGCTGACGAGTCCCAAATAGGACGAAACGCGCGTCCTGGATTCCACTGCTAGCCACTATCATCCACCTTTGCTTACAATTTAATTTTTATTTGAAAATTATATTTGAAATAACCTCAGCGATTGAAATTGAAAATAATTCCAAAGTTTCGTCTAGTCAACTTGTGTGGACTTCTTCAGGGTAATAATCAATCATAACTATACTGTGTTCATCGAATCATATTTGTAAAATACGATAACATGAGTCAGTTACATAGTAATCATGTGAAAAGTTCATGACGTGGATTTAGTTAACTGAAAAATGAATTGTATGTGTGTGTGTGTGAAAGTATGTATGTATGTGCAAGATTAAGTTATTAATTATTGGCATTCGGTGTTAATATGTTTTATATGAAGGAATAAATAAAAGTACAAGTTCAAGGTTGAAAAATTGTTACTGAATCATCGATGTGCATGTCAATTTGCGAATCATCAAATACATAATTGTATTGCTAAAAAACGCATTAATTTCAGTCAAAATAACAATGTATGTGAAATAAACTGGTTGAATCAAGAAAGGTTTCAAATTACTTGTCAACGAATATTTACCAGATAGACTCATGTTATCCGATTTCACAAAAATCAATATCCAAATATGATTGGATAAACACAGTATACTTTTGATTGTTAAAATGCTATATATTTCTTTGATGATTTTGATTATTATCCTGAAGAAGTCCAAACAAGTTAGCTGGACGAAACGTTGGAATTATTGAAATGTCAATCACTGAGATTATTTCAAACATAATATTCATATATAATGACTTCTCTATATTCGGTGCCGAATTTCTGTCAAACTATTCGTTCTCATCTTGACGAATATTTGCAAAAATTTAGCTTTTATGTTTTAAAATCTCATGTTTATCAGAAAGGGTTTTGTGGAAATTTTAGTGATTCCAATAGTTGAGATCATGAGCCAATTGAAGCTAGACCATCATGGAAAACCTGGAAGCACTGGACGGTCGTTACGTTCTAGTATGGGACTCCTCAACAGTGCGTATCCGCGATCCCGCCCCCAGCAGGATCATGATTTCAACTATTGAAATTACTAAAATCTCCACAAAACCCCTTCTGATAATCACCTGCTCAGTAGTGACTGACTTCAAGAGACACTCCTGGAGTTCTAGTGAGAAGCCGTGACCAGTGGATTCCAACCGGATCTGTTGTGAGATATCAGCTCACTGAGGACAATGGTGACGGTGGCGCAACTTCGTGGATTAGTTGAAGCTAGACATTAACACCGTTGGGTGCCCGGCAGCTCAATGGTCTAATGATTAAGTGCTCGCGCACGAGACTTATAGGTCCTCGTGAGGCGGGATCGTGGATGAGCACTGATGAAGAGTCCCATACTAGGACGAAACGGCCATCCAGTGCTTCCAGGTTTTCCATGATGGTCTAGCTTCAATTGACTCATGATTTCAACAATTCCATGTTTATCAAATGAATAAGAAGTACATTTTGACATATCTATTAGTCGATATTCAAAGTTAACAGTTTTCAACTCAGAACTATTAGATCTAATCAGGTTTTATATCATTGAATTATGAACGAATAAGTTTGATATTTTTAATGAATGTTTTTCTTAATTAAGCTTGATAAATGGTAATGATGATGTAAAGAATATTAGGTCAGGAAAATATTTATTAAATATTATCTTAATCAAGTTGAAGTTCTATGAAGGAAAGATGTTGATTGATTGAATTCAACTGTTAACCATTGAAGTCATTCATTTACATTCAAAATATGACAAGTAGAATTTTTATCAAGAATATTTTCATACATGGTAAATATAAAGATATCAGTAAGAAAGAAATTTGTATGAATTTCACAAATTACAATGAATCAATTGAATACATATGAATAGTGTGGTTAGGTGATATCCATTTATGAGAATAAGATTATTGATATAAACGCTCTTTACTTACTTACTTACGCCTGTTACTCCCAACGGAGTATAAGCCGCCAACCAGCATTCTCCAACCCACTCTATTCTGGACCTTCCATTAAAGTTCTATCCAATTCTTGTTCATTCTTCTCATGTCTGTCTCCATTTCTCGGCGTAACGTGTTCTTTGGTCTTCTTCTTCTCCTTTGGTTTTGAGGATTTTGAGCGAGGGCTTGCCTTTGAGACGCAGTCTTGTGCTTTGCTCAATGTATTCACTGTCTACTTCGAGCTCTTCTCGCTGACTTGCTCCTCCAGTGGGATGTAGTTTGTTCTCTCCCACAAAAGGTTGTTGCTGATGGTGTCTGGCCAACGGATCCGACGTATTTTGCGAAGACAACTCAGCTTTTAGCCCCTCTTGGGCTACTGTGGGTCTCGAGCCCGGATAAAGGAGGAGGGTTGGGCATGGGGTTAGCGACATCATTCCGTAGAAAACTAACTCGCTAAAAAACGCTAAACAGAAAGAGATAAACGCTCCTTAATAATGACAAATTAAAGGTAGAATAACTGAACAGGAAAGTTGATATTTCGTAGGTTATCTACCAGACACTAGAACTAAGACATTAGTATTATGCATACGTATTCAAAATAAAATTATGGTTTGTTCGAACAGACTAAAAGCACAGTAGAATTGTATTGTTAATAAGAATGACTAACGTACTTAATTCTTGGGATGCAATAAATGTACTCATGACAATTTGAAGGTTTGAATTAACCGATTGAAACATGCATTACCTCATCTTATTATTGATGGAATTAGTACATACTAATTTATTTTATGGCTCAAATCTATTAATCTTTTTTAAATATTCCATCATATTTCACTAGGTAGTTTTACAAGGGGGTTAATATACATGTTATTTTACCACTGAATTTCATACACTTGGACTATAGCTCGTTGAACAACTCGAACACTCACCCATAATAATATAAATATCTCATCCGTTGAAAATGTTAATGGCCATCTAGGCTTTGTAGCTCAGTGTATAATGCATTTGGCGTCTGATCAAGAAGTACTGGATTCGAGTCTCAGTTGGAATATCGATACTGAGAAGCAGACATATTGAACCCTGTGGAGTTCAAATTAGGATGAAATGTGCTTTATGTGTTATGATACTAGTCATGGGACATCTATTTTAAATAATTATGTCTCGTTTTATGGTTTCTTTTAGCAGATACATTTAATATTTCAATCCTTTCTAGTCATTATCAATTAATATAATACAAAATTATTTAAGTACTTTTGGTTTTATTAAAGTATAAAGATGACGTAATAGGCCAGAAATTAAAAAAGACATTTTCGAGTAGATGTTTTATTTTCATAACCATAATAAATGAAATAAATAATCAATTAGATTTGTGACAATGTTATATGATGTTATCATAACTGATGAATTTCACTTAAACGACAAAAAGTTTCAAGCTCAGGAAAGAAAAACGAGATTGGTATAAGAGGTTTTTGTATACTATTAACTGAGTTTAGAAATGTGATATATTGGATGACAATCATCAGTCTGAAAGTTAAGCTTTAAACACAAGAACTGAAGGCTCTGAGTTTGATTCACGATCTGACACGAATTTGTTCCGCTCAGGAAACCCGCATTATAAGGAAATAGCATTAACATGAAATATTTGAGAATCGCTTCTTGGTTTCCGAAAACTGTGTATTTAAAGTCAGTTCGTATTGTAAACCACGAAAGGAAAAGTAACAAATGTTTGACTTTTTAAATAAATTTCATAAATTATAAACTATTCGATGTTCTAATAAACGTATTTGCTGGTGAATGTCTTGAAGTACTAGTTCATTAGACAAAAAATCCAAGACTTTAAACCTATGAACTGTCATTGATTAGACAATGAAACAAGTCAAAGTTTAAATTTATGGAAAACATGGATAAAAATATTTTTATCGCGTCCAAAGATTACGAAGATGTTAGTGATATCATTTGGACAGTAATTAAAAACCTGGAAGCATTTCAGAGTTATTTTATCCTAATCTGCAATCCGTCAGCAGTTTATATCCACAGTCACATCCTAGAACAAATTATTCTCCACAAATCACCCAAATGAAAAAAAATTCTATCGATTGTAGGCTTATTCTTTTATTAATTAATTACTTTGCACAACAACTAAAGGAAATGAAAACTATTCTCATAACTCAGCGTCGTTACCTGAAGTTAAACTACTAATTAAAGTCATCTGTGTTTTATCAATATTTTTGTTTATGGAATTTAATCAGAGTTTACACCTTTCCTTTCATTTATGCCTTGATTTATGCATACAGGTAATAGCTAAGGACAGTGCACCAGAACCATACACATTAACGGGTACAGCTATTGTTGAAATAATGCTTGCTGATGAAAATGATGAAACTCCACAGATAAATGTTATGCTGTTACAGCCAAATTCTCCTCATGATTCTTCCCCATCAAACCACTACTCATTTCAGTCGAATAAAATTAAACAAAACTCAGATGGTGCGAAATTGTTACGTGAATTTGTAACAACGATAAATGAGAATCCCCAACCGGAAACAGTAATTGCTTATGTTCAGGTATTTATTATCTTTATTATTATATTGCGCTTATTTAAATAACATTTATAATCGATTTTATCATTACTTTTTAAAAACTAATGAGTATACTGATTAGTTATTTTGAAAGCAATAAGTTGGATTAACAAACGTTGTGATGATTAATAACTTATTATCATGAGTTCAACAAACCTTTGTCGGCAACCGAACGACTCTGAATATCAACGTACTAGGTTAGATTTAAAGACCCAGAAACTAGGCGAACATGATTTGATCACTTTATACACACCGTTAAATGATTACTTAACATGGTGTGTTTGTTTTTAGTTTACACACTATAATCATAGAATTACAATACAATGTCTAGTTTTTACCATATAATTCAGTATCCTTTTCAATCAGAATAGATTTATAACCGTGTTAGAATCACACAATCATTTTAAACTCTAGAATATTTCTATGTATTTGGCTGAGTTTCATTCGCTTTATTGAAACTTTCAGCTTAGAAAATGAAACTCGACAAAAAATCATTCATCTGAGCTATAAACCTTCACTTCTATGTTTTGCTTCCGTTATGTTCAATGTTCAATATTTTGAGACTATTGTAATATTGTTTAAATTTTAATGTATGTTACTGGACGTTGCTTTTGAATTTCTATTCTCTCTCAGACTAGGGTTTTTACTTGCTTATTAGAATGTAAAAGTATAAAGAAAGAATAATTAATAAATTTTATGTGTTAAGAGAGAGAACAATTGTGTTTTTGCTTTCAGTCAATTATTATTAAATGTTGTACTGTAAAGTAAATAACTAATTGAAATTTTGGGTAAGATATAAGCTCGAAATCAAATTCAAGAGAAAGGATGATATTTGACGAACATAATATAATCAGAAGAGATTTTTGTGGATATTATAGTAATTTCAATATTTGATATCATGAATCAATTGAAGCTAGACCATTATGGAAAACCTAGAAGCACTAGAAAGAGGTTTCATTCTAGTATGAAACTCCTCAGCAGTGGGCATCCACGATCCCACCTCACGAGACTCGAACCCAGGACCTATCGGTTTCGCGTGCGAATGCTTAACCACCAGACCACTGGGCTATCTGGCATCCAACGGTGTTAATATCTAACTTCAACTAATTCATGAAATCAAGCGAAACATCCACCATTGTCATCAATGAGTTACTATCTTACAACAGACCTGGTTGAAATCCACTGGTCTCTGCTCCTCACTAGAACTCCAGGATGTACCTCATGGAGCCAGTCACATATATTGATTAATATCAGAAGGGGTCTTTGTGGATATTATAGTAATTTCAATAGTTCAGATCATGAGTCAATTAAAGTTAGACCACCATGGAAAATCTAATATTGTCTGGGAATGAAATTATGATATATAGATGAGTCAATCAGAATAGAGAAAGCTAGTTTTGCATAAAATCCAAAAATAAATGAATGCTTGTTTATTGCTAAGAACGTTTAAACTTATGAGAAGAAAATCATTATTTATGATCACATAGTAGAAATTTTAGTATTAAATGCATCAAATGTTCATTTCCTTCAATGTACGTTGCATGAAAAAGCAATCAACTACATCCCTAAAACACTAATCTCAATCAAAATATTAGTCCTAACTATAAACCAATATCTCTAATCCCTTAGTCCTACACTAACCTTTAATCCATGAAACTTATGCAGAAAAAGTGCGAGTACTCCCAACGAAATATTTGTATCCTTATAAAGGTAATTTAAATCTATGTGGACGAATTTATACGTTATTGTTTCTTTTTCAGTTATGGAGAGATAAACCTGTAGATGTGGATTTTGTTTACACTTTGTACAATTACTGATTATTTCTACAAACCATTCATTATGGATAGCTGAATTATGACTGGGCATGGTGGTTATTTTCAACTCATCCTCATATTATACACTTACCTGTATTGTGTTGAATCAGTTTTAGTAAAATATATGGGATAAATAGTATTCTAAGTAATAGGTCACTAGGTTTATAATTGTGAATTTGGTTGAATGTTTGTTATAAATTTGTGTTACTTTGATTATTATCTTTCCATTAGTGATAGTCAAACTCTCTTGATTCTGAAAAATGTATACATAATGTTGAGCAGATTTTTGATAATGACATGATTTATTGTCATAATTAGTGGTTCCTATATTTTATCTTAATTTTTAGGTATTTGACCCCGATCATCATGGACAAGATCATATTCACTGTCGTCTGGGTCCGACAGACAACTTCACGTTACAGTATGATCCATCATCATCACCAACATCATTGTCATCAGTATCATCAACGTTGACTTCAACAGGGAGCAATTCATTGTTATACCTTACAAAACGTAATCCTTTATATGAAAGCCCATTACAACGATCACTAACAAATACTGTACAAAATAAACAAGATTATCGTTTAATAACTGGAACACGATTAACAGATCTATCATCTCCATATTCACGATTAGATCGTGAAGTAACTCCAACACAAACAATTACTTTAACATGTACAGATAGTGTAGATAATTCAGCTTATGTAATAATTAATGTACACTTATCTGATTTGAATGATAATTCACCAGAATTTGTAAATAATGGTCACTTTGTATTTCAAATACCTGAAAATCAAGAATTACCTGGTAATAAACCAATTTGGCTTGGACGTACAATTGCAGTGGATAATGACCAAGGTGTAAATTCTTTACTTACTTATCGTTTAGAAAATGATGAACATATGGTAAATAGATACGAAAATAAAGAGTATGGTCTTACTGACAATGACAATATCCCACAGATTATTAATAACATTAATAATATGTTTGAATTAAATCCACAAACAGGTGATTTATATGTTAAAGTTGTATTTGATCGAGAAACAGCACCAAATGATGGAGTATATCGATTAAAGGTATTATGTATTGATAGTGGTGAACCATCATTAACTGGAACAGCTCAAGTTGAAGTTTTTATTATAGACGAAAACGACTGGCCTCCACAATTCACACGTGAAGTGTACACATTCAGTGTACCAGAGAATATGAGAATTCATGAAATAGTTGGTGAGGTTGAAGCTATAGATCGTGATGCAGATAGTAAAGGGAAAATAACTTATCAGTTAGTTACACATTCATACCAACCGGTAAATGAAATATCTGACTGGGTATTGCCATCATCGAACCAATATAATTCACGTAGATTACATTCACGTGCGCCTGGAAATAAATTAACTGCAAACGATAAAATATCATCAACGGTAGAAAGCACTGAGTCAACTAGTACTTCAAATGGTGAACTAACTAAAGACAAGCAATTGAACAAAACAGGTAAACAGTCTCTTGAAATAATGGATTCAGGTACACAACAAGATGAATTAAAAAAGACAACTTTTTCAAACTTAACAAATGAACTGTCAAGAAATGACATAAAACCAGTTAAACAAATAAATTATTCACATTCTGAAAAATCACTAACTTTATTAAATTATTTTGCAGTTGATCGTTTAACTGGTAAAATACGTCTTATACGTGCATTGGATCGTGAATCAGTAGCATTTTTTACCATAGAAATTGTTGCCATTGATTCTGCTCCAGTTTCACCAATTATATCATTACGTCAGATAAATAGTATGATGTCTACATCAAAGTTGAGTAATGGTAATAATAATTTCACATTAAAAAATGCATATAACACACCTGTACATAAATCGTTGTCATCTACTGCTACAGTTGTAATCGCTGTTACCGATATCAATGATAATCCTCCAATATTTCGTCGACCAAATACATCAACTGCTATTCAGCTTAGTTTGCATGAAACATTAGGCAGACAATTGCTTACAATGGAGGCAACTGATGCAGATGAGGGGGAAAATGCTCGAATTACTTATCAAATACGATCAGAAGTCCCTCAACCACCTGGTGGCTCAGGAACTGGACATTTTGCTATTGATGAATCAAGTGGAATGTTATTTATAGCCAGGTATAGTTACGTTTATTGCTTGGGCCTATATTTGAGTTGATCTCAAGTCTTATTAAGTATAAATGATGTCTTGTCAAGATCTTAAAATATTTACCGAACAACAGTCAATCATACAAGTGAACATGTCCATATTTCTGGCCAGTTTCTCAATTTAAACACAATGAAAACTAGTGTTAATTTCAGAAATGTATGAAAGGCTCTACAGAAGTTGGAAATCAACAAATTACAAACATTATAATCAAGTTGAACTTTATTGATAAAAGTGATAAGGTTCTATTCGCTAAATTACGGGTTATAAATTACAGCATTTAGTTTTATGCACTGCCAAATCATTAAGTGTCAACGTTAAATATTTAAAACATTCATCGATTTGCCGTTGGATATTAGGTAGTTTTCAATGTTTGTTTAAGTAATATCCGTCAGGGATACTACTATACTTTTAGTGCCGTAGTAGTTATTCTATGGGTTTAATAGTTGTTAAAGTTATTGTTCATTAACTTGGATGCAAATGCTATTCAAGAGGTAGACTTAGAAATTGGATGATATTAACACTACCATTGTTGATACGGTGACAAATTGTTTAAATCATAAATTATTTCATGGCTTTTACTTGGTAACAAGATGAAACTTGGTATAGAAACAACTTAGTAATTCAGGCGACGTTCTTTGTTCCAAATTAGAAGTTAACACAGTCGGTGTCAGTTGATTGTTCCATATAAAATACCGATAGCATAAGTATGCTTTAATGCTCCAAGTTAGCTAGTTTCAACAAGCAATCAAATTGGATAATCATATGAAGTGGTAGATTTTTATAAAACTTTACAAATAAAGAATGTACTAGATTAAACGACAAGAACATTACATTTATAGAGTACATGAACATATGAATCTCGTTTATCGAACTAGTGAAGTACTGGGTGGTACTAGAAGTACAGTTTAGAGGTAAAAGAAAACTAATATTTAATAAAAATGATCGGATTATGTTAATGTGATTTATTATTGAAGTCAGTTTCTTAAGTACTGGTTGCTCTTAGAAGTGAGTATTTGATATATGATTGATACAAACTGGCTGATGCTATTTAAAACACATAGTCAGTCTGATAAATTTCGATAATGCAATGAAAAGACGGTTATCAGAATTATGTGATGTATTTGCGCAATACATTTCGAACAATCTGAACAAACATATACTTGTCCAGACATTTTATATGAAAAATAAAAGGTCAACTAGACAAATTAAAGGGTAATCAGAATCATAAATAATTAAAAAAATACACAAAAACAATGTGAAAACTACGCTGAATAATAAGTCGGTATTACTAGGGTATATTAAGGGTAAGAACAAATTGTTTTTGAACACATGAAGGGTGTTTCAGTTTTCGTATAGCCAAGGCTTCAATAAACCTTTGAAAGCTTTTGTAAAAAACTGACTTGATATCAATCTTATGACTGGTCCCAAACAAATGTTTCTCAATGGAAGAAGATATTTGTCTATCCTATGATCTTATATGACCATTAGAATTCATTTGTTTTCGTAGTCATCTAGGTATGTGTTCAGCCACCTATACTAGCTGCTCACGACTTCTCCTCCCTATGTACGTGTCTCTGCACATATATGCTATTTAAATGTAGTAGATATTAAACACTCTCCAGATGATGAGATCAAAAGTAATTAGTATTTTATTTTCAACTTGATCACTTTTATTCCAAAGACCTTTGAACAATACAACTACACATCGATTTGTCGTTGAAGCTTGTGACGGTGGAGCTGGTTCATCTAAACGCTGTACATTATCTCCAACTATACGTATAAACGTATTTGATGGTTTAAACCAACCAATATCAAATTCAAATGGCGATCTACTTGTTTATCAAAGTGGAACAGCAGCGAACAATGATAATTTTCATCAAAATCATAGACAATCAGATTTATCATTTGATTTAGATGAATTAACTGTTGGCTCTGTTATGGCTGTACAAAATGGACGACGAAATGAAATTGTTGTTGTTTGTTTGGTTGTGATATTTAGTATATTATTGATGGCAACAATTTTATTGGTCATATGTTTAATACATAGACGTGGATTAAGTGCACGTCAATGGATTGGTAATCGTTCTGAAAATCTAGCATCAGATAAACAAGATTGTAAAAAAGATCACAATATTATTAATAAAACGGTTAATAATCGATCGAATATTGACCTATGGATGGAAAACCGTAAGTTGATATTCATTATTATTGTCAAGTAATGTTACTGGTAGTATTATTGTTTTTTATACAAAGTGTAATGCTGTCGTTATTTCAGTTTGGTAGTACATTCAACGTAACTGATCGTAGTGAACTAGATTTCATGGATGTGCAAAGTTATCTGTAGTAATCTAATTTCCAACTATATCTTTTATTAAATACTCAATTGACTGTTACGCTTTTAGTGCGAAATCACTTTTATAGTTAATGTGCTATAATTATAGCAAATGAATTTAAACATGGATCATATTGAGATAGACTTTATTCCTTTCTAATGTAATGTTTATGAGACTATAACAAAAGAACTGCCGGGTTACGTCATTTAGGTGGTGTTGAGGAAGAAAAGAGAAATACTCAATGATAATTTAGATATGTTATTTGGTCAGGAGTAATCCAATGAAAACCTGGATCATAGTTTCGTGCTACTTAGCACTCATCGTTAATGGGCTCCTGTAAACATGTAGAAATTGATGCTTCGATGTCGAGTCACTCAGACTGGTGACCACATGGCAGCCTGGTCGATAGAAATTAATCAAGACCTAAAGGACTAGATAAACGTGATAATAGTCACTATATAGCGATCAACCAACTACAACTTAGATATGTTAACATCCAATAGAAGACTCATTTTTACGAAAACGTCTTGAACAAGCAGTTGATATCTACCTGGTAAAATTAGTTAAATATTAATATTTTGAATCCCGATTTTGACTAAGAAACGTTTTCGATAACAATATTTCTATGCACGGGTCTATAGAATCCAAGAAAATACTATTTTACATTTGATTCATCCTGGAATGAAACTTGTCACTAGAAGATAGCTTCAAAAATTTTTGTACTTCAACTCACGAACATTACACCAACTGTTTCATTGAAACAATGACTCAAAATTTAATTCGATTTCGCATGGGGTAACTTAATAAGATGAGATGGATGATGGCTAGCAGTGGAATTCACGAGGCGAGTTTCGTCCCATTTAAGATTCGCCTGCTGGATGTACCTGCAACGCAGATTTGATATTCACACCGGTACTCGAACTTAACATTAAACTTAACGAAAAATGTTTAGAAAATATAACTTTAAACGTTACTATTACTTTATTCTCTTCTAATTAATACTTATCAAATTATTCAAGTGAAATAGCATACTTGTTAGAATATACTGTACAAACATTAAAGTAAAATGAACCAGAAATTTGAAACTTCTACACTGTATACTTTGTTTTTCAAATCCTCTTGATGAATACTTGACATTTGAATGGAATTCGCACACTATATATATATATATATATGTATACTATTGCTACGATGCAACTTAACATGGAAATTATTGTTTAGAAATACCAATGTTAAATCCATTTACTTTACGCATATAATATATAGTATTTTTACAGCTGACTATACTATCAAAACAATCACCATTGTAAACTGACATACAATTTCATTAATTGAAGTATAATTTCTACAAAATATAGTTAATCCAAATCCAAATATGTTATAGAATATTACGTAAGTAAACAAGTGTAGTGTAGGCATAAATTATTAGAACACTTTTAATAGTAATAATAGTAAGTAGTAAGGGGAAAAACGATTATTATTATTCTAGAAATTTCTTTTATAAAGTAGATACATATTTATTCATTTACTATAATATGATTTAATCAACTTGTAGAAAACAAAATATCAATATAGAATTATGAGGAAAATTTTAACCGAATTAGGAAAGATAGTAGTTTGAATTTGTTATTTATTACAAATGAACAGGTTTTTCTTTCGTTTCAAAATACATGAAATGTTTCGAAAAATCAAACAAATTCCCGTTCGTTTATATTTAATGTAAGATCACTTACTTACTTACTTACTTACTTACTTACTTACTTACTTACTTACGCCTGTTACTCCCAATGGAGTATAAGCTACCGAACAACATTTTCCAACACACTCTGTTCTGAACTTTCCTTTCTAGTTCTATCAAATTGTTGTTCATTCTTCTCATGTCTCTCTCCAATTTTCGGCGTAACGTGTTCTTTGGTCTCCCTCTCCTTCTTTGGCCTTGAGAGTTTCAGGTGAGGGCTTGCGTTGTGACGCAGTTGGGTGCTTTCCTCAATGTGTGTCCTATCCACTTCCAGTGCTTCATGCTGACTACTTCTCCACTGGAATGTGGTTTTTTCTCTCTCACAATAGGTTGTTGATGATAGTGTCTGGCCAAGGGATTTGAAGCATTTCGAATAGACAATTGTTAATAAACACTTGTATCTTTTGGATGATTGCTTTTGTAATACTCCAAGTTTCCGCCCCATACAGTAGGACTGTCTTAACATTTGTATTGAAAATTCTGAATTTGGTGTTGGTCTACAGACAGTTATTTTGAATTCTAGATGTTCTGCAATTGTAAATATACTGATCTTGCCATACCGGCCCGCGCCTTCACATCTGCATCAGATACACCGTGTTCATCAATGATGCTGCCCAGATATACATAGGTTTTTCCATCCTCCAAATCTTCTCCATCAAGTGTGATTTGATTGGTGCATGTTGTATTGTATCGGAGGATTTTGCTTTCCCCTTTCTGTATGTTGAGACCTACTGCTGTTGAGGCTGCTGCAACACTGATAGTCTTCTCCTGCGTTTGTTGTTACATGCGCGATAGAAGAGTCAGATCATCTGAAAAGTCTAGGTTGTCTAGCTGCATCTTAGCTGTTCAGTTAATGTAAGATACGTGCGCTGAAATTTCAAATTGAATTAAAGTTTATCTCTTGTTTATGACAGTAACTAACGTCATAATGATATGCATCAATGTCTAAATTTCTTTCATTTTTCAACAAGATGATTTCCATACTCCTATAAACGGATATCGGTCAAATGTATTATATTGCTATAGTTTAAAACTTACAATTTCTCAGCATTATAGAGATCTAAAATAATTTGAATTTCTGTGTACAATTAAAGAGCGATTGTTATGAATTAATTTAATTGAAATAATGAATAAGCATTTCCCATTACATACCAGTTTCGCTTACAGTGTCAGTTATTTATTTAATCATAATGAGCTGGACTAAGTGTGTATTACTTCTAGTTATTAGATCACATCAACATGATGAGATAAAATTGTTACGATGAATAACATAGAAATCAGAGTACTTGAAATAGCAATAACAGTGAGAAAGATTTAATATCCAGAATATTGTTCAAGTGGTTTAGATGAAAATGTATGTATGAAAGAATACTGGAACTTAAGATCTATTATAAGATGAACAGTGAATGCATTTGTTCCACTTTATCTTAAACTGCTGATATGGATTATCACCTAGATCTGAATTACACAGTCTTCATCTGCTAACAGTTAAAGACTTCATAAACTGTTGTGTCTACAGTCTTCACTAGATTTCCCATAAATAAGTATTATGATCAACGTGACACGGTTCAGAAAAATAAGTGCTGTGAAAAAACATTTGATAACACTGGAAGTGTTGAATGAAAGACTATCAATAGACATGTGTTAGAAACTAAGTAATAGATTAATAGAACTATTTTTCATCTCATTTTAATATAAATTGATTTTCATTCTTTCACACAGTTGAATCAATCGAATAAATTTAAAGAGGTCTTATGATTTTTCTTCTGAAATACAAAAACAAGACATTTTAACTTACTGAACTGAACAAAATAGTGCTAATCAGACGAATAATAAGTCAAAACATACCATTAACCAATAACGTAAAACATTTGATTTAATAAAATAATATACTGTATACGAGTTTAAATGAAACTTCGACCGGCTTTAACACTGTTAATTTATTCAAAATGTAAATAACTCTTTCCCAAGCCAACTATGATTATACTGAAATTAACTGTTGACAGATACTTGAATCAGATGCCGGATCAGTGGTCTAGGGGTTAAGCGCTCACACGCGAGACAGATATGTCCTGGGTTTGAGTCCCCTGAGGCATGGTCATAGATGCGCACTGCTGGAGAGTCCCTCAATAGGACGAGACGGTCATCCACTGCTTTCAGGTTTTCCATGATGGTTCAACTTCAATTGACTCATGATCTCAACTATTGTAAGATACTTGAATATCAATAAAAATTAAGAAACACTAAATGGTTATTTTGTCTTAGTTGTATTCATTTAAATGTTAAGACATGTAGAATGTGTAATTGTTCTCATGTTTTATAGTAAATAAATTGAATTCAATATAGTAAACTTTCAATTTGTTACTTAATATTCTGAAAATAAAAGAAATTTTACTTCATGAATTAAATTCTATCTTGTATATAAAATTATGAGAAAAAGAGAATTCATTGAAGAAAATTTTCTTTTCGAAGAAATCATTTACTTAAGCTGTACATTTAACAGATATGAAGGAAAAACGACAAACATAAAGGTCATAATAATATTAATAAACTGAATAATGATCAAGAAAATTTGTATAAGTTAATAATGACAGAACTTCGGCACCGAATATAGAGAAGTCATTATATGTGAAAATTATATTTGAAATAATCTCAGTGATTGACATTTCAATAATTCCAACGTTTCGTCCAGCTAACTTGTCTGAACTTCTTCAGGATAATAATCAAAATCATTTAAGAAATATGTAGCTTTTAAACAATCAAAACTATACTGTGTTAAATCAATCATATTTGGATATTGATTTTTGTAAAATAGGATAACATGAGTCAGTAAAATGAGAAACATGTTAAAAATTCAACTACATGGAAACAATTAGCTGAAAAACATACATACCTAAACACTTACACACATACAATTTGTTAAAAAGCTATATATTTCTTTGATGATTTTAATTTTGCTTATTATCCTGAAGAAGTCCAAACAAGTTAGCTGGACGAAACGTTGGAATTATTGAAATGTCAATCACTGAGATTATTTCAAATATAATTTTCACATATAATGACTTCTCTATATTCGGTGCCGAATTTCTGTCAAACTATTCGTTCTAATCTTCACGAATATTTGTATAAATAATAACAACTGATTACAGTCTAAAACTGCACATTATTAATTTTAAAAATTCAATAATAATCACATAAAAGTGCAGAAAAAAAAGAAAAAAACACACCAGAAATATACTCATAATTCATTAAGGCCAATGAAGGATGAAATATTGAAGAATTCATTTCTGCACCATCATGGTGATAATTAATTTTCATTTATTCCCAAATTGATAAGTCTCTAAAGAGTTCAACCTTTTTTTGTTTCATTTATTATCTAACAAAGTGTAATATAAATCTAATAATTATTAATTTCAATAGTTGAAATCATGAGTCAATTAAAGCTAGACCAACATGGAATACCTGGAAGCATTGGACGGCCGTTTCGTCTTAGTAGGTGAGTCCTCAGTAGTGCACATCCACAATCCTGTTAGGGTTTCCAGATTTTCCATGATGGTCTAGTTTCAATTGACTCATGATTTCAACTATTGAAATTTCTAAAAATCTCCACAAAACCCCTTCTGATAATAAATAAAGAATATGAACTTGTTTTATTTTTCAATTATTTAAATTAAATATGATTAATGAATTTATTAAATTGAAAATCATTAAATTAATCTAATTTTTATTTTTATATTTAATTTAATTATCATAAGAATAAAGTTTCTTAACTATTCATTTATAATTAAATCAAACATTAAAAAAAAAAAAGAAAACTGAAAACAAATGATCTAATCACATTTATATCGATTTTAATTGGATCAATTACACGGAAGAAATTGAAATTATTCATTTTTTTTTGTTTTTATCATTGTCAATAACAACGTACAAGTTATGATTCTTTTTATTCATTAACAATCAATAAGTAGACTATCTAATAGTATATATATATATATATATATATATATATATATCGTTTTTTCACCACCATTGTGAGAGATTATGGAGACCATGATTCAACTAGAAAGAATTGGATCATTGTTTCCTTATAGTATAAATGTTCGTACTGTGATCTAGAGGTTTCAGTTCTCTCTATATAATTCATAAGTTATGTATTCGATTACTGATGGAATTAATAATGGAATTCATATCTAGTGTTATAATCATTTTGATTCACAATAGGTAAATGTTGTCATTAGATGTTACCATATGTTAATTTCAATGGAAATAATTCATTTGAATAATTTTACCAAAATTAACATAATATTCTTATTTCATAGAACAGTACAAAGGAAAGATAGTAACAAAATAGGTTATAAACCTAGAAAAGTGGTTAATATCTGAAATAAAATTTTTGGTAAGACTAAATAATTGGCATTGTTATAATAAACGTCAGAAACCAGATAAGACTGACAATTACTTTTATTTTGTTTTATTAATCCCGAGCTACACCACTAGCTTTACTATGACCTACATTAAAACAGCAAAGTTATTACGTGACTAGGCTTTCCTAGAACTGTATACTCTCCAAGTAATAAAACCTGTCATTGTCTATTAATCAATAAAGGAACTTTCTACTATTAGATCTATCTTGATCGTTTTTCTGGTTTTGTTGTTCTGTATAAACTTAGTAGGTGGATAAGGATTTAAGTTATTTCTTGGACCTAAATGTATTTAAGAGATGTGCTATTCAAATCAAGAAATGTTTTATTTTCACAGCATATATTTATTGAAATGTTATACATGTCTTCCGTCAGAAATATTTCATGTTCTTCTCGTTCTTCATGTATACAAACGGAAAAAAAATCATGAACATCTCCCCTGTCTTGTTATTGTGAATCTGAGAAGTAATTTCATTAAAGCACTATATAAATAGCTAACGGAAACTTATTTGGAATATTCCGGAACTGTTTCTGCAAATTTCTTTTTTTATATCCCACAATACAATCTATAACTCTTCTGTTTCAAAGTTGAGGTTTATTCGGTACAATGGCAGGTTTATAAGTCTACTGATCTAATACAATATGTATGGATTCAGACATTTTTGATCAATACTAACGATTCTCTAATATCTAGTAAAGACATGATCATTTAAGTCTACTTTCAGTGTGTTCATGAATATATACACATCTACATATTTTAATCAGAATTTAAATTATCGGTTAACACATAAACGGATCAAAACAGACGGATTTGTTTCACTAATTAAACTGGTTAAATGTAAAGCTAAGTTTTAATCAATTAAAGCATTACTATTATTCCACATGTGTACTAACCAGTGAAACGCAACTATTACTGGATGATAAATGCAAAACTTAAGGAAGGGGAGTAAAAATTAAATAAAAGATCAATTCTTATCAAGTACAATATACTGACGCCTAATTGTTGTCGCCACTAAAATGGATTGAAAGATTCAAAATGGATATATATATATATATATATATATATATATATATATATCTTCATTTGTTATTAAGCTGATATATTACATAAGTTCTTTACTCATGATTAAGCGGCTTCGGACCCACAGTTTCATATTATCAGATGTCATTAATATACCATTTATATTTTTACTAAATACTCCAAAGGTTATTTCACTTAAGCTTTTTATAGTGTTTTTTTCTC
This sequence comes from Schistosoma spindalis, assembly GCA_946903255.1. Classification (NCBI taxonomy): domain Eukaryota; kingdom Metazoa; phylum Platyhelminthes; class Trematoda; order Strigeidida; family Schistosomatidae; genus Schistosoma; species Schistosoma spindalis. The sequence goes on along the minus strand of OX336418.1, from coordinate 9,034,480 downwards.
AAAGTAAGAATTAGACTTTTTACTAATAATAAAGCAACTGATGATCATTATCGGCTAGAATAGATAATATCTTAACAATGCTTGTTTCACATGTATTCTTATAATGAGTCATAGTCTGTAAACAATGAATGTAACAATGTTTACTGATGCATCAATTCTTGTCGGAATCCTTTTTCTCTTAAACTGAAGGTATTGCCATGTATTTTATAATTTTCATCGGGTTTTTTCTTCTGAATAGCTGAAAGTTTATGGATGAAAATGTCGAGGGCTCAAAAATATGTACAGATTTAACCAAAGGTCTTGATAGTAATATGGGTTAATATATAAACGAGATAATTAGATAAATATGTCTGAGATATTGATTGTTAACACAAAAAAATATCACACTGTTGAGATATGCGAACAAAAAAGCTTGATTTGTGAACATTTAGTGTTAATGTTATCTCTTTAATCGACATTGAAAGTATGGAACCGTAGGTTTTATGTTGAGGTTCCGAGGAAATAAATCTCAGGAATATTGACATATTTAGTAGATTCATCTAACGATGCCTTCAAATCATCCACACAATTCTTGGATAACATTGGAAGGAATCAAATCAACAATGACGGACTGATAATATCCTTCAGCGTATTGGTCTTATTCACCTTGATCGATCCAGGCTTAGAAAAAGAAACCATATCTCTGCTCCTCACCAACTACGAATTTCCGAATGTACACGAAGCTCCCAAGTTAAGGCTATTAGAATTCGTCTATTTATGCTTAACAACATATTTAAACTCAATAATATAATCTACGAACAAATGAATGGGACACCAATCGGATCATCAATATCAGAACTTATTACAGAGGCAGTAACAAAGAGATTGAAGACCTCGATCAAGCGAAAAATAAGAATTTGTTATGTGAACGACAGGTTTGTCATTATCAAAAAGGCGAGCTGGAAAGTACCTACAATCTGATCAACAACATTGTTGATGAAATAAAGTCCACAATGGAAAGGGAGTCGAACAACAAACTATCACTCTTGGATGTATTGATTACCAGAACCGGAGTAGGAAAACTGAAATTTCAAGTGTATCGGAAGCCATTCCACACAGACCAAATTCTCAACTGCGGTTCAACAACCTGAGAACTCAAGAAGTCTACTGCGTACTAACTTTATTCAAAAGGGCGACGACACACTTGCAGAGCGGAAAAATGAAGAAAGGTATCTAATGACTATCCTTCGAAAGAACGGCTTCATAAAAAAAAATCAACCCAACACAATACAGAAACTGGCAAACCGATCATCCTACCACATATAAAAGACATCAGAAATTGCAACGAAACCGTTTGGAGTAGGAGTAGAACACAAACCAACACAATCACTTCAATGAATCTTATGCAAACCAAAGGACAAAACGCCAAAGGGTAAAAAGCCAAACATAATCTATAAATAAAACTTCCATTTGTGAAAAACTTTATCGGACAAAGTGAATGCCTTCTTCATATTCGCCTTCATGAACATCAACTAGGGATCAAACGTCATGATATATCTTCGCTTGTACCAATCCATGTAACCAACTGTGGATACACAGACTGAAAAATTCTCGAAGTCCTGGATAGGCGGAATACTAAAGACATCAATGAAGTTTTAGAAACATAACACTCAGACCAATTAGAGATCGACAAATATATCTGAACCGACCCAACCTGTCAGCTAATCAGAAAAATCATAGAGGAATAAAGGACCGAAAATCAAACCAAGATGAAAATGCAAACAATGAGAGGCTGTAGGTTAATAATAATCAATCAAGTTCGAGGTTCACAACACATGCTGAGAGTCATATGTGAAGAAATTCGAATACTTCATTCTTACCCGACGTTCGTGCTGATGTTGATCAGAAGAATAATGAAAACTTCATGTAGTGAGAGAACGAAATTCCACCATAATCATACACTCGAGTTAAAAATCCTATCCATTATCTCAGAATCGTATGTGCACTTTGGTGTAGAGTCCGATTTAAAGATAAAACAACATCTCAGCATTTAATACACTTCTGTAATTTAAATTAATCCATAATGAAACTAATTTAATCATCCATCAAAGACATTGGAAGATGATAGCACAATATCGAGAATTAATTACAGCTAGAATTGTATACCAATTAATACCGTTTAATCGATCTACAGGAAATGCATTTCGAACGTCCTGGGTTCATTTCCCGGTTGTGAAGTTATAAATGAGCATTGTTAAGAAGCTTCATGCTAGAACAAAACAGTTGTTCAGTGCTTCCTACTTTCTAAAAAAAAATGTCATCTTGTTTGGATTAGTTCATGATCTCGATCTAATTCAAATAGTTGATTTCAAAACTACTTAGTTCGTAATTTGTTAAAAGAATGTTTTAAATTAATTTTATTTAGTAAATTTTAAATCTTATTTTATTCATCTACTGATTTAAAAAATTCTTATTTATCATTCTTTCATTTTCATTTACTAGTTCCAATTCGTTCTGTTTATTCAATATTATAGTTTTGTTTTATGTATAAATTGTTTTATTTATCTTGTATAAAATTGTCATGATTTTGTTTAGCGGTATGAGAGTGTTATTAATAATGTATCATATTGTATGCCTATTGTGGATTAATTCGGTAGGCTGTCTTACTCCATAATAATAATAATAATAATAATAATAATTATTATTATTATTATTATTATTATTATCATTATTGTTATTATTATTATTATGGCAACAACAGTAATAATAAAACCACCATGGACATAAATAACTTATATTACTGGCGATTCAATGAGAGCGTTAAATCAAACTTGTAGCCGCCTATATTCTTATGAATTTATAATATAAAACAATATACATATTTGTATAGTAGAATGAGAATATTATTACCCGCATGAAAATGCAGAAACTAGAGAGGATGTTTGTATATATATGACATAGATTATGTTTCTCAATTATTATCTCTCTCTATATATATATAGAAATAAATCTAGAAACAGATTATTCTCCTAATCATTATATCTTGGTTTAATTCATATTAAATTCATACTCTATAATACATCTATACAATACAAATAATCTTTATATTCATGTTTGAATCAAACTGGTATATGATCTAAAAGGTAATACAGGAAAATAGTTTTAATAGGAGAAAGAAAATCTTAGAACAAAGAGAAATGTCTATAGTGTTATATAAAATAATCTCATTTTTATAAATTTAAACAAAGAAAGAATAATATAATTGTCAGAATAAAGTTTACTCATTCAACCCTTCGACTTGGATGTAAACAGTCTAATACTATAAATATTATTATCATTATTAATAGACACAGTTGGTGGTACTTTAGCGAGTTAAGTTGAAATTGATGTTTAAGACAAACTCTTATGATATGAATAGTCTACTCATTGATAAAGTTAGTGACTATGCAGACTCAGTAGCTCAATGGGTAATGAGTTGGTTGTTAGAAACCAAAGGTACTGGTTTCAGGTCAAGATATGGGTATTAACAGTGGACGCAGACACATCCATATGATAAGTCTCAGATAAGATGAAACATTTACCTGTAATAAGCATAGTAGTTGAGATTGATAAGTTTTTGTATGGTGAAAAGTAAGGTATATAGAAAACAGAAAGACAAAGCATTTGAGAAGCCTGATTCATATTTCTGTAAGCGATAAACAAACTTTTGGCATAACCGTTGTAATGTTCTGTGTATCTCTGACTACTTTTTATGATATCAAATTTTAATCTACTATTCATGAACTGTTATCGAGTTTAAATGGTTGAAATTTATGGTATGTATTAAGGTTTCTTTACCATGTCAACTAAATCCTTGTATTTAGTGCTCAATTAGTTGAGTATTAAATGTGGAAAAAAATTCTCTCAAATCATAGATCTCAAATTTTCAGCCTTACCATAATTATATCTGACTTAATTTCAATCACCATCATGGTCATTAAGGTTTCTACTTTTACTTCCATATTGAAAGAATGTTATTTTAGTTAAAATATTATTTATTTGCAAATGTGTGAATATTAAGATGGCGTGATGGGTAAGTTCGTGATTTAATGAACCAGATCGTTTAGCTTGAAAGCCAAATTAGATATTTTACTAACTTATGATTAAAAAATAACATGACATTTTAAGCAAAGATGGATAGTGACTAGCGGTGGAATCTAGGACGATCGCCTCTTCGTCCTATTCAGGACTCCTCAGTTGAATGTACCTGCATCTCATAGTTGGTGCTCACTCCTGGACTCGAACCCGCTCGCTTCAAGAGTGATCGCTTTCTGCATTTAGCTACTGAGTCCTGATAGCCACGAAACGCGCGTCCTTGATTCCACTGTTAGCCACTATCCATCTTCGCTTAAAAGGCTTATGACTTAAGGCTATATCGAGGCAATCCGCACATGATTCACATATACCAACATGAGACTGATCAATTGCAGTCCTAAATATCAATGGGAAAGTACAAATAAAACAACACCAAGTGAATTTATAACATGACATTGTTTAAACATATTATGCTTGATGTTTTGAACTACCTAGTATTATAATTAATTGTCCTTACATTACTGTTTAGTGTATATTTTTAATAAATCAGTTCATTTGAAATTGGACAGCTGTGTTATTAAGTTTTCAAATTTTCAATGACTCATTCTTTATTACATAATTAATTGATAACTGGGTAGTGACTAATATCACCTTTGTTTAGTCCTCAAATAGCGCACATAATTTCGAGTTATTTATACTAGTGGACGTGGTGTAACTTGATCGATAAAAATTGGTTAGCACTAGAGGATTAGAAAGATGAGACATTGGTTTTTTTGCAGTGACCAACTAATCGTAAACATCTTAATCTAACAGTAATAAAATTGATGCACAAACGGATTTATGGTAACATATCATGCTATGAAGCAAGATGACAAGGAATCAAAGCTTCCAGAAAGCACTAATTTCCTCAAGATTACAAGTATAGCCTGCTGATAAGTGTCAAAAATACCACGAAACCTAGATCATGCATGGTCTTGTGTCGATTATCTTCAAGCCCTCAACATTCTGTATTGAAATGTAGAACGAAATCATTTATTTATTTTGACAAGCGTTAACAAAATACAGTGACAGATAATAGAATATATCTGTTACAATCCAATCATCTAAGTGATAAATGCTTTGACTCTGAAATCGGTTAACAGACGTTCTAATTCCACACGAAGTATTAGTTCTATGTTGTTTGTAGATATACTTTTCTGACGGGTATTAACTAGAACAAAATTTAAATATCAGCGACTCGCTGATTTCCACCAATCACTTAACATATAAGAATAAATTTATAAAAATCATACAGTTGTAACCATGTACTAGTGAATAACTACCTGGAATAAAAACAAAACAAAACAAACAGACAACAACTGACATTTACATCTTGATTGTTATTCATTTACAACAATTACTGTTATCTGTAAAAATAACTTAAATGTATCTGAATATAAAAACGAAACATAGTTTATGTTCATTTTGCTTATGTCATTCGCTAATAATCCCTCTTCCAGTTACACAAATATTTAATATCTCTTTCTAACACCTATCTTGTCTTGCACATTTTAAAATGACCTCACTTTTGGAAAGAGAGAAGAAATATCAAAATTTATTTGCACATTATACTTTACTGAATGGAGAAGTATATATATATATATATATATATATATATATATATATATATATATATACCGTATAAATAATGTATACTACATAGTAGTGAATGTTTTAGTTTCTATGTTGATTTCACTTTCTATATTCATGTTCGTAAATTAAAAACAAAAACTCCGTTGAAACTGGTCTTTCACATACTTTTGTTTTACTATCTTATCAGTATAAATATTCACATAACTGGGCATTAAACTATCTACATCTTTAGAACTAGCCATTAAATTATGCAATCATTTCACAAAACATTATATATATACACTTAACCTTTAAATCTACCGACATACATTCAACATTAAATACTCTGATGATGATTATGATTATTTTTTCATTTTTTCATTCCATACTATTCAATGGATTATTTTTCTTAGTGTATGAAAGAAACATTGATTTTTCTGTCTAAATTAACTGATCATCTATTACAGTTTCAGTGATAGTTACATAGAAATACATATGTACACATGTATACAATACAACACAATTTAATTATATATCTTTAAATTAGTACCTGTGCAGATTTCACTCTATATATGTATATACATGAAGTTTAAACAGTAATTTCAATTGGTTAAAATAATTGTTGATTCATTTGTTTAAATGAATATTCAAAAGATTTCTAGTCTATAGGTAACTATTGATATACTTAGTGAAAGTAAAGGTGTAATCAACGTAGAAGTATCCATAATACAATCACTAAGACTACTGTTATACTGACTGATTTTGTTATTCGATTCAATTAATGTATTTATCTAATTTTGTACATGCACATTTACACAAATAAACAAATGTGTTAATTCGTAAAATGTTCAAAAAACTTTTATCATAATGTTTTATCGTTTACTATGAATAAAGGTTAATTCATTTTTATTATTATTTATTTGATAACCTTTATGTTGTATACAATTACAGTAAAATATATAAATGAGGAAAATATATCTATGATTTGGTTCTTTATATACTGACGGTTAGTAATCAGTAGGAAAGAAATGGATTTACAAATAACTGACCTTTGTGATCAGATAACACACTAAACTGAGTGATGTAATAACAATAATAATAATGTTATTATTACGTTTAACCATTTGATTAATATGTATTTATTATGAGGTAATAAAACAGCTGGAAACAATAAATTGACTGACATTTAATTATATCAGAAATTTGTTTTTTACATGAATACTGACTTACTTTTGTTTGTCATGTATTCTGTAGTTTAATCAAAATATGTTTAGTTTGAAGAAAGTTAGAATAAGATTTGAAAAATGAAATGAATTCACTCCATTTCAAGGATTAAAGCGCCGAGTTGAGTGATGTTAAACATGTTATTTATTGTAACTTTGGTCTGTTTTCACTCTATGCGAGCTAATGAAATACAATGAATTCAATTTATTCAAGGAAGCTTATTCTTGCATTGTCTAATATCAGCGAAGTAATCAAATGAAGTGCTTGCATTCGAGCAAATTTATTAGTTACCAAAACCCATAGTTTATTTAGGAATTTAACAAGTAAATTTTAATTTTAATCATTTAGAATAGGACACATGTAAGAGCAACTAAAGTTAGTTCTTTTTTTTAATATTAAAGGTTTCGTGCTGCTGTTCTCAATTGCTTACTTCATATTCTTAAGCATATGAATCAATAGTTTATCTATTCAATTATCCTTAGTCAGATTACACCAATTTTTATTGTTAGGCTTCCATAAAGCAGTACTTCAGTAATTACTAAACAAACACTTTTTACTGTAGCAATAAATCATAGTATCAAAATATTCTAATGGAACAGTGATGTTGTTATTGTTGGTATGTTCTAAGCAGTGATTAATTGTTTGGAACATTTCCCGTGAATACTTGTTTAATCTAGTTTAAAGCCTGTGAAATATTACAGTGAAATCAGGTGAGAAAACGCATTACATTGTAAAAAAAATTGATAAAATATAATTAAGAAAGCTTAGTGACTCATTTACTCAAAGGGAAAAAAACAGTTTGACTGTGATTGTATTTGTTTAGTATAAATAGATTGTTATCTTTTTGTTTGTAAATGTAATCACAAACATTTTCATTATCTTTGTTTAACATGTGGTATGAAACTGAAATAAACCATTGTTTTTGTATTAAAATGAGTTATGTTTTATATTCATTTTGCTGCATTTATTTATTTAAACATATAAACATTGGTACAAGAAGGCACAAAATCATTCGATTTGTGTGAGGGCTGGAATAATGCCCGACCGTCCAAACCGAAGTAGATGGTCTTCTTAGAGGGCCACTTCCCGAGCCTCTTACCTAGAGGTCTAATCCATGAGGTAGTGGAACAACGTCAAAAGATGCAGTCCCATGGTAGCTGTTGGTCAGCTGTAGGCTCATACTCAACTTTTCCCTCAGGATCCTGGGACTCATGTGCACCACTGGTTTGGAATCAATGTTTTCCAACTCCCCTGGGTGGATCTCCCATATCCACCAACACTTTTAAAGCGTTGGACATTCGCTTATCGTCCTCTTAATTTCGTAAACAACACCATCACCTTGGGAAGGCAGTGAGTAGGCCTTCTCTGACAGTGGTTGTATGCACATTGCCATGTGGGAGCATTTTGAGAAGGAGAGCTGACTCTCCCCATTCTCGGCCGTACTAGAGCATTTGGGGGCGTTTCGCTGCATAATGAGACATGAATTGTACACTGTCTCCGTAAAGTATTAATCCTCATCTTCTATTCTTTGAATTTTAGATACAGAACTTATAAAGAATTTGTAGTCAGCAGTCTACTAGAAAATACTTATTTAAATTAGTTTAAAATCTTGTGATAAGGAATTCCGATATCTGTCTCAATAATCAATATACCGATACTAGGTGATAAATCATCTTAGTGTTATAATCAAAAGCTTCACTGAGTGATAACAGTTGTTCGTTATCAATGTTTATCCCATAGTAATCCAAACAAATATCACTTAGGTATCATTACCAAGATTTGATTTGATAATTTCGAATAAATTGAGCATTGGGTTGATTGTTATAAATAATAATATATTAGTAATATCCAAATGAGTAGAAAATTAGATTTTCTGACGTTTCGTGACATAGTGTAAGTCACTTCTTCAGAGAATAAATAACCAAATTAAAATTAATCGAAGTTTAAATAGTACAACGGAACAATGCAAGAATAATATCACTTAAGTTTTACTCAGTAAATGAATAAGTATTTTTAGCATTTAACTAGTCATATTTATTTATGTGAATCATATTCCTCTTATTATTATTATTATCCAGAATTACCAGAAGAACAGGCAGAATTGAGAAACGATATGAAACTTGAATCAAAATCTCATCTGCAATATGGAGTGAGTTCAAAAAAATTTGTCAATTTATTTCTTATTTGTTTAAAGAATATTTTGTATGCAAATTAAATTTGTGGTCAGATACGGTGTAGAGATATCTAGATTGCCTTACATATATATTGAGAACATTGTTTTCCAAACAATTACCTGGGGTGTCTAGAAACATTTTTTCCTCTATCTTACATTTGTCGTCACCTTATTTCGTGATTAGTTCACTTCGTAATATTCAAGAAGCCGCCTATTTACTCTGTGATTAGGAGTTTTTGTGGTGTTTATAGTAATCGGTGCCAAATGGAATCAATCTCCATGGATGTATTTCATCGAACTAAGTCACCAAGATCTATCACCTTACTTTAAACTATCTTTTCCGGTTACTGTATCAGCTCAAATGTGGTTTAACCTCACCATGGAGCTGAATGAGGATTCTCATGAAGGTACAAACCGTATTTAAGATTTCATATGAATAAGGTATTTATTAGCTTATATAACTAAAATTTATTGAATAAGGGTAGCGTTTGGCAGTGTAGTTCAGGGTGCACGTTGATTTCTAGTTGTGACTCGTTAGCTGAATATATTTGCATCCCGGCTTTGATGTTTACTCTGTGACTCGAATCTATTACCTTTCACTTCAGACGCCTAACTTGTTACTCGATGAACCACTGAGATCGGACAGCCATTCATTTGTTCAACGGAGATGAGTTAAATTACTTTTTTGTAAGTACCCAAATCTTCCTGTTGTCTATATCAATGCCTGAATTATGATCAGTCTCTTACTAAATCTGTGCATTCTACAGATACATCCAGCTGACGAGTCCCGAATTCAACGAAGCGCGAAGCTTGAATTCCATTGTTGGCCCTTATCCATTACGTTTTTAATATTTATGACTTAATGAGGATATTTAAACAATCCGCTTCAGATGAACATATGTTAAAATAGACTCATCAAAATTCAATCTTTAGCATTAACAACGAGAGGATTCAAGTACCAACAAATTGCTAATTAAACAATTGTGTTTCAAACGTGTAATTACCCTCAATAACCACCTGCCAGTTGATATTAATGTATAACGTGGGGCTTTATTTCTATAATGATAATTAAAATTTCTGTCATTTGAATACAAGAAGTCAAAGAATGTAGTTTATACACATCAGTATGAATCGATCACGATGTTCACAATAGTTGAATGTCGTACTTACTTACATGTTTCTATGAGGAAGGTGCACGGTTGAACTCGAAGAAGCGCTAAGAAGCTCAGAAACAGTTGACGATATTCCATCCAATCATAAATTTTGGAAGAATATTTCAGAATCCCTACCTTTAGCTTCCTTATTGGACAAATGTTAATAACCCCTTGTGTGCCGATTGGATGACTATCATGATAATTCGGTTTTTACTAAAAACTCAATAAAAACGCATAAAGGTTTGTTCCAATGTACCAGACATCTGTTTGGAGTAAAGACCACCCATTCAATCTTCCAACAATTTATGGATACTGTTTGGAATAAAATTCCTTTCACTTGTCTTCTATCTTCTCATTTGCAACTTGAGAGTGTTCTAGCGTCGATTACTCAATTTATACACGGCATATTAAGAATTTAAAGCTCTAAATATAACAGTTTCTCTTCATACAGAATTGAGGTTCTACAAACATATATATATATATATATATATATATACATTTACTAAAACCTAATGAAGAATAAAGTTTGAATAATTTGTTATACATGTATAAATTGATAGTTAGTTACCTGTGTTATTCCTAGAGTACAGGAAACTAGTCAGGAAATGTATATAAATCATCTTTAACCACTTAGCATTTGTTATGATAATCCAGTTTATGATGAAAATTTCTGTCTATATATATGGTAAATATATATTAAGTAATTAATATTAAGATTTATTATATTTATGAATCATTAATTCATATATATCAACATTCAATGTTATATCATAGAAAGAGTTGTATTTGAAAATTGAGATATCATTAGGGATTAATTATAAATTAGGAAACAATTGAACATTTGAAAGAATTGAATATTTGACTTTTATATGGATTAATTTCTAGACCTTTAAACTTTAGAAAGAATATAATCGTTTCATAATGAAATGGATTCGATGATATACAGAATATAAATTATATTTTATAAATTCTTCATTTATTCTGTATTAGTTGAAATTGTTATGAAAACGTTTTATCAGTAATGATTTGAAACAAGTAACCTCTATGTAAATGAATATCTATCATATTACATGATTAAATTAAGATTTCATTTTAGTTGATACACTTTAGCAGCGCCAACTTTCAGTCTTTATGAAACTCATGTTTGTTGTAGAATTCAAGTTAGTTTCATCCAGTTTCGTAAACTCAGATGTTCAGACAAAGCTGTTGAGACTTTGCTGAAGAGTGCCGAATAGTTAGATTTTAACTTCCTCAAATAACTTACTATCACAATTTAGTACAAATGAAATCGAGTCATTTAGGTAAGTGATTACATTGGAACTTGACTGATAGAATTTGATCAACACTAATGGACCACATAAACAAGACACTTGTTACTACTCAGTGAGAAATCAAATGTGAATTTCTCCAATTGATCATAAAGATAATTTTAGCAAACAGAATGTTTTTTTATAAATTTATGATGCATAACATCATATACGATATGACATATTTTACCACATTACTACTAAAGACATGTTGGTTCGTCAGACGAAATTTAACTTCTAGTTCTTCGCCTAACAGATATAACAAGATAACTGGTAGTTTTATGGAATAAATACTCAACTGGACTGTATTATAAACTTGATAATACTTACTTCATTAATTTTCACTGTTTCTAAATATGGATTACACTTAACTGTAGAAAACGATACGAAGGGTTTGTGAAAAATGATGTGGAATGCATTGATTATATAAAGTGGTATATTTTATCACATTTTATTTAAGCCATTAGTTTGTAGTATGATGAGCGGCTTAATGTGTTACAGGTCTGATATAGGAATGAATTCAAGATATTTCAACACTGATTCACAAGTAGTCAACAGTCAAATTTGAATACAATGAACCAAACAGTAGTTGATATAAGTCAATAATTAAACGTATGTAAGCAATTTACAGTACCAAAAGATAACATAGTATAACTAACAGATATAATTAAATGACTAAGATAGGTTTTTGCTTCTTTCTGACAGTTAAATAGGTTGATCAACACCAACTGTTTGGTCTCATCGGCGAAAAATTCTGTTCAAATTAAATTGTGAAAAGGGAGTTTTTGTTATATCTCAAAATTTTCATTTCGTATACTCAATAGGATATTCAACTCAACAAATGATATTTACTGAGCTATAAATGCGACTAAGATGATGAACCGATTGATATTAGACCATCATTGAAAGCCTCGAAGCAGTGGGAGTACGTTTCGTCCTGGTATAGGACTCCTCAGCAGCAAGCATCCGCGAACATTTGACCCTTAAACCACTGAGCCGGCATCCTACGGTATTAATGTCTGACCTCAACCAATATATAAAATTGGGCTACCATCTTCCACTGTACAGAAGTAGATACCTGTCTTTACTTGACATGGATTAGCCCCACTGATCTCAATCAAAAACTTAATAATCTCCACAACCCCATACTGATAAATGATTAAATTATTCAATTTTCACTGGTGCAATCAGCAAACAGAATATTGAAATTTAGAAGTAGTATGTATGCTACTGAAGTGCATTAAAGTAGTTTGAACGAACAATATATAATTCTCAAGTGTTTCAGTGATCACTTGTTCATCTGAAATCTAACCACTGATATAATATTTACTACATTACAGAAATGACCGTTAAATCCACCATATAATACAAGAAGCCTTCATTATAATGAGAGTGAAAAATAATTTATGATAAATATATTTGGATTACAAATGAAATCAATTTAATTGAACTGTAATTAGTTAAACCCAAATTAACTGTAAATAAAACAAATTCACTTAGCAATTGTTTACTTGAATCTTCTCATTGATGCTAAGGACTCGATTGGCATATGTGCACCTATCTTTGCTTATAATGCTTGTGAATTAAGGCAATACGCATAGGATGCACACGCCAATAGGGACTGGTCAATTGCAGTCCTAAACATCAATGGGAAGATTCAAGTAAACAATTACCAAGTGAATTCAAACTTCACTCCATTGCACAAATAAGTCGCTATCAGGACTCAACAGATAAGTGGATAACGCGATGGCATTTGAAGCGAATATTACTGGGTCCGAGTCCCAGAGTGAACATCAACTCGGAAATGCAAGCCTATCCAGCTGACGAGTACCAAATAGGACGAAGTGGCGCTCGTCTTAGATTCCATTGCTAGCCACTATCTATCTTTGCTTATAATGCTTGTAAATAAAACAGTTAATCCAATAGAAAAGGATAGTAATAATAAAATATAAGACAAAGTAATATGTCATTTAATAATAATGAAAGTTTCATTCATATCTATATACAATTTATATTGTTTTTCCATAAATACGAACCAAAATCTCACAGTTCGTATATTTGAAGTATGTCATGTAAAATACCCTGATATCCTAAAGTCTAGTCCGATGCTTGCTAATCCTATAAAATGTTTTTCCCTCAGTAGTTAATGAATAACGAAGATGAAAAGCATTTGTTCTAAATTCATTATAGTAGACATTACATCAAGAATGATTCTTCACATATTGGCATAAACACATATTTGTCATCATGTTGATAAACGTGTATTTTAACGTGGGAATAGTAAATCTTAAGATATTTTCTTCACAGATGGAGATTGTAAAAGCAACATTGGTTACTGATGGTAGGAAATCAGTTACACTGTCGAATGCATATATTAATATATCGATGTAGAGAAATTCAAATAACCAAATTTGTCTTCGATTTTACGAGGATTTTAGTGAATAAATCAAATCTTATCAATATTTACTCCACTCTTTTTGATAGCTTATTACTTATTAAAAAGGTAGTCTAGTGAAATTGATGTAGCTAGCATAACTCAGTCTTTAAAATTTTTGAAAACAGATCGCAAACTCAAATGTGAGTTCAAATTTCTGCCATTAAAACACAAATTCGAAGCATGGTCCATCTACTTCGTTTTAGGCAAATGGACATTGTGGTTAACCCTCACACTTATACTACAACTCAAGAACAATTATGCAGACATTGAAACAAAATTGAACGTTAACAATTTTACTTGAAATAAAAACACTGAAAAAATAGAAATGTAGAAATGCTGATCATAGTAATATGTTTAAACATAGTATTAAACTGGTAAACTAAATAAATATAAGTAAGCACATACAAAACCTTGTATCACATCAGCCAATAGTTAAAGAAGTTGGTCTAATTTAGGTAATTCATACCACATGACAGTTAAACTAGGTTATATATATTTGTTATAGTCTTTTATTATAGTTGCCTATTTTTACTGTTTAGGTAAAGAGTTTCAAGGATTTTTGTTTCAAGTAATTGCACATACATTTTCTATTCCCTTCTTTATTTTACAGATGACGAATATCCCAATTGATGGTAATATTCAAACCTATACTGGTCATGAGGAATTGGGTTCTCCAACACGTATTTTAACAAATAATGCTTTATTAAGTTATCATCAACCAACTATAATATCTCCTCTTATTTCGGATCTTCAACAACCTCACCATCAACATAGTCATTCTTTAATAAATCAAATGGATCACGCCACAATGAGTATAAATAATAACAGTAATACGTTGACTCCAAGTCGTCTACATTTACTTTCTAATACATCCATGGGAATTAGTCCTTGTGGTATATATAATAAACGAGATTCAAGTATACCACATGTTTTAAGTAATTCAGGTAAGTGTATGATATGACTTTATATCTACCTTCTGTTTACTTATCTTCTTACTTTGGTCGTTAATTACTTAACCATTTTGTTCAGGACTGTGAGCTAGCTTCAATATTGAAAGTTTCTAGCAGATTCTAACTTTTATAGGTACAACAATTCCGGTTCAGTAATATTAATATTAAGCACTCGCCGCAAGACCTGAGTGTTATATGTTCAATACCCTATAGCAAAGTCATAGATGGGCACCGCTGAGGAGTCTCATATTATAATAAAACAGCTATCTAATATTTCAATGATAGCTTATTTAGTATCAGTCCGTGATGAAAAATCAACAATCCTCATAAAACTTTTGTACCGACAATAAGATTTTATTTGAATTCACAAATATTATTGACAATAAACTGTTGGCAAAGAATATACAAATTAGTAGAATTGCCTAAATTCACTTGGTATTGTTTTATTTGTATCTTCCGATTGTTATTTAGGACTGTAATTGATCGGTTTCTTTGTTAGCATATGTGCATCCTGTGCGAATTTCCTCAATATAGCATTAAGTCACAAGGTTTTTAAGCAAAGATGGATAGTGGCTAGCAGTGGAATCCAGGACGCTAGCCACTTCATTCTATTTGGGACTCTTCAGCTGGATATACCCACATTCCAGATTTGATGTTCGCCCCGGGACTCGAATTGTTGTGAAGTTTATATTTCACTAATCAATGCGCTTAAATTGGAAAAGTATAAATTCTTAAATTTTAGAAAAATAGATT
Source organism: Schistosoma spindalis (assembly GCA_946903255.1). Classification (NCBI taxonomy): domain Eukaryota; kingdom Metazoa; phylum Platyhelminthes; class Trematoda; order Strigeidida; family Schistosomatidae; genus Schistosoma; species Schistosoma spindalis. The sequence continues at coordinate 9,018,818 of OX336418.1, read as the reverse complement.
GTAATCCAGTATATCTTGACATTGTAATCATAAAGGTAATTTAGGCTAGAGAATCAGGTATAAGAAGAGCTTAGAGAAAATGTTTACTAAGAATTCATATGATACTTCATTGTCTAACACTTTATCGTACGTATGTGCTTGATGATAACTTGTAATTAGACAAAAAAATGAATTGTCTACATTTTATTTTACCTATAGAAGTTAATCACTTACTAACACAATCTTCATATAGACCAGCATCACCGGATTATCAAAGTTTAGATGCAATTTGGTGTCATCAGAATAAATTTCCTTCTGGTACAATGAATCTTATCCATCGTCTTCCTAATACTAATACTAATAATGGTAATAATAATAATTCACAATTTAGTCCTATCGCCAATAGTTCTACCAGCATTAATCATCAAACACATCGTATACAAGGAAATAATCGAAAACTATTACCAACCCATTATTCATTAGGTAATCCTGACAATAATGTCAATTCACAATTGAACAATGCACAACCAATGATGATGTCAAATGATTTTACAGAATCATCAATCATAACAACACCGCATGGGTCAAACATTAATACATTTTCACCACATGCCTATTATGAAATAGCTACACCATCAGAAACATGGCATAGAAGATGTTTACCACTATTTATTCCTAATGGGGATCAACATAGAATACTTGATAGCAATAATAATAACAATGAGACACATGTTAATTTACATGCACAAAATTTATCACATTCAACTAATAATCATCATTTTAACACACAACATTCCAGCAACAATAGTAGTCGACAGCAAACTCAACAAAGATTAACCGAACTAAATAGTCGTTCATATAATCATATAGCTACTTTAGGTAGACCAGCTAGTGGTAAAGGACGTAGACGATTGGGTACATCGACAACAGTTAATAATCATAGTGACGATAGTATGTATAATTTACAAGCCGGTGAATTAGCTATACATTCAGTTAAACGTTCAATACAAAATCAAAGTAGACAAAATGAACAATATAGAATTAAATCAGAAGATAAGTTATTGAAAACACAAAATATAAACTTGACTAATGATAATAATGATAATCTTAATAAGATAGTGAATAGTAATGTTTATCATGATAGTGATAATATCGATGTTAGTACTATTACTAATAATACAAACAATAATAGTGGTAATATTGATGAACAAGATACTAAAAAGTCAAAAGATGGTCAGTTATCTGAACAGAAAGCAAATGTACAACATTTTACATACCAAGCATTTCGTGAAGGAACATTCGTTTAATAATAATAATTATTATTATTATTATCATTATTATTATATATCTATAAATCGAATGAGATACATTAATATGAAAAATTATTTGCCTATTCGTGTATATGCATCTGTATGTTAAATATTTCACTGAATTCACAAACCACTTACATATTCACATTATATGAATAGTTATGGATATAGGTTTTGCACATATGTGTACATATTATTTACATCTTTATTACACTTTGATATAAACAACCAGAAATCATCATTGAACAATATCATCATTATCTTATTGAAAATATATAAATATGGAATAAAAAAATTGATAAATTCATAGAATTTATTACATAACAACATTTCAATCATTTTTATTTGCTTTATTTAAATTGTTTTGTACTTATTTATTAATTTAAGCAGTTTTCAGGCCCCCTCCCCCCCATGTATTCATTTCTATGACTTAAAAAAAATAAATAATAAATAGTATTATTTAGCTTGTGTTCAAATGTAGGGCAGAGTGAACTTCATTTGTTTATCTCTTGACTAATTTTTTTGATTAAATCTGTTTTAATTTCTTTCTTTTATCAAAATAAAATAAAACAATCATTTCGGTATATGGAATTTTGTTTTGATTCATTGATTATATTGAATGATTTCAGTATGATGTCTAATTGAAGTGTTTACTGACCTATTCCATCAACCATCTAACATAAATCAAACAGTGACAGATACCAAGTTATTTAAATTTATGATAACATAACAATCTTAAAAATAGAGTTCGAACGATATTAATGATTAGGAAAACAGTAATTTGGTTATCATACAATAACCAATTATTTTAAATATAAATATGAGATCCACTTTACTATAATGAAGTTATTTTTGAATTTTGAAAATGATCATTAAATATAGTTCATAATTTTGAAGATACGTTTAATGAACCGTTGACAAACTAGTTGTTATGTGATCTATATAACCGAGTGAATGGATAAGTTAATAACAAATTAGCTGAATTGAACACCTCAGTCGATGTAATTCATGTCCAATAGAGTTTGATACACAAGAAAATAATAGGTAACTTGAGGCACCACATAATTACGACTTCGAAAGCATTTGTACACAGTTTGAAATTATTTTGTGTACGACTCTATATTAAAAATTAAAAACATGAAGCTCAGCGAAGGGATCTCTCTTCAAGGTGTACAACCGTGTATATATGAAAACTTTTTGTTTTTGTAAAAGTATTAATTCCGCGAGGAAGTGTGAACACAATCAACCAAGATGGCGTAAAAGAAGGATTATAATACTAGATTACGTAATACGACTAATAACAATAGATTTAGTGAGTATAATAAGATGATTAAAATGTTTTTGTTACAATAATTAAATGCATAGAGGTGTAAACATAAATAAGGTGATATAATGAGCACTTACGAATAAAATAATGAGAGTAAAAGACATAAGTAAAGGGGGAATGCAGCAATAATAATAATAATAGGCCAATGTAACGATAACGATAAGACGTACTTCTTTTGTACGCATAGTTCTGGTTTAAGCTCCTGGATGGTAAGAGCTTCGGCTATTTTTAAGAGTTGGATATGAAGAAATCTGGGTAGATTTGAACGAATCATATAAACAACCATAAAATCAAACTGTGAATCCGTAGAATGGTTACAGTCGATTAGATAGAACACGTAACTGCTTCTCTTTCACTCTATATTACTCACTAATATTCAGTAACTTATGTTATTATTAATCATTTTGCGAAAAGTCTGTTTACAGTAACACATGATTTGTGTTAACAAGTAATCTTGTTATTTAATCAATTTTGTTACTGTAATCTTACACATTTATTGCTCTTAATACTCTATCTTTATACCATTTTTGTGCAAAAAAGATCGTCTATTATCAAAGGTTCCCATATTTAGTACAACGCAGTCGTCAATTCAATTTGTTCTTGCCAACATTAATTTTGATATAGCAATGTGAACTTATTCAATTCAACTGCACACTTTCTCTTTTATCATTCCTTTAAGCCTTATATACCTCATTATTTAAGGTATGAACAGCGTATTGTCTGTGTTTCAATTATTTATAATACCGTTTCTGTTGATACATCTCTTGTTACAATTCAGGAAAATATGCATAACTCAGTCGTTTGGTCGGAATCATTGAACAGCTTCCATATGGTGAAAGATTGAATTTGGAGTGATGAGACTAACATTCCTTATCAGTTTTAACATTAAAAGATTTTAACCTGCACAAAAATTTTAAGTTACTTCGATTGCCAGAAAGAAAGTTGTGAGTCCTAATATACGTTCTAATCAACTATTTTCACAACTGACAATCCATGTATCTGAATGCCTAGACACCGACATTACAATTTATCAGTCCCAAAACGGTATACGGAATGCGGAAAATGTAAATAAAACTTTTATTTGAAGGATATTTTATACAAATAAAAATAAGGATATTCGTGAAACTAAGCGTAATCTGAAGATGTTAAGAACATCTGAAAAGCATGATTAAATTTATAATAAATTCGGTAATTAACAAATCGCGATTATAAACATCTACAACCCTGAAACCAAGGTTATCGATCCCGCCCAGCACTAGCAAGTTTGAAATGATTGTCTAATTATGACCACTTTGTAATTTTAATGAAATTCAACAACACACATAACCCTTTACTGATAATAGTTATTTGTCGAACAATTTATTATTCATGAGTAAAAATATCACAGAAACCATGATAGTTTTCTGACTTTATTCAATCTCAGTTTTGTTGTTTTAGTGAATTCAGTAATGTGATATTCATTCAGTATATCATGTACCATTCGGTTTGTCGTCGATTTGTATGAAATTTATTTTTGTCTTTTCTCATTTTGAATTATCAAACTTATTGATTTGTCATCAAATACGTGAAAATTCTATGTAAGCATCAAGATATATGGTAGGTAGTTTGTGGTCATGTGAACAAAATCTCTACTTTCCATCAGTCTTTCCGTTCTACTGACTTGATTTTTGAGAATTTGCGTTTCTTGATACTAGTTCTCCATGGTTGTATCACATACTATTAAAATGTGCTTTGTATCAATTTTATTAAATTGATGAGCAAGATGTACACGAAATCAGGATTCTCGTGATTGATATCTATCAACATATCTTTCATCATGCTTTGTTCGATTTACTCTCTTTTCATACATAGTTAGATAAGTCCCTTTCCTCCATAGAGAATCCTTTCATTATGACGATAGACATGAAATTCTATTGGAAAACTGTGAATTAAGAAGTCAGGCCTTGGATTTGGGTAATCGTTAGTTGTCTTAACCACATACAGATCTTAGCTGGAATACCGCAGGATTCTTACCTAACGGTTTCAATGGTTAAAGGTCTGAAGCCTCTGAGTTCATTTCATGGTATTGTCACGAGTGTGTATTGCTGAAGAGTCCCATACTAAGATGATACAGCTTTCTGGTGCTTTGTGGTTTCCAATAGTACTCCAAACGAAGTACTGTCTACATTTGTATCCCTATTGTAATCCGAAGTGGAATTAATTTTATGATATCCTAAAATGGTAAATATTACATACTAATGAATGTTTGAAGCGACAGACCTTAACTGAAATGGAAAAGGATGTACGATAACTTTTCAGAGCCTAAGTGACAGAATTCTACGTAATTTTGCATATTCACCTACATATTATTCACTGATGACTATGAATATTTAACATGTCTAATGATCAAAAGCATCATGGTATATGTTAAATCTAAGCTTATTTCCTCGAAAAGTCAAATGTCATCTGTTTATGGATAAGCCATAGTATTAATTATTTTTATACAACGGGACAACTGCACATTTCTAAATCGTAAATTCTTAATTTTAATACAATTTATTCAATTAAGAGTAACTATCGGTTAAACGACGTCTCAGGTGTAATGATTATTTATGAAATTATCTATCGCTTTTGAGATAATGGTCGTAATATTAACGTTGAATAACGTGATTGTTTATCAATGAAGATATTAAGATAATTAGTATAAGTCAAGTAGTTTGTACTGTTAAATAGTATAACTGACAGACCTAAATCAACTGATTACGATATATACGTTGCAGAAATCATGTGAAACTGATATTATATAACTGCAATGATACCTTGTAACAATCCTATTGATGTTTTTATAATAAGATGGATTTGTGACTTGTAGTTTAATCCATGACGCTCATTTCGTCTTCTTTGGGACTCTTCATCTGTACGTACCTGCATACCAGAACTTGAACCCAATAGTTTTAGATCCAAACTCCTAACACTTTATCCACTTAATCATTTGGTTTGGATAGTCACTAGTTTGCACAAAAGTAAAGTCGAGACAATTCGCTTAAGATACACATGTTTGACGAGGTTGATTGACTGCAGATCATAACATCAATAACGGGAAGATTCAAACCTTTACAAAAGATGTAATTTTGTTATTTTTGCCTTAACATTTTCTAGGTCAAGTCAATCAGTTTGCTCCACAAATACTATTTGGTTACTTTCCCATTTACGTCAAAATACCAAGCTGTTAAACTAGTTGGACGTCTGATGTAAGTGAACGGAGAGTTTTGGGGGTAGGACTACTCAAGATTACTCAGTCATCATCAGACTTCAAATCCTTATCCTAATCACCCGTACTAATTTAAAACCCTATATTACACCTATTGTGTAGGTGAGGTGTCTCAAGATCACCAAGTGTCGCTCAAAGGTCATCCAAATATTATAGTCTCACTGATCAAGTCATTAGGGTTATAACTAGATTCCTAGCTTTAGAGGAATACTTTCTGTTAAGCAACTAAAGTCACATTCCTCATAGATCTAATTACTGGATGTCATGCGATGTATTCAAAGTGTACAAGGTCTTTGTACAAACTATTGGCTGTACACAACTATTTCCCATTCAGCTTAATTTTTGAATCCTGTTACTTTCAGCGACAATCTAACGAACTTTATTGCTGTAATCGGCTAAAAGCATGTATTTGTTCACAATCAACTTACTGAAACACCCTATACAGCGAAAAAATTGACAGTTGACTGAATTTAATTCAATCTATTCAACTTATAACCATTTAAAATCATACATAAATGTATGACTCAGTTAATGTACACATTTCAGGTAAAGACCAATAGATTGAAAATAACACAAATAAGACCAAATTAACCGAATTTCTTTGTTCTAAATTGTCAAATATCTTGCATATCAACAGATAGATTTTCTGAATATCCATTAATTAGAGTAACTGCTTCGAAAATCATACCTCACTATTGATTCGTTGTTAAAAATGGACTTATTTTGAGAGAAGAATCAAGATACTTAGAGTAACGAATAAAATTACTTTACATAAATATAAATTAATTGCAAATTATTCTTACTTATTCCTTAAGATGTTCTGAAAATTTTCAAAATTTCATCAGGATCTGTACTCATAACAAAACCATGCTATCTTACTTCATGTTGATCTAAATAATCTTTTAGAGTAGACGATCTGCTACAGATAGGTTATACAAACGAAGTCAGTCTTATATATATTACCACAACCAAATTTAAAAAAAGACAAAAGACATCAAGCAGACGGCGAGACTATGATTTATGGACGACCTTTGAAGGAATCTTAAGTGACCTTGAGAAATATTAGCCAGTCAGCAAACAGTAAATATAGAGTACTAATATATTATACAAAACCAAAGAAATGAAGTGGATGCACTTCTTATACGTAGATCAAAAACTTTTCAAGGTTAGAAAGTAGTTTAGAGGTTCTAAAATCGTAATGCATGCATGCATCCAAATGGCTACAGAATAGTCGACCTCTGCAGCCATGAGAAAGTCTCGAAAACTCAGCCTCAACCACATAGTTTCAACGTTGCTTATGTGCACTCCGGTTATTGACTACACAAAATGCTACTTGTGGATAACAATACGATGCATATAACCAAGCCTATGTAGGAGTCTCTACGCTCTCCAATCATCCGTACATATTATAGTACCTGGCTGCAGACAGTGTAACTGGTGCTTTTATTATCCAGTTCGCAATAATTGTCATAATTTGCCTTAGTTAGGAATTATATATAGGGTTTTCATCAACAACTGACATCAGCTATAATGCCAGAAATCTATTTAGCCAAATGGATGAAAGGTTTTCGCGCTAAAATCCGAGATTGGTTATTTTATAGCTGATTGATTCGTCCACAAATTATAGTCTCGCCGTTTTATTTGTTATAGCCGCTCTTTTATCACGTTTTGTACAAAATTCCCTGTGAATCGATCGTACATTAGCATTAAGCACTGAAGTTAGTGCCGCGACCTTGAAATCTCTCAAACGCTTCTGAGTGGCTCGTTCAAAAATTAGAGTCTCGCCGTAATTCCTTTCTGTTATGGGGGGATAAGATTTTGTGGAACAACTTTCAGCAACAAATCATCATAAGACTGACGATTGAGACAAACACCATCTTCAGGTCAAGTGCTAAAACCCAAGTTGATAGACAAGTCTGTCTAAGAAGCTGAAGTAAAACAAAACGTTGGTCAATACAGTGATGATTAATCTCGAACATTCCCAATTTTCTCAATTTCCTAACTTACATAAGCTAAGATCTTGAAAAACGTTAGTCAACAATTGATTTGAAATGCATAAAAAGTCTATTTCAACACTTTTAAATCGAATCGTGAACTTTAGTAAACATACCTAATGAAAGTAGCAAAATTAGTCTGAATACAGGTCGAGTTATATACGAACAATAATCCGTATATGGCTGATAGGCTGATCATGTTTAGGTATATAACGCGATATTTTGAAAACCAGAGTCACATATCGTCTCAATGTCAGATGGAGATGAGGATTTCGTAAGAGACATGGTATTGAAAGACGTAGATTATGCCTTGGTTAATTAACTAGCCTACTTGTCCCTGTCTAAATCAGGACAAATGTATATATAATTATACTTTGAGTCCATTATAATTCGATTTAGTAAGCATAGTTTCTAACTTCAGCTTCTTCATTTGTATGGTGAGTTTGACTTACCGTAGGTAGTTTATATTATAACTAAATCGAACAGCGCAACATAACAACAGATTATCAATATGAATACAAAAACTGACTACTAATTAGGCGACATTTCTGTTTCACCGACAATATTCCTTCCAATAAAATTTTCACTAAACATTGAGGGATGGAAATAATAAGTTTTAATTCGAATAAAACAGGTTATGAAACAGAATTTTATAAGATAATAGAACACGAATAAATATAAATTTCAAAAGTATCAAAGACATACATACACACGCAATTAAGAGTAAAAAAAAACAAAAAAAATTATTACCTATTTACATCATTTGAAAGAAAAATACAAAAGAAAACAGTAACCCAGAAAAGGACAATTCACTTCGTCCAAGTATCAATATTTGACATGTTTAAATGCAATACCAGTAGAAAAAAAAGATGAGATTCTAATACGCTGAATAATCGATATTGATTCCTAAATAATGTCACAAAACGTACATTTTATCATTTATTATTATTATTATCTCTACCAGAGATTCTGTTTAAAGTAAATAGTTAGCAAAGTTTTACGTCTGCCTCCCTTTAGTTAATTGTTGTGTAGAAAAGACGATATCAAGCGGAAGAATCATGAAAACACAAATTTCATTGACTTTAGAATCAGCATGACGAGTACATGATAATAATAATAATAATACTATTATTATTATTATTATTAGTAGTAGTAGTCGTAATATATAAAAACATTTTATCGCAAATAAAAATGCATAAAACTAGAAATAATAAGTGAGAAGATAATTAACTAGAAATTACTTGACTTTAGAATAAAATGATATGTGATAAAAAAACACAAAAATGCAATACAAATAATTACTAAAGCAATATATGCTTTAAAAGCAAACAAATATATACCCACCTATAATAAGAAAATGATCAAAACTCAAATTTATGCTAATATGAACTTGGAAAATAAACAAAACAAAAAAAGAGAAGAAAACAATTGAATTATGGGAATGCATTGTTGTAAATGCAATCAATACAGAGTAATAATACTACTACTATGATTATCAATAACAGTAGTATGTAGAGAAAAAAATGACAAAATTGTACAATATAAACAATGAGAACAGAGATAATTGTGAACAATGAAATCAGAGAGAAAAAAAAGAATTCTTGTTTTCCTATACACGTTGACCGGGTATATGACCATGAAATGGTAAAGGAGATGATTTCCTATTATTACGCAAAATAATGCAACCAATAAATACTAAAATTAAACCTAATGCTGAACCAACGGCTATGCCGACAACTTCACCACTTGTTAAGCGCATTGGTCTTTCACCACCTAGAATAAAAGTGGGAAAAAAGAAAGTTAGGTAAGGTTAAAAGTTCACGATTTTTCTACAAATTCGGATAAAACTGAGAAGCAAACAGGCGTATTTAAACAGGCAACAAATTGTATCAGCTCTACCTCGGTCATAAAAGAACCAAGACTAATTCATTTTTATTGGTTTTTGGAATCTTTCCATTGATATTTGGGACTGAGATTGATCAGTCTCGTTTGGCATATGTTCATCCTATGAGGACTACCTCGATATTGCCACTGAGTTACAAGGATTCTTTCATCTGTCTAGTTAGTGTCACTATTCACGAACGTAACCGATTAATGGTGAAAAAAACAATAAAAGTGTCATGCAAACATGCTGTATGCAACGTGAAAGGGTAAGAATGCAACAAAGCAAACACAAAATAAACAAATTATAACTAACAAACATATTATGAAAAGTAGAATCTCACTAAACTAATTATCACATCATCAACACAAGCAAAGCATCCCAATTAACATTTGTGAAACATGCAAACATAAAGAGAAGATGAGTCTTTTTTAAATGAAGTCATAGATCAGTTAGTCTAGAATAAGCTGGAGAGCAATTTACAACAAACGTACGTCGCCGTACACGTTCTTTCTTGATTTCATTTGTAGTTATTTGATGTTTTTGCAGTTGTTTTACATTTTCTAATTCATTTTTATCTAAATAAATTTTGATAGAGAAATACAACGAAATAGGATGTATGTTATGTATATACGCCGAGGGGTTATGAACTGGAACACTCAATCTTAAAGTTAGAGATCCATAGAACAGAGGAAAGGGACAATATGGAAAAATCAAAGTAACTAGTTAAAACAGAAAATTACATTCAGAATATTTACAAATTTTAGAAATGAATTACAGATGGTTTAAGATAGTAGTCACTAATGAAGAATTATTGAGACAATTCATTATTGGAAGTGTCAGAATGAATATTGTGTGATAAGAAAGTTTATATTTTGCATCAAAATTATTATTGCCAGTCGTGAATAAATAGTAATTAACTACAATGTAGTGGTATTAAGGTTTGACATAATTCGGATATATAGATAGTAATAAGTGGCATCTCATCAATAACTAGTAATGGTAATATCAGTCATTGAATTCATCCAGTGGTTGAGGATATTAGTATATTAAGAGGGGAAACGGTGAAAGATAGTCATATCAGTCGATGAAGTTATTGGATTGCTAGTCAAACTGATGCTGCGATTATATGCTTCCTGAGATTATTATATCTTATATGTGGAAGCTATAGATCGCAATCCTTAAAATTCACAAAACAGTGCTGTAGTTGTCATTCAATTTTGTCTTAAATCTTTCGCTTCCAAAATAATTCAAAACTTTCTATGTCAAATTTTATATGTTTCAAATTAAATTTCCTTCATTTTACATTACTCATACTATTGATATTAAACTAATTCTATCTGTTAATTTCCTATTTCTAGATCACATAAGATGTCGCAAGTTAACCTTAATAAACATTTGTGTCAGGTTTTAAGTTTTTTTTATCTAACTGATCCAGATACGGTATAATTGAATTTCGATTGAAAGATAAGGTACACGAATAATATAAAACAATATAACATCTGTAAGAAGTGCTGAAACACCATTTTCAAGTCTACATTCCTATTTGATTAATGGATTTTATCAGATATAATCAAGGTAGAGCCTGAAAATAGACAATATGTTGATCCAAGTTATTATATTATATTAATAATACGAGAAAAAATCAACAAGACGAATATAACAAAAGGAGTCTAAATGATTACAACAGCAATGATAAGGGAGAAAGATTGAACACTGAAGTAGAAAGTTATGTTTAAAAGAATTGCTGAAACTGAAGATCTAGAGGAAGATAAAGAGTAAACGATTTTAAGCTATAGTAACCGATTCTGAGCCACATTACATAGTTTATACATAAAAGAATAAAATCCTCTTATGATTAAAATGTACGAACACTCAGGTAGGAACAACCTGTTTACTGTTTGATAAAAAATTACAGAAAATCTTCGCAAAAGATGAAGATCATATATTAAGTATTTCATTTGCAGATTTTTCAGTAATTTTTCTTCATATTCTGTATGGTCCTTCCAATTCACACTTCCCTTGTATTTCCCTTTCTGTTTTCTTCAACTAGATCCTCTTGACCTTCTTCTGCCAGGTTTTCCACTTCCAACCGATGCTACATACCACTTTTGTCGATAGACAAAAATAGCATACACAACATGATGACTATTAGGAATCAGTGTGACTAATATATATTCGGTTTGCTATTTATAACTTTGTTTACATTTACAGTAGCTTATTTACGAAGTATAAATTTGTGTATATGCAGCTTTGAGCCATACTTTAGATGTAAGAAAGTGATGTGATCCAATGGTCAAAACTGAATTAAGTATGACGGAGTTTGGAGCTACTACTTACCATCTGAAAACAGACGAGCTTTAAGTGTTTGAGAGAAATTCGAGAATTACTTGAGATGAACAGTAGTAAAATTTTTGTATAGAGTGCTCACAACATTAATCCTTGTCATCTTAGAGTAGAAATAACAGCATTAAACGTATAAAATCCTTGATACTTTCTGTAGACTTTGTATAACAGACAAATCGGCATAACCCCTAAAGTCTTAACTCTAAGTCCTTAAACAAAACGTAACTCAATGTAGTAATACATTTTATGGATAAAATAGATAAAGATACCGCCTCTTAGATGTTTTCTGTGAAATTCATCCACCCATATGACCATAAAGCATGTTAACATAGTAACTGTTGACAGTTTTTAATGAAAACTCTAACCAAAAACAATATAATCTTAAAAATCTATTTGAGTCTTGATAAAGATTCAACAAAATGGGTAATATCCATCTAATTATATACGTATACACAATTGTAATTGTGCATGGAAGTATTATATGTATCACTGTTTATTGATTTACAGTCACCAGCAGGAGACTTTAATAGATGTATAAAACGTAAAATCATATTTACACATTGTAATTATTATTTTCTTTACTTTTCTATAAACTATACATTTATAAAAGCCGTTTAATGATTGGCCTGGAGCTATATGAAATCCATTCAGGTTCTTTTAAACTCATACTTCCTACCAGACAATTATGATGTACTATGTTTGAGGGTATTACATATAAAACAGTGACACATAAATGAACAACATGCTCTCCAGTTAGATCATTATCAAGTTTTATTCTCATAAACATGAATATTTATATGGTTATTAGAAAATATCAAATCAATCAAAACGATTTATAAGTCAGTAATTACAACTATACATAATCAGTAAAAAGTACACATTGAGACTAAGAATAATGATATATTGTTTGATTAGTTACACACTTCTTGTGACGTAACATTATTAATGTTTCGTAATTATTTTTTAAAGTCTTTATTCAAGTTTGACCTACTTCCTATGTTTAACTATTGACTGGAACTTTTGTTATTTTTATCAATATTAGTAGTATACATATGTTATTTTATATTAATTTGTAATTTTTGCTTATAATGTGTAATCTATTTCATTGACTCATAAATTACCTTGATATATATGCATATTATATTGATATTTCTACAACAGGAGAGATTTGTACTACGGGAATTACACGAATAATCAACATTATTTTCTTTCTTCCATATCCCTCTCTACTGTTATCATTTGTTACCATGTTAACCTTTTTTCAACCAATAAGTTATGAGTGGGATATTATTTTAATATTATTGATTTTAATTTATTAATTAATAACTAATTCTACTAATGTTAATATTATTCTTCAAAAGGGAATAATCAAATTAACACTGATCAAATCTATATAAATGAATCTAATAACATTGGTTATTTTATTTATATTAATTTTTAACAAATAGAAAATAGAAAAAAAAATTGTAGAAATTTTGAATAATTAAACAGAATTAATTTCAGTAACAAAAGTGGAAAACTTGAATTCTCAGTGTCATTATTATTATTATTATTATTATTATTATCTATGTCATTAGAACATAGAAATAATGTGAATATTGGCGCCAAGTCATATTGATTAGTCCATTGAAAATATATATATATATATATATATATATATATATATATATATATATATATATATATATATATATATATATATATATATATATATATATATATATATATATATATATACTGACATTTTAAACAAACATCAATGAAATCACCCTGGTGTATAGAGTACTATACATTTATGTATAACAATTCGCAAATGAAAAAATTGAAAAAAAGACATCATTTTACTGAACAACATTCATTCAATTTAAAACAAAATGCATATAAAGAAATTAATCATCTCAACTGTGTATGTTAAAATATTTTTGTTGTTTCAATGTTCATTAAATTGCAAATGTATACTACTAATACTACTACTACTACTACTAATAATAATAATATAGTAGTAGTAATAGTAATGGTACGACTAGTATTAATTTAATTATTCTGACCTATTATCCAATATTAAGAATTTTTTTTTAGAAAAAACTTACTAATGGATGAGGATTAATAAATGATAATAGCGAGTGAATTCATTCAAATAATCTTTCTAATTCTGTCCGAAATCCTAGTTTACAAAAGACTATCTTCTCATTTAAAGTTTTAAACCATACGAAAAAAATGATTCACATGATTTGGGAATAAACAATAAACCTGAAGAATATACTATGTTCTTAAATTGACTCTATTCATAAGTGAATGAATAGATAATATGCGATTTTTCTAATTCTTTAATAGTTTTATGATTTATGGCAAATGAATAAGCTAGTATTTAACATCGAGGCTTCGAAATGCTCTAATATGGTCAATTAAGAAGAAAAATCACTTCACCCTCTCAATATGTTCAGGTGTCTATAGCCTCTGGTGGAGAAATATTTTTATGAGTGACATGGAAATCGGTGAATGTAAGGAATTTGAGTTGCGTTGGACCACATACGAAGGTTAGAAAACCCTGATCCCAAACCAATGTGTTCTAAACGGGCACTGGGATCTTAAAGAAACGAATGGTATATGGACCTATCTTGGTCTCTGGATAACATAAGATTAGATCACCTGACGTTGTTCCGCTGCCTAATGAATCAGACCACTGGGTTAAAAACTCCAGGAGTAGTCTCCTAAGAAAACCACTTGCTTCACTTTGGAACCCCAGGGAGTATCCCAAACCGCACACAAATATGTGAATCGATAATCATGAAGAAACTAAACCGTTTGCTCCGCTTTGTTATCAACTCAAACTACACTGAGGATGACTCGATTACAAATGAAATTATTTTACTTTGCTTAAATATATTATGGTGTTTTGTTTCCAACTTCGGCATACTTTTATTCTCAAATATAGCTCATAAGGTCGTATTTGTTGGAACTTTTGTTGTGTTTGCTCGGTTTCAGGTCGCTGAATGCTGCTGCTCAACATGTAACCTGATACAGATTTTGTTAAATCAAGTACGCCGTTCGGATTAATACTCCTTAAGTGAGAGTTCTTTTTGTATTGTTGTATTTCTTACTGATCTGTATCTCCAAATACATGCTATTCTTGCTCATTTCCGTTTTATTGTACTCCATTTTACCTACTTTATTCTTTCTCAATATCATCTTTGGTTTGTGTTACGCATACTTTTATTTGGTGCCTTCAGTAGTACTTGTTTATGTATATTAAATGAACTAGAAGCACCTGTTCAAGGAGGTCACATACGAAATTATTTAGAAAAACGTTTGATATGAATGTAAGATGAGCTTAGCTGTAAAATGTATGCAGTAAAATCCCCACCACAAATTTGTGTTTTCAAAGGACAGACAGAAAAAGTAGGCATTAATTTAAAGGTTCATAGTCATAGTTCCCCAAAACTTACAAACCATTGAATGATTCAGTACTCTGTGTGCCTGTTTGGCTCTGGTTCCCCTGTTAATATCAGCTTGTAGTGAAAGTGTCCTATAGAACCTAAGTTTTACATAAGCTGATTGTATAACATATTCAGTTGTAAGAAATGTACTTTTTAAATAAAAAGACATATGTACATATTTAAAAAATGAATGAATAGTGGGAATTTCTTCGCCTAGTTTATTTAACACATTTATAGGTAAGAAAAAGCTCTATAAAAAGATACCTACCAGCACATAATATATAAACATTTCGTGTCAATAAAGTATCTTTATATTGTGGTCCATTCACTGAACATTGAACTTGATTTAAACCAATAATATCTAATTGTGAGCAATGAACATGTAAACTTGACTTAGTAGTTGTCATATCAATTGTATTTGGTGAATTACTACAAACACTTTCATGAATTTTATTTGGATTCGTAGGCATAATTGCTTTAGTCATTGTCTGAAAATACAAACAAAATCATTTTATATTAGATGATATACAAAAAGAAATATTATTTTTGATAATAATAACATGTTTAATAAGAAAATGAAAGACAAATAAATCAATAATGATAGAGTGATCTTTTAGAGTGTAGTATGTTGTATGAACATAGATTTATGATGTAACTCATCAAGTATATATTTGTCTATTTGGATTTAAGCCATATTTAATGTTTGGAGAGTAGTGACACTATGGAGCTTCCCAAATCGAATTAGGTGAAGAAGGACTTGAACCTGCAACCTAATAGTCGAAAATCGAACACCCTTACTACTAAGCTATTTGGAACGGCGTGAATTTACAACATATAGTTTATAACTCCAAAGATCTTACCAATTCAATTGTGTTAATCAATTTTGATAAAATAATTCAGATAGTAGGAAGTGAGCAAGACGTAGCCATATACATAATTTTTCAAGAATTATTCAGCCATTATCAAGACACAAAAGAGAATTATACGTAGTTATTTATTATCTATACGTACATGTGCTTGAGCTGTCACTTGATAATCATTTCAGACGAAAGGATTTTGGAGATTGATTTGGCTCATAGGTTGTATACATCACAGATTGATCTCGATTAGGATATTATTAGAAACGAGGAAGCACTGAAGAGTGGTACCGATGTAAGACATGAAGGCCCCAGGTTCGATCCTTGGTGAGGTTATGGATAAGCACTACTAGGAAGTCCTCAACTGAGGTCAGTCTGTGACGGATACAACCCAGAGATTAAACCAGTATCCACAAAACTTTTTCAGTTAAAGTATATATTTAATTTACTTGCTCACATGCATCTATCCAATCTTAAATGAAATGAAACATTTTTTGTACGAGTCAAATAACACTTCTGTAAATTATTTGTAGCTTTATCAGTTGTTCAGCCTATCGGTTGTTCATTTACAGAGAATTTAAGCAACCATAATAAATAAACGAAAATAACAGATTTATGGCACGGTCGTGGGTTTGTAATTAAAACCATGATAGTTTAAGGAAAAAGATATTACCAATTAATAGCTGAGATAATTTATACTAAGAATCATAAAACAACTAGATTCATTTTATTACATGGAAGTCAATGCAATCTTTTAGTCATTTACTGTATTGATAGAAACACGTTGAAAGAAATGTGAGGCTCGCCCAAACCAAAGTGTTAAATCAGTCCTTGAAATCAGTGGATATTAGTCTAAGCTACATTAGTAAGCCCATGACTGAACTCCTTCTGATTAGTTACAGAGATTAGGTAAAATGATTCGAAATAGGTTACAGTGACGCGAATCCATTCGGTTTGTGTGCACCCCAGACTTTGAAGCATCATTTCTTCTCCTCGAAGGACTTTCTCTGTCCAATATATTTAACTATCGCTAATACTTATACTTCTAATACTCTGATACTCACCCTGATTGTTTTATCCAGCTGTGTTGATGTGATGTGGAATCATAGGTTGATGGATATTTGCACCAGTTTCTTACGTTATCTATGACCAACTGACTGACTGACATTAAGAATTGGTATCATTAAAAGTTATGATATTGTAATTGTAGAGGGTTTGAGTGAACTTTAGGATTAACGTAGGTCTGTTGTTTTTGAAGGGGGTTCATTTAAACTGCTCCTTTGTGGGTTATAATCTACTATATAAAGTCTGGTTAGTATCCATCATATCTTATGCAAACGAATTTGGGATAGCTACGTTAATTAGATACCTTCTCTCAAGGTGCTTTTAGTGACAGATAGGTTATCAAACATGAAAACGAAGCGACAGATCCACTAATTACGTGGTTTGTAGGCCCGTTTGATAGATTACATCTCAACAAAGTAAGCTTTAAAACCAATGGCTTCTTGTAGGTTAATTTGGGTTTTAAGAATTTACCTTTATTCCATTTACGATCTTACATGAAACATTTAAGATATACGAAAAATGACTTAAGTTTTTGGTGTATTTTGAGATACTTGGAGAGACTGATTTTATCTTGGAAAAATGCTACTGAAATATATGTTAACACTTAGTAATCAGAGCCTTTAAATACAAGCAATCAACAATATAGTCGTTGTTTAGAATTACATAGACAACATGTTGAACTACACTGAACTAAGAAACTAAACCGAATTCCTCATATGGACCTACAAGGAGCGATGATTCAAATAATTGTAGTCAATAACTGGAGATGTTAGGTGACATGGCCTAAAATCGACAACAGTGGCACAATTGTATTAATTGTTTCTCATCAACAAATCATTGCTCACTTGTTTTGCCACTGACTGAATAATCACTATCACTTGAAATACTTATGGTGTTTTATCACTTATTGTTTTCAAGCACACAGATCAAACATTCGTATAAATTATAAAAATTACCTCATTCATGATTAGCCAAGTTATATTGGCTCGAGGATGTCCACAAGTTGTTTCACAAGTAAGCTGAATTCCTAGTCCTGAACGTAAATCATACGGATTAGTTCGAGTGCCTAAGCCGATATGTTGACTAGGTGGTGTGCCAATGATAGATAAAGCTGAATCCAATCCAGTTGTAGCCAAAGACGATGAAGATGATAATTCTGAAGGTGAACTGGAGTCTTTGATCATACTTTCTTTGTTTGTCACAGGCAATGATGTTAAACTTGAAACACCCATCTTTTCCAATTTAGCTGGTGCTAAAAAAATTTTGAAAAATCTTAACTAACAAAGTGCGAAAACTTACATAGTTAAAGCCTCCATCTGAATTCGCAGTTGTAACGTATAAGAACAAAAATAATAATATCAATAAATTGATAAATACATCATAATTTACAATTGATTGATCACTGGGTAGTGATCCATGTCAAGTGTGTCAAGTCCTCCTTAGTGAAGATCGAATTCTACAGATTAAGTTGCAATGTGGCCACTAGTCTAGGTGACTGGACATCGCATGCACTGTGTTGAGATGAGATGATGATTGGGGATAGTTGACAAGAAATTTATAGATTACATTACGGATTGACCTTAGTTAGACAAGTATTGGATGACAACAGTGTGCATCTATGACCTTACAATGTTAGAAGTGAGACTGCTATGCACCAATAACATTAGATGATAGTTGCTGTCTAATATTTCCTGGTTTTTGATGGTTGTCTAACTGCGATGTGTTTGTAATGTAAATTATAAAGTTAAACTATCTTCGCAAACAGCCTATACCAATAAACCCACCATATCTCTTAACTTCTGTGACAAGCAGAAAAAATCGAATGAATTCTTAGCTAAACGAACCTCAAATTCGCCTTCTGTGCGACAAGAATATATAATCTTTTTGTAACTTTTAGCCAGTGAACAAATCAGAACAGGATGAAACGCGAATCCTGGATTACACTGCTAGCTACCATCCATGTCTGTTCATAAAGAATAGCATGGTTTTAAGTAGATCTGTGAAGGATTTTGTTGACTTGGACTTAATTCTCACCAATTTTAAAGCGATAGTCAGAACAAGCATCCATAAAAGTTAAGATTGGCATTTTGTTTCATTGCATTTGAATATTCACACCACTGGTTTAGTCCAGTTAAATAGAATTTTATCATGGTTACTCTTAAGCCATAGTTTTACGAACCCAAAAGCTTTCAACAAGTAAGGGAGAGTTATTAGTGGACTATTGTTTGTTTGAGATAGCTAAAGAGATATACAGATACATGATCTTGAGTTACCATATCTGATATAAACCTGAGGTATATTTCACACTAATTAGGAAGTCTGAGATATTGTTGGTTCTAGTATTAGGTTTCCAAAATAGCTATTCAACAAAATACGTGCAACACTGATAACAAATGGAATTATCACAAATTTATACATAAATTTAAAACGATTGTATATAAAAATGTTCTAGAAACCAGGTCGCTGTAGCTCACTGCTTTAGGTACTTAACTTTTGGTCAGTAGATAACCTGACTATATCTGGTACTTTGATATATTAGTTGGGCTTGGTAAACGTGTTGGCCCAACTGAGCAATGTTGGCTAGAACACTTGTTCGTTGTTATCTCATAGCTATGAGATGACAACTACAATACACATAAAATTGGATTTCAGAGTCAATGGATAGTGCATTCGGACTAAATCTTTATCACAGAAATTCGGTAGACAGACATTAGGATGACTAGTCATCATAACGTAGGGTAACATTTCGTTCGAATACTGCGTTTTAACCATAAGAAATGAAAGAAAACCCTTATAACTTACCATATACTTCAAGAGTTTGTATGGTTTGATTTGCTGCATAAATACACGACCAATCACCACGATCTGCCCAAGAAACCGATTTAATATGTAATTCATAAGTTTCGGCTCTTTGCCAATCATCTGGTTCACATATTAGGTGATACTTTTGTGATTCGTACACGAAACACTTCTCTGAAATTAATTTTTCTTTATGCTTAAATAACACTGCATATTTTGTTGAAAGTCGCACTCTTTGTACCTGACATCTTAAGATTACTTTTTGACCAATAAGTACTGGTTGGTTTGCTGGGATTACGGATAAACTAAATTTCGTAGAATCTGAAATAAATTGAAACGAAATATCCCAAGTTTGAGTAGATTTTTAGTGTGTGACAGGAACATTTAGAGCTTTCGATTTTACAATAAACATATGCCATACATAATTTACGAATGATTTCTATGGAGAAAAGCCTTCGAATAGCGAGAATTCAGGGTGAAGCGGGCAATTCGGATTACAGGCACTATGAAAACGTTCGTCTTATAAAAAAAACGAAGTGAAACATATTCATTTTTGTTATTCTACAACACTCCTTCAAAAACTAACTATTCTAACATGGATATATTTATTTATTTTATTATTTATTTGAACACATAAATATTGGTACAGGGGGGTACCAAATATATATGCGCCACACAAAACAATGATAATTTGAAGAGAAGGAGAAAAGAGAAAAAAAAAGTAATGAACGTGGGGAATTACAAAAAAAAAGAGAGAGAACAATGATGGGGAAAACGAAAAGGTACAATCAGAAGAAATCTTTCAGTTAAGGAAGATACAACCACTTTTTATGAAGAAAGTAAAAGAAGGTTACAGCAGGATCGCCACTGGTTTCTATTCTGAGCCATATCTGATAACGTCTCTAGCCACTGCGTTACACCGTCTCTCGGACCCCAGCCAGGGAGTCGTGAAGGACCAACAGAAGCCAGCCCTTTGCAGCTTTCTTTCATACCACGACACCATGTCATACACTGACCACCTCTCCGCTTTTTCCAACCAGTCCCAGAGTCGGCAAATAATGCACGATGTGGAATTTTCTGGGACGACATTCGTAGAACGTGTCCAAGCCACCGAAGTCGGTGTTTCAAGATGGTGGCACCAATTGGATTATCGTCTCTGTGACCGAACACTCGATGCCGAACCTTTGCATTACTGACATGGTGTTGCCACTGGATGCCAGCAATCCTTCGGAGACAACGATGATCGAACACAGAGAGTTGTCTAACATCCTCAACTCGGAGAGGCCAGGTTTCACAAGCATAGAGCAAAACTGCTCTCACCGACGCGTTGTAGATCCGACCTTTTACAGCCAGACTAACATCACGAAGGCGCCAAAGATGGCCCAGATTAGCATAAGCCGCTCTGGCTTTCACTATACGTGCATTGATCTCATCACTCACACCACCACCAGCACTTATGCAGCTACCTAGATACACGAACTTCTCGACTACTTCAATCTGCTCACCATCCAGAGTGAGTACAGGATTAGAATCCTGCCAGTCTTGTAGAAGTACTTTGCACTTCGAAGGTGCAAAGCACATACCATATCTACGGACACTGATTGCCAACTGATTAAGTGCGGATTGCATAGCTTGGGCATTCTCGCACAGTAAGACAATATCATCCGCATACTCAAGGTCGAGAAGTCTTTCTCCAGGCAACAGATCCACACCACCATTACTTACATCCGTCAGAGCTGTTTCCAGAATGTCATCGATGGCAAAGTTGAAGAGGAATGGTGAGATTGGGCAACCCTGCCTAACCCCACTGCTTGAATGGAATAACGGAGAAAGGTGGTTGTATGCCCTCACTCTGCCTGAGGTGTTTGTGTATAGGGCTTTTAGGATGTTAATAAACTTCTCAGGCACACCCTTCTTCAATAGACAATCCCAAAGAACAGTTCTGTCCAACGAATCGAAGGCAGCCCTGATATCAAGAAACACTACGATTGTTGGCCTTTGATAAGTATGGCGGTGTTCTAACACTTGGCGGAGGGTGAAGATATGATCAATACATCCTCGACCAGAACGAAACCCAGCCTGATCCTCGCGAGTCAATCCTTCTCGGGTTCTGAACAACCTACGAAGTATGACGGAAGCCAATAGCTTGGACGCAATCGGAAGTAGACTTATCCCCCGATAGTTGTTACAGGAACAACGTGAACCCTTTTTAAAGATAGGGACAACTATCGACTCATTCCATGACGTTGGTACACTCTCTAGTTCCCAGACCTTTGTAAACAGCGTCGTCAGTCCCTTAGTCAAAAAGTCACCACCATCTTTAAAAAGAGCCGGAGGTAAGTCGTCTGGGCCCGGTGATTTGTAACGTTTCAAGAGTTGGAGTTCCTTGCGGACTTCCGCCTCATTTGGTGGATCAGTCGTCACCGGCCATGGAGGGCAGGACAGTCTGACCGATGTTGCCGGAGCAGCAGGCCAGTTGAACTGCCCTTAAAAGAATTCTGCCCATCGTCCAAGACGTCGATGGATGTTAGTGATTGGCGTTCCGTCATCCTCGCAGATTGTTTCGCTCACACCACACTTCTTGCTGCCAGTGGCTCGGATGAGTTGGAAGAGCTTCCGGTAATTACCAGATGCAGCTGCTGCTTCCAACTCACTGGCACGCTCCGACCACCAGGCTTTTCGGTCCTTACGCAAGCTTTGCCCGATTTCATTACGTAACATCCTTCGTCTGTGGTCAAACTCACGGTCACCCGGAGTAGACCGACGGGCTTCGATCAGTTGTAAGGAACCAGAAGAAACCCAGTGCTTGTAAGCGGGACGTTTCGCAAACCCACAACTGACTTGACCCGCCATTTTCATGGCGTCATGCAATTGCAACCAATGCTCATCTATACTTTTCGGTGGAATGGTAGCTAGCCTAGAAGCTAGCTCGGTTCGGTACATACTAGCAACAGAAGTTGCAGCCAGCTTGCTAACATCAATCCTGTGGTGGCGGTTGCTTCGTTGTCCACTGAAAAGTAAGGTAAGATTGGCGCAGACCAGAGCATGATCAGATTCCAGATAGGTACTCCAAAAGGAGCGGCAGTCTTGTACACAACCGCGCCAGCGGTAGCTGATCGCGATGTGATCAATCTGAGTCCAGGCTTGAGATGCAGAAGGAGGACGCCAGGTGGCACATCGGCGATGACTGTGCCGAAAGTTAGTGCTAGCCAGAAACAGGTTGTGGTCTGTGCATAGTTGCAGTAGACGTTCCCCGTTATCTGTCCTGCGACCAACGAGTCCCCATCGGCCACCTAAACGACTCTCTTCTGTGCCTAGACGCCCGACCTGAGCATTCAAGTCTCCAGCTAGTACTACAATATCTGTCGAACGCACTTTCTGGAGAAGAACAGTTAGCTGGTGGTAGAACTCGTCCTTGATTGCATCCGGGGCATAGGCGGAGATGACGAAAAGACATCGTTTCTCACGCCGATTTCTTCTCACTTTGATGGAACTTTCTAATCTAACAGCACATAACCGACTGTTAATGGGGATCCAATCGATTAGTGCTGCCTCAGCTCTAGTACTTAGTGAGACACCAACGTCAGCAAGACCAGACGAAGATGCCACAGCGTCCCCGGATAAACGTACGTAAAACAAGCTTTTTCAAGTGACAGATGGAGAGCGAACTTGTAGTATTTCACCAGAGTCTTGAATACGGGTCTCGGATAGACAACACACTTCAATATTAAGACTTTCCAAAGACATAGCCAGCCCCATCTATTGTCCGACCTGTATAAGTGTGCGAACGTTAAAGGTAGCCAGTTTGAATGGTGCACGTGGTTTCAGAAAAACTGCTTCAGTATTCGTATTCGATGGTAACATACAATTTTCAACCAGGCAGTGACTTGAGAACGTTTAGATAGATCCGAATTTCCACCATAGGCGAGCTGCTGTCTAAGTCGAAACGGATACATAAAGTAGGAATAAGAGAGAGTGAATAAATGACGTGGTAGAATAATAATAATAATAATAATAATAATAATAATAATAATAATACCAGTCATTTCAATGTTAGTAGGAGAGAAACAAATATTTTCTGTAAGCAGATAGTTCATCATGGTTTTAGTGTGTGGGCTGAGATACTGTCCGGGTGCCCAAACCGAAGCAGGTGGTTTTCTTAGAGGCCACACCCCGAGCCTTTGACCTAAAGGTCTAGCCCACAAGGCAGTGGAGCATCGTGAGGAGATGCAGTCCCATGGAAGCCGGTGACCAAAAGTTGGTTCATACGCCATTTGTTCCTTCAGGATACTGGAGCCCATGTGCACCATAGAATTGGGATCCGGTTATAGCGCCGGACGTTCGCTTTTCGTCCTCTCATTTTCGTAAACAATACCCCCGCCACGAGAAGGCAGTGAGTAGGACTTCCCTGGCAGAGGCTGTATACGCGTGGCCGTGTGAAAGTATTTCGAGAGGGAGGGCGAACCCTTCCCGCTCTCGGCCATGCCAGGGCATTTGGGGGCAACATGGATATATCCTGAGGTTAGCACTGTTTCTTTTTCTTGGAACTACTAATGTCAACAGAAACACCAAAAACAAAGAAACATTTTGGTACGTCTGAGTTTAGTGGGAATCACTATGGAATGAATGCAGTATTCAAGTTCTAATCACTTCACAACACCACTTTGGGTAGCTGGAACATGTGTAATGTAGCATATAATAGTATGAACACATGAAGATGGAGTACTGGTGTTTAAAAAAGTATACACCAAG
This sequence comes from Schistosoma spindalis, assembly GCA_946903255.1. Classification (NCBI taxonomy): domain Eukaryota; kingdom Metazoa; phylum Platyhelminthes; class Trematoda; order Strigeidida; family Schistosomatidae; genus Schistosoma; species Schistosoma spindalis. Next base: position 8,993,820 of record OX336418.1, on the reverse strand, counting down.
TTAATGTCTGCTAGTATATCCCGATTTCCTGGTGGAAGTTGAAAATCTTATCAAACCCAGTGATTAAAAGTTAGATACTGTTGAGAATCCAGGTGATTAAACACCTTGGTGTCTTTTTAATATCAAATGAGTTTTCAGAATGAAAATAAACAAGGGGAAACCTAAAACAAAGCTGGGTGTGCAAAATCAGACTCAAATAATGTTACTATTTAATACCTATAAGACATGAGTAACACACTTAAAAAGAAATGAACCACTCTATCTACTTTCGTAACATTAACTCAATATTATAACCATTTTTATGACCATTCATAATGCTTGCTTTTTACCTGATTTTTCTATAAAGCATATAATTAACAAAATGAGATGCAACATTGTATTGAACCACTAGCCAAAATGCAACCAAAGAGAGGAGAATTGAGGTAACAAAATCAACTGAGATCAGGTAGGACTCTAAAATTTATGATAACAAAATCAAAGAATGAATAAAATACTTCGTTAAGTAATAGAGATAAACTACATGAAGAAACATGACATGTTACGATGTGTGAATTTTATGTTGCTACATCGACGGAGAAGAGTGGATGGGAAAATATACGTATTTAGACAGAAGTCAATTAAATTTGAACTATCAAGGGTAGCTAATTGCCGCTTAGTAAGGCAGCAATCTGGAAATAAGTTTAAAAACCTAAAATTTAGTATTACTATACAACATGAAACTGAACGAAATAAGTAATGAGCAATGTTGTGCTTTGCGGTCTGGATCGGTTATGATATATGTTTCTTATGGTAAGCCAAACTAATTATTTAGGGAAGGAAACTAAAACAAGTAATAAATTATAATTTGCGAACGATGTAATGTACTTAAATTATCAGTATATATATATATATATATATATATATATATATATATATATATATATATGCCTTCTGACACAAATAAGAACACGTACGCTGAGAACTCGATAATGACGTCATCTACTTCCTCTCGTAGTAGTAAGAAATTTTCATCTAACACCTCACCTTTAGACAACACGTGACTATATGGCATTCATATCATGTCTAGATACACCCAGACCCCCAGGAAGGAATATGTTAATACAGTATTTTGTAGAAAATTCTGAATTCCACAGTTTACAAGACGGACTGATTTCAGGTAACCGATGAAAACCAGGGAGTACTGGACAGATATTCAAACTTAGCATGTGACGCTTCAGTCGTGAAGATCCATGAGCCCACCGAGGGTTAAACCTAGGACCCTCATGTCATACAGCAAGTGCCTAGCCTGTTTAACTACTGAAACACCATCTACTAGTTTGTATCCTAAGATTCAACAGTCATCCAGAGTTCCCGGTTTTTAAAAACTGTATAAGTAGGACCGCCAAATGATACAAACTATGACTTCACATCATGCATCGGGCTTCCGTATATGCACACATATAACACTTTATTGGAAATTCGATACAGAGAAATGACTAGTTTTGGAGTTTCAAGGAACACGATAGGTTATTTATGGTAAAAGTCTTGGCAATTAAATCACTCAGTGTAAGCGCAGAACATGAGATATTATGTTTAAACGAGAAACAGACTATTGGATTCACTGAAGATTTTTTTGATTTAACACATAAAAAATGGCCAAACTCACTATTTGAAACAAGAGTTGCGTATTCTAGGGTTGATAGACGTACTCTGACTAACAGGTGTCATGGTTTCTGAGCTTCCTACATACAACGTATTTGAACTTATGTCATCATTACTGTGACTAGACGGAAGAATGGTACACTATATTTAGTTAGAGAAACAATTGCAAAGCTACTGTGTATCGGACAACACACAGACAGAATCGCTAAACAATCAGACTAGTATTACGAAGATATAAGGTGGATAAATTGCGAATTTAGTAGCAAACACGTATGTAACGATACAAAGCGTTTTTACGTTTGACAATTCAAACAAGTAGCGGTTCTAAAATATGATCTCAAAAAAACTAGTAAAACCCATTTGAGATATTCGAATTTTACGACCAGTACTGATTTTTTATTTATTTCTTAAAATATAAAGTATTAAACTTGTGTTGGTAGCTTAAATTTTCCAAACAGAACGAAACGGGAGTTTGGGATTCCACGGCTAGCCATCACCCATCTCTCCATGTATAACGTTCCTTTTTGTGATTGATTAGGCTAATGCTTAAAACCAACATTCTTAAACTAAATGCCTTAGTTATATCAATCAAACCGACATATAGACGGAGAATGGCAAACTTAAACTATGCATTGCACCAATTATCCACATACGTTAAGATCAACAATATCTTTCCTTATGATTACGCTACCACATATGTTGTAAATTGGTTAAGTTCTAAAGGTCAGTGGTGGAGATAAACCTGGTCTTTGAGCTAGTCTTGATAGACATAATGAACAAGATAAACTAAGAGAAAATAGATGGTTCCATTAAGTTCCGTAATCTGACACAACCACAGAAGCTGTTCCGAGAGCTGTATTTAGAAGACAATGTTATATCCTACAGTAAATGCAGCTATACAAGTGAAGTCAAAAGTAAAAGTTTTTGTGGTAGTTGCAGTACTTCTGTGACGACCTTAAAAAGGAGTTCGACAGTGAACTAGACCGTCATCTAATCAAGCTACACAAGGTAGAGCAATTTTCGTGTACGGCTCCTAAAGTTTTCTGAAGGGGACTAATAAACAGTGATCCTCTGTATTTAACGCTAAATAGCTCGGCAGGGAAGTAAGACAACCTTTTAGTATGAGAGAGTGTAGATTGTATCACTTATATGACTTTGAAATATTAAAAACAGATTACTCAAACATTTAGGCCTTTCAAAACGTATTCTTGGTATTCCAGGAGATTAGGGATGTAAAAACATTACGGAGATGATAAAGATGCAGCAACAATTAAACATGACCTGAAGTATTTCTTCGAGATGACAGTAATATCTCATTATTAGCAGGCTAATACTAAATTCGTAGGTATGTTGTAATGTGACAAAAACTTGATCAAGCTCGTTGACGTTCCTCTCGGTCGGAACCTAAAGTCCGGAGGAATACACAAAACTAACATTGACCAACGACTTGCAATGAAGAACAGAACCCAGATATATTAACGAAAACTAAATAAATTGAGCCAATGATGAACAAATCAGTTTTAAATGTAATCTATGAAGTGTGAGAAATAAAATACATAGTAATTTATAATTATTTATTACCCGGCGCTCATAAGTCGTTGTCGTATTTACATATATATATATATATATATATATATATATATATATATATGGAGAGAGACTGAAAGTACGTCACGTAAATTTCTGACAGACTACTTGCTTTTTCAAAAAAATCTATGCAAGTTGGCATCGCAATGCACATTTATGTGCGCTGAACAACCAGTATTGATAAAAAATAGACGTTAATTTTTACAACTCAACAGCCTATCGCTATTCTAGAGATATGACAATACGCTATGACTATGCTGTACAGCATAAAAATGTGCGGACTTAGTAGTACGCACATTTTTATGGACATAGTGCCGAATCGAAAGTTAAGTTGATTTTCATTTGAAAACAGGACTAACGTGAGTCAACGAATGAATGAGTGCATAGTATATACAAACATTAAAAAAGCAAACGAATCATGACAAATTACCTAGGCCAGTTTTAGTCCGGATTTCATTTAAGGGCAAACAACCCTCTCTTTACAGTCCGTAACTATTAGCTCAAACAAACAAAGCAAAATAATTTAGTGTTCACGCCATTACTACATTGACTTACTCACTATGTTAATCGTATGTAAGATGATACGTTGCTGTGATTGTTTGTGATCGCCGGTTTGTGAAAACACTTATTCCTTCGTATGTTCTGAATCATTGTCATATCATCGACTATACTGATGATGTTCTGTTCTTATGCACTCCTGCTGAATCTCTGAAACTAATAATCACAACTTTATGTGCTTCCACAAAATCGCAATAAGTCAATACTTTGATCTCACTTTCAGAAACTTAATAGATTTCTAATTCGAGTAAATGAGGCATGTGGATAAGTAATGGCTGACACTGAGTACGACAATCGCATGGTGGGGAGATTTACCCCCTCTGTTAGTCTCAAATAAACTCATGCTCTGATCTGTAGAGACCTCGTTATTCCTGAAATCAGATTTGCTGGACATACGTACAACGAAAGTGATGACTTTACTGAAACTCATTTCTTCAGCCTTATTGAACGTTTTAGCCATATGAAAGTGTGTGGTGTCCAACCCAATGAAGAAGCAGTAAGGTGCTATCACTCTTGACCTGACTTTTACAAGCGGAGAATCCCCAATTGATCACCTCTCAATCTTAACCAATCTGAGAAAAAATGTCCACGCCGTTTTGCCCTTTCATTTATCACCAAAACTGGATTCAAATATCCTACTATTAACGGGCAATGTAATTTTAAGCGGTCGGATGCATCCGCTCTAAAGGACAAATTTGGCAAGTGGACTATGAAGCCTGCTATCAATTGATATGGTCTTTCATTGGGATGTCTTGCTGAACTTGTTCTTTCGAGGTAAATAAAGATTGTAACACAAATAGTTCTCAAAATGTACGAATATACTAGTCATAAAAAGCTGAACGCTTTAAATGCCAAAACCTGTAGTTTACCGACCGTTAAAGATCACAAACGCAATACAAATCACAAACAAGACCATAGCACAAAGACGCTTATTCCAGAAGACGGAGTGTTAGCGTAATCAAATAACATTAATAGTTCAACCATCTCAAATTCTGTGGCAGTTAAAATGTACTTTTTTCTGAGCTACAGAACGACCCTATGGTGTCCACCATAGTTCATTACAAATGCCTTTCTGTTCTTTTAATTTATATAAATGACCTTACCCAGCAACTTTTGCCTCAATTATTATTTTGGGGAGAAAATTGCAATCAGAATGGTGACCTAGTACTTCAAGAGGATTTGATTCTACTTTATATTTAACGGACTAATGACAGAATTCCTATCATTAGTTTAAAAGAGTCTGTCTGAAACACATTGAAGATTACATATATAATCTAAATAATTCCCCTCAAAATGTGTCTCAAATTTAAAAAGATCTAGGAATCATGTTACCTTAAGGTCCAAAGTCCTCACTAACTTTTACAAAGTGCCTCCGAAGAAAATCCCACTCTAACAACACCTAAGCTCATTTCTAACCAGTTTGACAGTAGAAATTTACACTTAACGGTTTGTTTTCGGATCCATACGATGTGGAAACATAGTGTAACATCCATCACTCCGAAACGATAGGGACTGTCTTGAGGTGAACCAAGAAGTCAGTTCGAGGGCCGAAATTCAAAACCAATAAGGATCATTCAAAATCACCGGATCTTTGCACTCCTGGACATCGTCTAAAATGCTTACTTAAGCTCAATCTCAACGTAAAACATAGGGGAAGGACCCAGATGTTGGAGGAACGACATAATAAAATGGATTGCAGGCTCATCTTTTACTCCCTACGGTTGTCGAATTCTGGAATTCGCTACTGGCTGAGCTGGTCCAAACAACTTCCCAGAAGTTCTCCAACAGAAAACGTGGCCCGTTTCTAAAAGATTACAACAGTAATTCATTATAATCAATCAATCTAACGTTCTTTCGCTCGTTACGTATGGCTGTGTTCCCACATGGAGACGTCGGAGATCCACTGGTACTAGATATAGGAGCTCGGTAAGTATAGACTTCTTCTGTACTGTCCACAATAATATGAAAAGTTTGGACAATTCTGTAAGTACGAGTTTGGTAACTTGGTATTCCATCAAGAATTCTATGGAATGGTTTGTCCTATAACAGAGAGGCAGAGCTTACCCTATTACCCACATTTAATTCGGCTGATTATATGAATGTCTGAAACATACATGTCCGGACTACAAATCGCATTTGACTTTTTACTCTTACGTTGTATTGATGTATTTAGTTGACAAAAGATAACAAAAGGTAACAAGGCTACATATTCCACCAACATTATGATTGTCATTCAATCCTAAGAGACTCAACGATGGAAAAAGCCTTAAAAACTTATCGTGTTTTATAGCAATCCGTCTGTGCTTGACTCCAAGCACTAGTGTTTGCACGGAGTCATTTTCCTATGACATAGATGTAGTGACAATGAAATTTACATCTGACTTTCTTCAGCCAATCCACATCAAAATGACACATATCGATTTCTAACAAATGAGTAGTTAGTATTTCAGTTGACTAGTTCCCAACATTTACTCCAGTCGACTAATTTCATGGATTACAGAAGTCTATTTAAAGTTTAGCACTAGTCCACAGATAAAACGAACGACTGAGTTGGATGAAATAATTTATGGATCACTATCAACTTGCAGTCGACTGCTAATAATGTTGTACACATTATGTATAACAAGTATTGTCAACAATAACTGAAAATTTATGAAGCCCATAATAGATATTCTTCAGTACTTTGAGCCCATTTTCTCCTGATGACTAAAACTCAGTAATTATTAGCGTCGTTGAAATTATGTAAGTTGAACGAGTAGATCTTGATACAGTCATACAGGATCAGAGGTATTATTGTCCCAGCTCTATCAACACTAGATGTGATCTATTTAAAAAGTATAAGAAACACTAGTTCATCAGAAGAAGATATAATATAACATCGTACAAATCGAAAGTGCTAACTGAAACTAGGTTTATATAAGGGACTTTATAATTAAGTAACTTGTTGTTTAAAGAATCATAAACGTGTTCGTTCACATAAGATGTAAGTATATTTCGACAGTTAATGATGAAACGAAATTAACATATCTAGGATAACATAGCATGCGAGAGACCAGAATTGATGACTAATAAAGGTCTGATTTATACTAATCTGCATTTTGTAACCTGTAACTTCAGATGTGATCCTTTAGAATTAAAATTATATATATACCATAATAATCACTTTTGATTTCATTAAGTAACAGTAGCACAAAAACATAATGTGGTTTTGTGTAAGACCAGTAACTAAAACATGTAGTTGGACGTATTTCATGATTCCAATATAGATAGTATTTTAATTATTTCACAAGTTATTATACAATAATTTTGTTTGATTAAGTCAATTTTCTAAAATGATATTCAATTTACATTCAGTTACTAAATAGGAAGTTATCTTACTCTTCTTAATGATTAGAAATATGACAGGCTTTCATAGTTCAAGTCGAAAATAGGAATTGAGGTATTAACAGATTCTGAAATGAAATTGACTGAATATCGTGCTAGATTATAAGTTGAGTGTAATTTGAAACTATTAACCACTGAGTCTCAAGTTAAATGCTGATGTTGTGCCGATTACACTTTCTGAACATCCTAGGCTCCAGCTCATATAGATAGCGACTGTACATTGCCAAGAAGTACTAGGCTCTGATAAAATAACTAACCAGTATTTTCTACTTTCGTTCTCTAATTTTTATCAGTTCATAAATTATAAATTACATTAGAATTTACATTCCTTTATTAACTAAAAATCGTTTCAAATATTTAAGTTAACTAGTAATTGAACATTTCATTATTGTCCATCAATTATCCATAAGTCGAATAGCATGAAATATTCATTTACTTATCAATGTGAAAATAAATTCTCAATTATGTAATCACATTAGAGTTTTTGAACTGAAATTTCCTATCTAATACCCACCTAGACAAGGTAATATTTTGACTAAATTCATTCTAATAGTTATTTTACATTGCTATTTGAATCAAGTCAACAACAACAACAACAAAAACCAAATGATATAAACATGTGAATAGAATGGTGAATAAGTTAAAAAGGTTCTGTAATATAATAACATCCTATCTAGATTTATTCAAGAGATCATGTAAAATTAGAAATTTCGATCTATCTATATATCTATATCTATATGGGCAGGAAGTTGTTTTATTATTTACCTTGTAACATTTAACATTCATTGAAAATTCAATATTAAATGATTACGATTAAGAAATGAATTCGAAAAGAAAATAATCATTCAACAACTAGTGAATTAATTTCACTCGTATTATCTAATAATTGGAGAGAGAGAGATAAAAAAAAGTCAACTTCCTTGATTTCTTTCTTTTTGAAATTTACATATGGTATACATGGAAATGTGTACATTCGATTTTGGTTAATTTATTTTCAGTCTATATATTCTACTCTTAGTAATTGTTGTTTATTTTTTCAGTATGGTATATTTTGATGTTTTTTTGTTATATATCCCTATTCAAAATTTAAATATTTCAAAATCATCCATCAAAATAGGTCTAAACATTGATTAACTAAGAAAAGATGGATAGTGGCTAGTAGTGGAATCCAGGACGCGCGTTTTGTCCTATTTAGGACTCATCAGTTGGGTGTACCTGTATCTCAGGGTTGATTTTTACTCTAGGACTCGAACCCACTATCATTTGCTTCAAATATTACCTCGTCTAGGATAACGAGATGGCGATTAAAGCGAATGGTAATGAGTTCAAGTACCAGAGTGTACACCAACCCTGAGATACAGGTACATCCAGCTGACGAGTCCCAAATAGGACGAAATGAGCGTCCTCAATTCCACTGCTAGCCACTATCCAACCTTGCCTATAATTCTTGTGGATTACGGCAATATAGAGGCAGTACGTACAGTATGCACATATACCAATAACAAACTAATCAATTTCAGTCTTAAACCTCAATGGGAAGATTCAAACAAACATTACCAAATGAATTGATCAACTAAGTTAATTATTAACTGTGTCTTCAGTGAGTTACTATCTCACAACAGACCCAGTTGAACTCCACTGGTCATGGCTTCACATTAGAACTCCGGGAAATACCTCTTGGAGATCGTCACTCGCGAGGTGGGGTCATGGATGCGCAATGCTAAAGAGTCCCATACTAGAACGAAATGGCCGTCCAGTGATTCCAGGTTTTCCATGGTGATCTGGCTTCAAATGACTCATGAATTCAACTACTAAATTGCCATAATATCTGCAAGCCCCCTCTCTGATTATAAGTTAATTATGTTCACAAATATTTCTTTTCAGCTTTACTTTTATGGTCTTACTTTTTGATTGCACAATTACGATATAATCTTCTTTGCTTTTCTTTAAGAAAGAGAAGAAAAACTAAGAAACTATTAAAACAGCTTCGTTTTTCTATTTATGATTGATCAGCTTGTGATATTATTGTAGAAGTATGTCAATACAAATGATGAACATATAACATATAACACTCATCAAGAAGTTGTGGCAAGTTGTAAAATTTATGAAATGTTGTGTAGTATTTTTACAATGTTGAAGGTTTCGATAAATAGAGAAAAAGACACTAATCGATCTTAGTAAAGTTATATAAAACATATTGTATCTTATTTGCAAAATTAAAATCATATAGATTGCTTATGTCCAACTACTACTTACCTTGACTGTAGATGTTTCCTGATGTAAGAGTAAGTTAAAATACAGTTACATGGGATCAATTAAACAAGTGGCATAAGTCCGCAAAATCGTTGATGGTTGTTTATTGGTAAGTCAGAATCATAAGATTGTTCTGGTCAGTGGTTAGAAACTTTAGATGATATAGATCAGTATTAATTTCAATAATACAAGCAAGTCCGTTCTATATATTACGTTAGATTTGTAAATTATTTCGAAAATTCTACTCCATGAGTCCATTCTTTCTTTTCAAACCAAGTTGTTTAGGATCAATGTTTTCCACTGACACTGTCACTGTGATTACCTACATTAAACTGATATTTGTATTGACAATTTAATCTCGCTATCCCAATAAAGTGTGGTAACTTAAAATTGAAAGAATTACATTGAATCAGTACATTTGTAAGGATTTAATAATTTTCTCAGGTCATTTTCTGGCAGAATATTGAAAGATCATCTGAAACAATGATTCGACCAGAATTATGATGATTCGATGATTATTTCGATAGGTATCTGTTACTTAACTGTTCAGCGCACGTAGGATTTCATAATTCGTATTACAAATATAATTAAACTTGATCTAATCAATGAAGTTACTTAGATCCGATGATGGATACGGTGAGATTATAGTTTATGGATGACCTTTGAGCGACTCTAAAGTGAACTTGAAAGTGTCTACCTACTTACTGGGGCTAAATGAGGGTTGCAAAGCAGTTTGAAGAATAAGGATTATGATTTACAGTTCATAGCTAGCGTTAGGAGCTAGATTTAGGATTTTCATCACGAACTAACATCAGCTATAATGCCAAAACTCTATTTAACTAGATGGGTGAATGAATTTCGCGTCAAAATCTAAGACTTGTTATCGTAAATTTGATTGGTTCGTCCATCATTTATAGTCTCGCCATAAATACTGTTCATGATAACATAGAAAAAAGAGAGGAAATATAAAATGGTGCAGTTAATTTTTCACTAATACTCATTGAATATTCTAAAACATTGATTAGAATAGTAGGAAAGGAAATAATGATCTTAAAAAAACATCTTTGTTTTATTAAATTATGAATATGACATGAAAAATCAAGTTTCCGGTGCATTAATTAGTTGAACCGACAGTGACAACTAGGATTTTTTTTAAAAACTAACAGTTTCACATTGAAAACATTAGTAACTTTAACTTATCTAGGCACCATATATTTCTCTTTTGCAATTTAATGTTCATCAGAAAATTATTCTTTATTTCACTGAAAAAAAGAAAGATGATGTAAATGTTCAATTTGAATTCTCCACAAACTGTTTTTTTATTCTAATTATATAAAAGTTACGTATTTAATGTCATGGTAGTTTATGTCTGAATACCACTAAATTATTTCATATATGGATGATTATGAATAAAGCTATGATGTTAATATTTTTTTGGATATTAAAAGAACAATGTAATAGATTATTCATTTTGTATTGTTTGTTTAAATCTTCTTGACAAGTTTTGCAATTTGAACGTTATACTCGGTTCCTAAGCTATTCTTGTAACCCCCAAGCTAGAACTATACAGCGACCTGAACACGAGAGAGAAGGTGCAAATTATGCGAAAGTACTTTACTCCAAAGGTTCATTTTAATACAGAAAATATAGGGTTTTTATAATATTTTAAATGTCCCTCGGTTGCTCGAAGATTCTGGAATGCTACTAAACATAGTAGCAGTATAGCAATTATCCAATCACAACCTCTGCATGTGACGTTTCACTTCCTTGATGTTTCTGGCTAAAGCTTCAAGTGGACGCTGATTGGATGAAATGCTTCTTAGTGTTTCCTGATCTTTGCTTGTCTTTTGCGAGAGGTTTTCTGGATCACTCCAACACTTCTTACTGAAGGTTGAAACTGCGATGGATCAATCTCTTGATGACATATATACATCCCGTGTAGATTGCTTTAACATTGTCTCCAATCACAAGGATTATAAGCTGCAATGACGGTGGCTAGCAATCAAATTCAGCAATCTGTTTTTCCCTGACATAAATTAGTTTAAAACTGTAAATCTGGTATGAATCGACCTTTAACAGGATCACAATTACATATAATACTCTAATATCACAAACAATGACCAAACGGATGTCTAGTACTTCGTGTTATTTGACATTTATCCCCTAAATGAAATCAATCTGTAATGGAAACTATTGGCAGAAAGAACGTTCTCCCAGATTATCGATCATTTGACATGATCCTGAATGAGTGATTTGTGCGAATTTTAGTAATATCTAACATTTGCAATATTACGGCTTTGATTTTAATTCTCCGTAAATACAGATTTATCTTAGTTTAATTTGTAAAGTGTTTTTATATCTCACTTGTCCTATAAGCTAATCAATCGAATAAGTGTAAAATCTTATATTAAATCATCAGTAGTTTTCCTTGTGATTGATAGAGATTTATTGCATCATTCATTTTTCGTTTTGAAATATTTCCCATGTTCTAGAAAAGTCATTAGGTTTAATGCCAATCGATTTACAGGTATATGGATTAATATAATCTATCATCGAGATTCAGTAATGAAATATCAAGAACAACATAATTATTGACTGTATGGAGTTTTTGAGAATATGTTCTTACTATCATTTCATGTGGACATTGTTCCTTAAGCCAGTATTTATTATTCGAATGATAAGTTGGTGGTATTATAGATTATTTTGCTCTATTTATTGCCTTTTAGGTGTTTTTTTGTATTATACAATAAAAAGGTCAGTATTGAATGAGCTTATTCATATAGATTTTACTGCATTAAAGACGTTTAGAGAAGAGCTTGAAAGATAATGCTAATGTGTGGTAAACATTCCAAACGTTCACCAATTAAACAATTGTCTCTTTCACTTTGCTGCCACCAGCTTAAAATATTTCAAAACTAATGCATTTCAGATATTTAAACTTAGTTTTTGTACATTACATCATGTCGAGATATTTTATGTGCTATGTATTACACAAATTAACTCTCTTTAGTCTTCTCATTCACAGAGACAAGAATAATGATTTTGTGTTCTCAAGCTTTTCTTAAGTGAACTCAAAAATCATAACTTAGGAGTTGAATTCAAATACAAGCCTAAAGATTTCATATCATTATTTTTTACAAGAACTTTTTCAAAAATATTCAAACGTTAAGTAGTAGTGCCTAATATCGAACAAACTTGACATATAAACAAAGGGTTTTACTTGAGTATGTATATTAAAATCATAAATAGTCAAAGGTTTTCAGCGAAATGAATGTGCTTTTGTATCGCAAGTAGAAATGACTATTTATTGCCATATAATTCCAAATTGAACAAACTGATTAGTATGAGAATTTATGGAAATTTATTTGGTTTACGTTTCCTTCATTTGAGCACTAATAAAAATCAGGAAGCACTGAGCAGCAGTTTAGTTCCTACTAATGACTTTGCCAGCGTCTATCCAACATCCTACCAAAAATCGAATCCATGACTCTCCGGTCTCATAGTGAATGCTTAACGAATGGCATCAGTGAGTTGATGTTCACTGGTGTGACTCCAACTTTGATCAGTCCACCGATTTAGTGATACTAATGACCAAACTCAAGACCCATTGTACCTTCACCTGATCCACAGGGGTGGGTGGACGCGCTCTACTTTGTAGTTCGATAATAAAATGAAAGGTTATCCAACCCTTTCTGCTCTTTACTGATATCTCAAATGACATCAGTCAGTGACGGATACAACCTACATATTTGATAGGTCATTAGTTACTAATCCAAATGACTAATCAGAATTTTAATTCCTAATTTTCCTGTATTATGTTCTATTATATCATAAATGTATATACGCAAAGTTGGATAGTGGCTAGCAGTGGAATCCAGGACGCGCTCGGGTACATCCAGCTGAAAAGTCCCAAATATAACGAAACCCGCATCATGGATTCCGCTGCTAGCCACTATATATCTTTGCTTATATATATATATATATATATATATATATATATATATATATATATATATATATATATATATATATATGATCGTAATAACAATATAAGATGGTAACGACTCACAATAATCATCATTGTCCAATACATTTTGTTGCACAGTCCCCCAAAGTAGCAGTAGTTTTACTAGTTTTTCTTTCATAGAAAAAACGGTACTGATTTGATTAATTAATTAATAATTCTTTTTTTTCAAAAATAATTAGCATATTTAACGGAGAAAAGTTTAATTTGATTTGTAAATGGCTACATTTAGAATAATTAATTAATAGAATAGTCTATTTTATTTTCTAATTACAATACAAAGTTTTAAGTATTGTAAATTACAAGGTATTAAACAAGTCAAATAATTATTAACATATCCATGAAATGATTGAATAAAGTGGGTTATGCAAGTCATTGGTTTTGACATTAAGCTTCATATCATGGTGAGACTATAATTTATGGACGACCTTTGAGCGACGTTGAAGTGACCTTGAGAGTGGATACCTACTGATTAGAACTAAATGAGGGCTATAAAGCAGTTAGAATTCTCATTTACAGTTGATGGTTGAGGTTCGAAATTAGATTTAGGCTTTTCATTCCAAACTGATCTCAGCTATAATGCCTAATGTATGGATGAATTTCGCGCCGAAATTCGTGACTCGTCATCTTATATCTGATTGGTTCGTCCATAAATTATAGTCTCGCGCATATAATTTGTAATTATATTTCATTACGCATATAAGATAATGTCTATTGTTATCACTAAACAAAATATCGGTTTTGCAAATTTTCATTTATTTTTTCTATTTATGTAATTTATTCTATCCATTGTATGGCTTCACGAATTCAGAAACTATGACAAATATATTCATTGATTGTTCTTTTGACCAAGATCATTTGATAAGTTGTCGGAGTGGAAAGATTCACTCAGCATTTACATCATTTTTCAGTACAAACTAGTTGACTATAGTCATTTAGAGTATTTGCATCTCGTGTATCTGGGTCTAAGCATACGTACTATCATTACTTCACATGAGATCGAAATTTGATCCTTCACATCACACGGTCACTATCAATCAATATCAATGATTTAAATACTAGTTTAAATTTACAAAATTAATAAATAATAATATAAACGGAAGCTAAATAATAGAACATTTTCCTCTTCTAAAAAATTATATTTTGCTATTGATTTTTAATAGCAGCTATAAATGAAAAATGTTTAATCCTGAAGGCTACGTGACGTTGTCAACAGGAAGTTTCTAAGTTTGTGTGATGATACCTTTACAGATGATAAAACCGTTCAAATAAATATATTGAGTGTAGTTGGTTCACTTCACAAATTTTATCTATTCAGTTACATACAACTGGTAATTACAATTACTTCGGATAAATAACGTAACTGTAGGGAATTTTCAGTTTTCATTATTACTAAAAAATAGATTGTAAATCATACACAGTAAGCACTTCTATGTATTTTAGGTACATTTTGTAAACGTTTGACATCATAATTTAATTTTCACATAATTAATAAGTACGTAGGTGACACACAGAGTCATATGGCTAAAATTACTTTGAACATTTTGTAAATGATTTCGAAAAAAACGATTTTCGTCCGATTCGAGACTCGTTGGTTTGGTGTATCCTGATGTATATACCGGAACTATATTTAAAACATAGCATTATTAAAGGAGAAAAGTTTATGTATTTTTCACAATTCATGTTGGGCTTCAAAGTTCCTTTGAATATTTATCCGTCAGTGCATTTAACAGCAGCATACGAGTCTAAACGATCTGTTGTGTTCTTTATACACTTAATTAATTTCATTAAAATTTGATCATATTATTGATTTATTAAGAAAAAAATAACGTTATCTAGTTTTATGAATTGCAAATTGACAATCCATAAAAAATAACTGTTTATAACACTTATTTCCATTGCCTAGCCTAGTTTTTGCATCAGTCGACTGAACATAGAACCTACGCTATTCTCAGTAAACTTGTGTTTAGATATTTATTGTATATTATCAAGAACTCTGACAAAAATCAAAGTAACAATTGATGTGTCTTGTGGTTTGGATGCTACTTTATATTATTCGGTCATCGCTGATTGTTGTGTCGGAAACGCTTACCACTTATAGTTGAAACGAGTGTCCTCTGCAATTCCCACAACGCGAAAGTAAGAACACAAAGACTGGCATAAATGAAGATTTATTAACTTGCAAAACACGACGACAATCCTAGTCGAAAATACACTCATTTATATATTGATTGTACTCACACTTTGATTAATAATTAGGATGAAATCATATATATGAAAAATACTTACAGTTATAACAAATCATATGCTGAGTATAGTTCATGTCAATTTTTAATACACGAATATCGTATGTTATACAGAATAAAACATCATACGAGAAAACAAAACAAATACTATATTGAGTAATCGTCACATTGAATCAAAACGGAAGTAATGTTGAACAAAACTCATGAGTAAATCAATCGAATTTTGAATTTCCTTCTCGTCATATCACCTTCTCTTCTTTTTTTGAAGACTCAAAGTTTAGATCCTGACTATAAATTTTCTGACTTTACCATTCCCAACGAAATAATGTTGGGTCTTTATATTCCCAAGTTACAGTTAGTGTGACTATTTACGACATATTCCCCACATTGAATAAAGTTCACTAGAACTGACTAGATGATGAGGATCAACGGCACTTGATATGAGATCATTATGGTTTAATTCTTCTGAAACATTTTCATCAAATTTCTTGGAAATCTCATTGGTAGATAGTGGATCACTAAGATAATCAGCATCTATAGAAATTTCATTACGTTCTTGTGAGTCATTAAGATAACTCATATCTGGTAAAACAACTAGAGAACCCCGATAAGTAGATTCATCAGATACTTTTGCCGTTGAATAATGAGCTCCATTTGGTGCAACTGTCTTCATTATGCTGCTTGATTCATTTTCTGTTTCTTCGTGGGCGGGTACTGCAGCAATTTCATGTGCATTCAAAAAGACATCGTCCTTCTGTGAGCTGGACAGTTCAGTTTTTGTACATGGTGTTTCGGGAACAATAAGATTTGAACCCGCTACAGGGCATGTCTCTGAAATGGACGTTTCTGGACCACTGGGCGGATCATGAATGACTGCCACTGCTTCGCTTACGTTACTGCTTGTCAAGGATTTATAGAGGCTTTTATAGACACATTCATACATTCTGCAATCACTTTCCAGCTCTGTACGCAATTTAGAAATTAGTTCATTAACACCTGTCACATTTCGAAAACATGGATGATTCAGCAGCCGTGTATGTAATTTGTCTATAAATTCCAACTGATTCTTTTTATAAAGCTGCTGTTGTCTCTGAAATAGCAACTGTAATTATTCAGATGGGAGAGCCAGTTTCTGTTTCTGTATGAATCAGCACGGTAATAGAAAATACAGTATGACAAATTAGTCGTTCGAGGACACTGACGATTGTCTTGGCTCTTTTTTAACCCAATCACCATTGATAAATTAAATTAAGAAACAACAGATCGTTTTTAGATTGTTAACTATAAACATCTTCACCTCAAAGTTCTATTGTGAGAAAGCGGAAATTAATGAACAATCTTTGTAAACATGAAATGTGCTGTTTCAGCCATATGGGGTCGGTGAAGACTGACTCCTTAAAGCCCATAAGCTTATCTGAATTAAATATCCGCTTTCTGAGGTTCACGAACCCATCAACTTGACGTGATCATGTAGGAAAATCATTGGAACCCCTGGATTTTTGCTCGTGGGCGTCTCACCAGGGGTAAAAATAGTCTAGATGCATACGGGTAACACATACGTTTTTAATCCATGCATCCCTTGACATACATATAGGAATACATACCCTGTGGGCAAACATACGTTACGTGCAAACCAGTAACATATACGTTTTCACTCATGCATCCAAAAGCGTACCTATAGGTATATTCAACCATCTATGAGAGTAGATGGTCACCACTCCCTTCGAACGCATTTGCTGCAACTGACTGTCTTTTACGCATTACATACATACCGCTGATCCGTACATTTCATGACATGCATATAAAGATAAACACTATTTCAGGGAGGGTTGGTGAACATATCTCCTTAATACTTGCTACCATATTTTTTCATCATATCTTTGACCTGTTTGATTAGACCACTCACTTTACCAGACAAAAGGTAGACAGTTTTTCAGCTTACGTTCCTTGTGCTAACCCACACTCATACTCTTAGCATATACCTTCATATTTAAACTACATATGCCGAGAATCATGAAATTCATATACATAAGCATACACATTGGGCAAGCCGTCAAAAAGTTTAGGGTGTAGAATAGAGATAACCGATAATCTGAGTATAGTGTATGAATGGTGGATTAGTACGACCTCTGCCGACCGCCCAAATTACCTAGCAAGGTTGCCCTCAATACCCAATATGAGGTAACATTTTCTACACCGAAAATTGGTTTATATGAGGTCGTGGAGATTGTTGAGTTTCATTGAAATCACAAATCCATCAAAGCTAGAAAACCGTTAAAATCCTGTAAACATTGAACAGCTATTTCGTCTTTGTACGTGACTCCAAATCA
Organism: Schistosoma spindalis; assembly: GCA_946903255.1. Lineage (NCBI taxonomy): Eukaryota > Metazoa > Platyhelminthes > Trematoda > Strigeidida > Schistosomatidae > Schistosoma > Schistosoma spindalis. The sequence goes on along the minus strand of OX336418.1, from coordinate 8,975,797 downwards.
GTGAAATTTCACGACTCTGCAACCAGTAATCGAACTAAGAACGTTCAGCCTCGATCTTGAACGCTTAACTTCTAGACCACTGAGACGTCATCTAATGGTGTATAAGTCTAACTTTATTCAACCCACAATATTGCATGGACATCTTCGAATGCTTTTGATGGGTGTCTTCCTCAGATCCGGTGCGGTTTTCCCTACTGATCACGGTTCCTCATCGGAACTGCGGAAATTTTACCTTCAACCTAGTCACTAGCTGTCATTTTCATATCAGGTTACGGTAAACCAAAGTTTCAATCGAAATTCATAATGTCGTTTAAATTTAATCACACTGTTCGATAAACCAAAAATATTTTATGACTTATCAGTAGGATCGAGTAGTAAAGTGATTATTTCCGAAAAGTTCTATTTCTTTATTATTAATAATAATAATTTACTACTAATAAGAAGTGAAGATTAAAATTGATTCTTTTTATTGCTTACTTTATGATTGACTGATAACATTTGAAAATTACAATCAATTTCGGGAATTCTACATCCCTAATTGAGGAAGAAGTGTAGTAGGGTAAGAGAAATTATCAAGCATTCATCCAATCCAGTGTCAAAATACAGAGTAATATGTATGCTTCTGAATGAAAACACCAAAACCTACAAAGGCATTAATCGGTAAACAAGGTTGACCTGGGTAGGATAGCAGAGATGGTGAATTTCATTGAGATTGCGAAGAGATCTAAGTGAGGAAGTAATAGGAAAACTGGAGGTACTCTACTACCGTTTGGTCTCTATGTGTGACTCCTAAGAAGTGAGCATCCAGACCCTTTAACTAGAACGGAACAGCCACCCAGTGCCTCAAGGTTTTCAACGATTCTTTAATCTAGATTAGCTCGTGATCATTATAAATTAAGATCAGAAAGCTTCTGTAAGAAGTGATAACACCATGTAAAGCAATGATGTAAGAAAACTTTTCATGTTTTATGAAATTTCTTGAGCAAGTATTTGAATAAAATTCTAGTTGTTTTCCTTAAAGTGATAACTTATTTCATAACTAAGTATTTGTGCATTGTATTCCACTGAATATGAATTGATATTTATTGTGTATAGTTCGGACACATATACATATGAAACAGTGGCATCAAAAGAGAAGTTATATATTATGTTCAACTGGATTAATTATCATACATCAAGCAATTATTATATCAGATGTGTTAGGGGATTAAAAGTGGTTTACAAAAAACTCTAAATCTAAGTTTCGTGCGAGCTAACGCTTGTCATGAACATATAAACACATTCTTGAGGAAACCGATTTTCTCTGTGCTGTTTGAACTTTCATCAACTAACTTCACGGTTCAAAATGTTATGTTCGAGCAATTTGAAGCTTGACTGACTGAGATATTTATAACTGATTGATCACTGATTAGTAACGATTGTCGTTCGTTTGGTTCTAACTAAATTTCATCGATGAAGTTGCTGTGTGATAATCCACAAGAAACTAATTCACAGTTTAAAATTATTTGAATTTCTTTCCGTTGTTGATATTTTGATTGAAAATAGATCAGCCTTGGTTGAAATATGAGGATCCTGTGCAGATAACCTCAGTATAGCCATTATAATACAAGTCAATGTAGAATGGATGGAAAATGGCTAACAGTATAATCCAGGGCGCGCGTTTTGTCCTGTTTGAGGGTAACTAGCTGGATTAACCTGCATCTCAGGGTTGATGTTCACTCCCGCGACTCGAACCAAGCACCTTTCCTTTAAACGCCACCGCCTTATCCACTTAGAAACTGAGTCCAGATAGCTGTGCAACCGATATTAGTTTTAATTTAATTTGAAATTGCTTAAATTTGATCAGACATAGAGCACGAAATATCAAGTCACTTGGATTTGTAGGGAAATCGCAACTTCATTGATGAAATTAAATAAACATATAAAGAATAGATGAATATGACACCGATCATCATCGGGTGACTAATAAACTTCAAATCTTATCGAATAGCTAAACTAGTCAACGTATTAATGTATGTCAAAGAAATTTTATTTTGCATTCAACAGAATACGTCTTACAAGATGAATACAGATTTTATTATTCATTATATCATGCGTCTGACATCATATGAAAATGTTTACAACGCACATTTACAAATGAAATCTAGTATCTTTTACTACATTTAGTCTGCAGTAGACACTGTTAAAGTCCTTCCTTTCCTAAATTATCAGACCCTAACTCAGGGTCTGAAAAGTCGGAAAAATGGAAATTTCGCAAATGCGATAAGAATGATTTTGGTGGTCTAGTTATAATATTCCGACATCAGACAATGGGTTTTAAGCGTTATTTAAGTCCTAACGCTTCAGACTGGGCTATTTTGCTTACTACCCCATATATGTGTTGTATGCAGTATAAGCTATGTGACTATGTAGAGCTGAAGGTCGCATATGAGGCTGTAAGTTCGCCATTGGTATTGTGGATGGTTCGCCATGGCTTTGACAATTTTGCTGACTGTTCATGCACAAAATTGGTTTGCTGGTTAACTGATTTCATTCATACTGGTGGTTGCTTTTTAGTGTTCTCGAGGGCCATCGTCATCGGAAAAATGTAAGGCATGTCGCCGATAATTAACATAAAAATGGGTGAAACTGATTGAAAAGTATTTAGTAATGTACAGACACACATATATATACACAGTTCAGAATGTCATCAGATATAGTATTCAACTATAGAACAGTGGTGTTCAATTCGTGGCGAGTAGAGACAGGTATTTACCTCAGACAATGGATGAACGGTTGCTCAAGATCATGGATCGATTGAAGTTACACATTAACACCGTTGAATGTCGATCAGTAGTCTAGAGGTTAAGCGTTTGCACGCAAGACCGAAGATCTTGGGTTCGAGTCATTTTAGTGCGGGATCGTGGACGCTCACCGCTGAGGAGTCTCACACTAGGACGAAATGGCCGTCCAGTGCTTTCAGGTTCTCAATGGTGGTTTAGCTTCAATTGACTCATGAATTCAACTATTAAAATTACAAATCCCCATTCTGATACGTGTACAGAACAGTTTCTCTTTATTTGTTCACACATACGAAGAATAAGACTTTTGTGGTGATGAAATACAGGAAATATATTTCGTTTTCATACTGTTCTTTCGTAACATTAAGATTTTGGTGAACTCAAATAATTAGCTGTGCCATGGCAACTAGTGTTTAATTACTAAATCTAACTATCATCTTACCAATTTTAATACTTCTCATGTTATGGGGACAACAACGATAAAAACCTCACTTGTTTTAAAATAGTTTATTTTTCTGGATATACAATGAATAACCAGCTTGTTTAGTGCATAAACCTACATAAACTTACATTTATTTGTTTATTTTTACTCATTCTGTGCATGCTGTGAGTAGTTCGATTGATAACATCTGTCGGATTGTTTAATTACATCAACCACCATAACCTGAGGCGATATATATTGATGATGTAAATAATGATTTCTTTTAACGTCAGATCTACATACACATACATACACCTGTTATCACAATTTTTTTCCACTTTATCATACCAGGTTACTTATATCAAAACCACAACAAAGTTTATATACAAAATGATTAGACAGTTTGTTACATACACGATTAATTTGTGTACTATGTATTTATATAGAATAACTTTTGTCTTTAATTTTATGTGTTCCAGAAATAGCTCGGACCTAACTAAAAAGAGAAACATTCGATTTATTTTAGTTTCAAACTCCGGTTTCTATAATACAATTTTCATAGTTTAAATCATAAACTAATCTTAGTATGGGACTTTTTATGAGTGCGCATCCACAACCTCGGATCTATGAATCGAACTCAGGACCTTCGGTCGCGTACGCGAACGTCATAGCTGCAAACCAGCGAGTCTTTATTCAATAGTGTACATGTCGACCTAAATACCTATTACATTTCATTTAAACAAATTTTGATTTCTGTATACAACAGATTTGTTCCCAATAAGGTGGTCTAACTTTTTTTTTAAATGATGTATTTTAGTTTTGTGATATTTCTTTACTTCATTGAGTAGATTCATATAAAAATATTTTTTAGACGCTGTTATTGAGTCATAATGTAAAGCATGAACTTGCGAATTCTCAATATAATAATGTACAATGTTAGTTGATAAACTCCAGTTTTATGTTTATCGTACCATGTTTGAAGTAATTTAAAGTGTTTACTTGTGTCTACAATTTACCTCTGGTTCTCTGAAGAAGTTATTTGCTATAATTTAACCATATTTACTAATCTCAAACTAAAGTTCAGTGGTCTAGAGATTAACCGTTCGCGCACGAGACCGATAGGTCGTGGGTTCAAATCTCGCGAGTGGGATGGTGGGTGCGTAATGCTGAGTCCCATACTAGGACGAAACGGTCGTCCAGTGTTTTCAGGTTTTCCGTGGTGGTCTAGCCTTAACTGACTCATGAATTCAACTATTAAATTGAAGTTGGCGAGACTTTAATTTATAGACAACTGTTATAATTCTCTCTTACTACAACCCAGATATTCCTATTGCTTAGTATTCTCGGACACCAATTCACTTGACAAGTCCCCAAATCAGAACACGGTTGAACAGGGAAGAGATTATATTCTAAATAACAAGGTTAGATGGAAATAAGAAGCACATAGGAAAAACGATAGTATATTCATAGTTTTTACATGAGAAGATATCTAGAGTATTCTCCAAGTATTGGCTAGCGCTGATTGGACAAGAATTAGCCAATCAGCGTGTGCCAGCTCAAGCGTGCATTGAGCATGATTTAATCCAATCTATGTCCCGCTAACAACAACCTTTGAACGAAACTTAAGGGACCTTGAGATATATTAGTCAATTAGAAAACAGTTAGCGTAGAGTAAAGCTATGTTATACAAAAGCAAAGAATTAAAATAGTTACACTTCTTTTACATGATTCAAAAACTTTTCAAGGCTAGAAAGTGGTTCGAAGGTTCTGAAATCGTAATACATACGGTAGAGGAAATCATCCATATGGCTCCACAATGAACGGCCTCTGGAGCCATGATAAGGTCGCAAAAACTATTTCAACCTCCACCACATAGTTTCAATATTGTTTGTGTGCACTCCAGTTGTAAGGTCCACAAAATAACGCTTGTGGATAACAACATGATGCACATAACCAAGTATGTGTAGGCATCTGTACGCTCTGCAATCATCCGTATATATTGTGGCATCCGGCTGCAGACAGTGTTACCGGTGCTTTTATTATCCAGTTCGCAACAATTGTCAATATCTAGATTATGCTCAATCTGGATCGAGCGAAAAAATCCTATTCTAGCAAACCTTTTCCTTCAACACATGTTATATTGAAAGACAACATCGTCACGATAGTCTACACAAGGTCCATAAGTCATTTGATTATCACATTCACAAATAAAATAAACTTCTTATTATTCCCATTTGTTTTAGCCGCTCAGTTATCACATTTTCTCTAAAATCCGCTGTGAACCGATCGTACATGAGCATCAGGTACTGAAACCGGTACAGTGACCTTGAAATCCCTCAAATGCTTCTGATTGCCACGTCCATAAATTATAGTCTCGCCTAAAAGTTCATTCATAAATTTAGTTCTATGATGAATTTAGCATATCATAAGTTTTGATATGTAAGCTTTAATTTTACAGGATATTTTATCTTGTTTTCTGTGTAATTTACAACATTAATTCACTATTAAAACTCTTTCATGACAATATGGGAAAATTTGTCCCCAATAAATCATCATCTAAAATATTATTTTGTTTTTTTATATTGTGATTTATGTGAGTTAATTTTCCGTGAACATAACATGTACATAAAATGGTTTAGATCAAATTTTAAAATTATACCACTTTTATAGACAGTTTTATATTAAATAAAATTTCCCTTAGTTCCCTCTAGATTAGACATGGTTTTAAAAAGAAGACCGATACCATGTGCCAGATAGGTAGTAGAAAATCTATAATTTACTAAAATGAGGCGACATCATCCGTATGTTGTTTGAATAAACAAATATCCTGCCTGATAAGAATAAAGAATAGATCTTATTTATTATTTTTCGTAAACATTGACTTAATATCACAATGTTGTGAGCCAGATCATGGATGGGGATAAGCAATTGTATCGAAATAATACACTACAGAATCTCTTGATAAGATATGAGAATCGTACACTGAATGCGTCATTTGTCTTCCACATTCTTTATGATTCTCCAAGTTCACAATTATTTTCTATTTTTCCTTTTATTCTCTTCAACTCGATCTTCTTGGTCTTCTGCTACTAGGTTTTCCATTTCCGATTGATGTTACATACAATTTATGTCGACAGATATAAGTAGCATACACTATAACTATATTAATCAGCAACCCTATGAACTAAGAGATTTGACACTAGCCAAGTTTTATATCAACGGTTATTCTTAGTATGCAAAATACTAAAGATATATAACCAATCTAAGATGGTACTGGATAAATCATGTTCCATTTTAGATATAGATATAATTTCACCTTTATGTCAAGTCACCGTTTCACATTTAATGTCATCTAATATGAAACTGACAGTCAGCACTTTTTGTGTTGCATTGAATTAAGAATAATTTTATTTTCATTAGTGTTATATTGATCGAAAAGAAAGAATAGCCAAATAAAAATTGTATCATAAACGATACTTAATGTCATCTATCATGATAAAATAATTAGAAACAATTACCGATATTTGTAAATCATTCATGTTTGTCAACTATGAAACTAATTACCTGAGTCAATACAATTTCCAAGTAGATTTAATTAAATTTCTTTAATATTGTTTTATAACTTATCTACAATGTATTCAAGTTAGTACAATCAAGTAAGTAACATTTATGTAACAAAGTTAGTGATAAACACTTGGTGATAATAATTACCTATCATAAACAATTTCATCGTCATTATTATCAAAACTATTAATTTTGTAAACAAAATTGAAAAGAAACAACAGGAGTGACCATATATTTTGGATATAGTATTTTTATCATAATAATAATGTTTATGTATAAAAGAGTATTATTCGAGTTAGTCTGTTGGATCTTTAAAACATATCAATTATTATTTTGTTATAAACAGATTACAATCATAGAATGTCATTTTGATGGAAATTAATTAAAATACAGACATCACTATGAAGTCTTTTGAGACATTTATTTCAAATGATTTTGGTTCACGAGGGAGCGATTCGTTTTAGTTACTGGTCAAAAATGAGAGAAGTTCATATATATATATATATATATATATATATATATATATATATATATATATATATATATAACAATAAACGTTCATGACAGTGAACCGAACATTTATACCGCATTTTAAGTACTTTGTCGGAGTTCACCAATCGTCTAAAGTGGGTAACTGTCTCTGCCCGACACGGACTGGACTCCACTGGTCACGGTTTCTCACTAGAAGTACATGAAAGGATTGCTCAAAGTCATGAATTGATTGAAGCTAGATATTAACACCGTTGGATGCCGATTAGTGGGCTAGAGGTTAAGCGATCATACGCTAGACCGAATGTTCTGAGTTCAAGTCACATTAGTGCGGGATCATGGATTTCCACTTCTGAGGAGTCCTATACTAGGACCAAACGGCCGTTCAGTGCTTCCAGGTTTAAAGTACTATAATCTCCATAAATTCTGATAAAATACGTTTTAATCATCTCTAATCACACCATAATCCGTTGCTAACTTGTTAACGCTATAACGCTTTCCATTTGTGCACACACAATTCTTATTATGAATATCACGTAATCTAGCATCATAATCTTTCTATTACATCATCATGTCTAGCCAATTAGTCAGTAGATGCTGGATTATTTCTGTACTTATGAGTCTATGAATGTGACATTGAGCGATAGAAGGACAAATCTCACATGTAACTTTATTTCATTTAATACTGGTAATAAAACTTGATCACTCATATTGACTATCAGGCAAATAATACTAATGGTCTACTAATGCCTATTACATCTAGCCATTTAAAATCTAAGTGAATAGGCTAATGGAAAACTGATTGGAGAGTAAAAAATGTCATGACTGTAAACGTTTATGAAACTGATTAACGTCATCGGTATAATACTGTCATTTATTAATGGTTAGCTGATAATATATAGCAGTTCATGTTATGCTACCATTCAATCTATATTCAATAACCTTACAATTTTAACCTTGTCAGGTATTTGGTGGACTTCTTATGTACTTTTCCTATTTTATAACCATATTAATTATATCCCTGTTCGTTTTTATGTGTATGTGTATGTCATCAAAATATTAATTGATTATCAGTAGTTTATAAACCATTCACCTTATCTAAAGACTGATTCACCTACTATTCACTGAGTTAGATATCATTACCAATCCAATCTTAATCTACTTCTCTTCATCTGGTTAGATGTATGGATATGTAGACCCGAAACAATTGATGTGGTTAGTCGATATAATATTTGCCAAGTTAAATATGATTACATTTAATCTTGATTTCAACATTTTATCTTAACATGCTGAGCCATTATTTCCCAATGATACTTTCCCTATCTATCTTTTAAGGAAAATATAAGCCGTTAACAATCAAACGATTACTAGTTTCCCTTGTTTTAAAAGTTATTTTTTAATACCTTCGTAAGCAAAGATAATATGCTGTTATTTTTTATAACATAAAATCACCTTAATTAGGCATGATATAAAATTTCAATTATATTCCTAATATGCCCTCCATTTACCACAATTACCTAAACGCTTATGACGGCATGAATAAAATCATTGAAAACTAATGTTTTATTTACATAAGTAAAGATTTCTCTTTCCTCAATGATGATTAAGTATGCACAATATGACTCGTGCCTACGTCAACGCTCAAAACATCGAGGAGAATTTGATATGGTGCATCGAAATTCACACTAGCAAATCGCTAATGCATCGTATTGTGTTGTGAAAACCATAGAAAGATGTATACATGAAGTAGAAAGTTATCCTTTGTTAGTGAATAAGATTTGAATGAAAGCTATCAGTGTTATAGGATAGATAAGCGGCAAACAAATTCAATCACACATGCAATATTTATTAAGATAACAAATTCATCATTATAAAGCGTATTTCAAACGTATTTTAATCATAATCCAACGAACAGTATCTATCAAAAAATAAAACCAGCTTCTACTTATTGCAAGCTTTCAATGGACCTATTGTCTGTCGTTATATGTTATACTATTACCTAATTGTTGCTGGTTAATTATGTACCATTTGTTCCGCTTTCTATTACTCATGAATTAATTATATATAAAGTGTGATCTCTTATTTGGTTTTGTACGTGGTCTGGCATTTCCAGTTTATTGCTGCGAGTTTTGAGTCATGACTGAATTAATTACAATAGGGAACTAATCTACTTCCTGTCATCGTCTTCTGATTCATTACTGAGTATGAATGGGCTCGGAGACTAATAAGCGTTAAGGCATTGATTGTTGTTCATTGGCCAGTAAGTAAATTTATGGAATAGGTTAACTGTTTGACTGGGAATACAGTTTGTGATATCAATTAGAATCTCAAACCTTAACAAATCAGCCAGTTTTCTTAAAGCATAAAAATATTGAGTTAGAATATATGAGCAGAAATTCTTGTATCGTTACCAGCTTGATGATTTTATTAACAAGGAGCACAAAAAAGGAGTGTTGCTTCTATTTTCATACATCTATTTTATTTAAGTGAATATCTGGTATGATTATTGGGAATGTTGCTTCTATTTTCATACATCTATTTCATTTAAGTGAATATCTGGTATGATTTTTGGGTGTGAATGTAAAAAACCTGCTTTCTGCTACCTGTTCAAAGAAACTACAGAAGTGGCTCGATTCAATAAAGAGTCAAAGACGATTAGAAAACGATTTATTTAGGCATCAAACACTGGTTGTTAACTAATGTACAACTAATCAAAATATATATCATTTCTAAATTTCTAATCCATAGTTCAAGTTGAAGTTAATGAATTAGCAGATAATCAGCTTTATATGCGTTTACATAATTTATGGAATTGATCGATCAAAATCCTCTAACTGTTAAGCATAATCAGAGAGGGGTTTTGTGGATATTATAGTAATTTTAATAGTTGAATTCATGAGTCAATTGAAGCTACACCACCAAGGGAAACCTGGAAGCACTGGACGGCCGTTTCCTCTCATTGCGGGACTCCTCAGCATTACGCATCCACGACCCTACCTCTTGAGATTCGAAACCAACACCTATCAGTCACACGCGCGAACGCTTAACCTCTAGACCATTAAATCTTCATCCAACGGTGTTAATGTTTATTATATTACTCCTTTCTAATAAATAGGTTTGATGACCATTCAATGAATTATCGTCTAACGTATTTAACTTTCAGCATAATTACATCTGCTTATCTTACTTTGACAATTCTACATGTATCTTGGAATATCTAGTTAGTTATCGTTTCAAATAAACTGCTAAGTGATTTGTTTTATTCTCCATAGAATCCATTTTAATAAAACATTATAATACTCTGCTAATCTAATATGTTGAATATAAACTTTTTCCTAGAGCCTATTTGACTAAAGAAATTTATTATTTACTTCTTCCGTTCATTTCTTTTCAATTTAGATTTTATCTTATAAATATAAAATATGATTATATAAGATATTTATTGGTGGATTGAATAATGTCATTAAGTGCTGTTTTATAATAAAGAAAAAAGATGCGTATAGAAGAATCTACTTCTTCGGGATTTGAGAAATATATATCAGTGAACCATTCCTTTCAAGATCAATATATTTTTGTATTAATTTATTGACTGTAGTAAAAAGTTAATGCATTTTTGCAACTTCGTTATTTCATGCAATAACTGATGTAAAACGTTTATTATAAACTAATAATTGAAGCTTAAGTTCAGTTTATAATCTGTTACTGTTTACTTGGTCATGGAAATGTCAGCTTAACTAAAGTATTTTCACTGGTATGCATTACTAAGTAAACGTTTATGGTTATTGTTACGCCCTTGATCCGTCTAACCACTTTTGATGCTGAAGATAACTTGTCTAATCTAGATTAAGACCTTGACGAGATTGACTGACCGGCATAACCTTGAGGCTAGTACGCATGAGTTCGAAGTGGGGTGGAGAGAAGAAAACTATTCTATCACCTGATTGACTGACAAGCACGCAAGTTAGAGAAGACAAGTCAACTGGAACACCACTCGATTTATTCTCTATTCCGATATGGTTCCCGATTTCGGAACAGTGTAAAATGATACATGAATAAATAAATGACTAACCCGACTACAAAGTGCAATAATTAGGGAAATATAATTATTTCAATGGTTAAGATCATGAGTCAGTTGAAGCTAGACCACCATGGGAAACCTGGGAGCACTGGACGGCCGACTCGTCTATTGTGGGACACCTCGAACTCCACGAACTCGCCCCCTACGAGATTCGAACCCAGGACCTACTGGTTTCGCGCGCGAGCACTTAACCACTAGACCACTGAGCCGGCATCCAACGTGTTGTTGTCTAACTTCAACTAATCCACGAAATTGAGCGACACATCCACCATTGTCTTCAGTGAGTTACTATCCCACAACAGACCTGGTTGAACTCCACTGGTCACTACTTCAACTAACTCATGATTTTATCCATCGGAATTATTACAATGTCCACAAAACCCCTTCTGATATTAAATACAATTATGTCCAAAACTGGGAATCCGCGTAGAAAATAGAGTACAAAGTAATACGTCTAAATTGCAATAGCTTTAGAACAAAAAGGTCTATGGCAGTGGATCATACATCAAACGAAAGCTTATGGTTTGTAGAATAGACTAGGGACAAAAATAAATGTTAATGTTTTACAAGGTTTGAATTAAATGAAATGACGTCCCTAAAAATAGCTTCTGCAGTTTGTTAAGACTTCTTGTTTCTCTGTTCACATCAGTTATAATGGCAATCCTACGAAGATGAATAACACTTTTTCTTGTACATTTTAAAGTACACATGAGTTACTGCCAGGTTATCTTCATTAATAAAGTTTGGAGTAGAATTTGTATTTATATTTTAGGTAATTTAGATTTAATCAGTTCATCATATTTCTCAAAGATCTGTTTTATCTCTAAAATTTTTGAACTCATGGGTCACTTAAACATCAATTGATCTTTTATTACTAGTGTCTAAGATATGTGAGGTTATTAGCCTAGTTAACTAATACTTGTTGATATTCAGCACTCTATTTGACTAGTCCTTTTTTAGTATATATGAATCACAAGAGAATGGTTGGTTATTGCATAGTTACATGGTTTAGTAACAATTAAAATTATAGTTAGCAGTAGAATACTTCTCCGCTGGATGTACCTATGTTACAGTTTTGATTTCCACTTTTGGTCTCCAAACAGTACATATCTCATCACATCTACTTAGTTCAGTTTTACTTATCCTATTAATGTTAAGTGTGTAAAATGCTGTTCCTATTAACCTGTAGAACGTAAATCACCGGAGTGACCCAAAAATATATAAAATCGAAGAATCAAAGATGTAACTACGAAACGAAAACTTTTGTTACAATTTTTCAAGTAGCTTAGAGAATGTTGTTGAAAATGAGAATCAGGTTTGATTTAAGACGTTAAGTTAATGACATTAAAATTAAGGATGATTGAGACGAGTAAATATTAGTAACTGATGTTTTTTATAATGAACTAAGAAAGATATAACTTAGCAACCAAAAATAGTCTTGGGTTTTATTCCTAGTAGACTAGTGAGTATACACTAATGAGGCCTCTTGTACTATATCAAAACATCTGTCCAATCCTTTCTGTTTTTGTTGTTACCTCAGATGAAATCTGTCCAAGATCAATTATACACGCAAAAACATGTCATACTCTCCCAAAAAATACAGAAATATAAAGCATTCCATGACTATACGATGAAAAGTGATTATGGAAGCCGTTAACATATACATAAATCTAGCATATTTTTATCCATCGTGAATGTTTTCGTAATACAGATAACACTGGTGCATACACCCTCCAGTAGAATAGGTTTTATTTTGTTAACGACATCGAATATTGAGTCCAGTGTACATGGTTCACTACCTTTATTTCCATGAATTTCAATCAATTTATTTGTGGATGTTGAAATATAAAAATAGTCTATCTCATTAATTGATATATCTAACAATGATTGTAAAGTTTCTTAAAATGAAATAATCAAAGGAGACAATTTCACTGTTGAAATTATTTTTGTTCAGGAAGTATGTTGATCTTTTAATTATGAGAGCTATATTGAAAGACGAATTACACTCTTTTCTTTATAACCACAGCTAAGCGGGTTCGAGTCCCAGGGTGTACATCAACTCTGAGATGCAGGTACATCCAACTGACGAGTCCCAAATAGGACGAAGTGGTGGTCGTCCTGGATTCCACTGCTAGCCACTATCTATCTTTGATTATAACCACAGTAATTATTTCTTGCATTCCAAACTTACTTTTTATAACTGTAAAGTAAATTGAAGTAAATAAAAGAACCCAAATGTTTGAAATCTATGGTTTATTTAATGGAAAAACTATCGATTGAATTTTAGTAAATTTCATCTTCTATATTTTGGTAAAATAATGTTTACGTTTTTAAAATCAAATTTAACCATTGATAACTAAAATTACTATTGATCAGTGATTACGGAACAAAGCAGTTTTCATAATACTGAATCACTAATAAGATCTTGTACATTTCATTAAAATGTATAAGTATTCTGTTAACATTTATGACTACCTGACAAAAATAAGCTACAGATATGTGATGAATAGGATAAGATGTACATATATATATATATATATATATATATATATATATATATAAACAATTAAGGTTGACAAGAGAATAATTAACAAGGTCAAACGTGACTCAAGAAGAATGAATGAATTGGCCTGTCCAGAAGCCAGAATAAGTTTTATGGGCTTGACATAGTAAGCGACACTATAATACATCTATGTATAAAATTTAGATTATTAAGAACCATTGAATATGATTATGTATTGTTATCATAAAATTACAAACGGTCTGCGACTAGTAATCTCCGAAGTTTCAATGAAAGTTAAAACTATGTTAACATTATTTATTACATAATGGTTTACGAATTATTTTTACATGAGTCATTAGCCGGTTCAAGTTAGGTATCCGAACTTCAATAAACTTAGATGTTTGTTATCAGTTTACGCTCAATGTTCGATGTATTTATTACCAACGGAAAGCATGTTAAGGATGAAAACTGAAGATCATAACTTTCCATATTAATATAATATACACGTATATCTAATCTTATACTTGAACAATTTACTAGAACATAAACATTTCTCATACTATTTCAGCAATGAAAAAAAATTATCATGATAGATTGTTAGTTCTTATTTATCATATTACATTTATAGTCTATATGCTTCAAATTATAAATGACCCTTGATAATAATATATTCTGAAAATTCATGTCAAATCTATCTATACATATTTGGGTCAGTAATAACAATGAATATATATATATTGGGAAATGTTTTTTTTTATTTTTAGGGGGAAATTTTGATTTTAACACTAAGTTCACGGTCATTAAACTAATAGTATTTTAGATATTTCAAAGTTTTTCTTTTAGTTTTGTCAACAAACAGTCACGCTAATCTTATTACATCTTTTTTTACTGAATTCCAGCTGATAATACAGAAAAAAAATTGATGATGCAATAAATAACAAAAAAAATTTACTGAATCAAAAAAACACAATGTTACCGCTGAATTTAATTGATTTTATCTGGGACAGTAATAGAAAAAAACAGACTGGCCAAAGAAACATGTTCGTTTGTTTGTTTTTATTTTTTAAACTTTAAATCTTGTATTAATTTTATGAAACTGATAACTATCTAGTAAACCATTTAAGAGAGATTGGGAATTTCAAATTACATTAGCTGAAATAATGAGTCAATTGAAGCTAGACCATTATGTAAAACCTGGAAACAATAAACAAATTATTCAAGATTGATTCTGTATTTATAAAGTGTCAAATGAACTACAGAGTAACAATGTATATTTTGTAATTGAGTTTTATCACTGTAAGTTATTGAGCATGTACACATTTAGATACTGAACTTTGAGCTATATATTTTATAGAGTAGCTAGTACCACCATTTATATGAATACACTGAAGTAGGGATAACAAGATATGCAATTAAAACCAGGTGATTAAGAGTCATGTGATTACACTTTTAATTTATCCCATCACATCACTCAATTACATTCCCATGTAGATATTTATGATAGCAACTGTTATGGAGCTCTGAGAATTGATTCTGGGTTGTATTCCAAGTTATTGTTTAAATTCTTTTATGAACAATTGGAAATACACTAAAACTGAGGAATATAATCCGCAGTTAGGGTGAAATTTATAGTAAATTAATTACACTTTATGTTCGTTTAAGTTGTATCAAGTATTGAATCACTGACAGATGTACTTTAGTAGTAAGTTTAAAAATATTATGTTATTAAGTACTTATTTTTGAATGCTCGATATTTCAATACTAACTTTATTCTTACATTTATTACCTGTAATATAATTGATGTTTATTGCATCAATAAATTAATAAATGAGTCAAATAAAATATATCGTTCTGTCAACGGATGTTGTTATACTTACACATGAATGCATAATTAATTGTTGAATGAAATATATTTCTAGTAAACATTTACTCTTCTAGAAAGGCACTTTATTGTACCGAGAAAAATATTTCATTATTTCTAGAGGTAATCGCTTGACCTTTACGAGACAAGATGAACATTCAGTGGTTTGGATTTTCGAATTCCATCAATCCATCGTTCGACTACCACCTAACTCCATTAGTGATCACAGTTTCACTTAGAGAAAAAGTGTCATGGCCTCAGCCCACCCCCACCACCACCACTGAGATCAATCTATGATGTAGACTATTTACTAACATAACTGATATTTTTAATATATCATAAAAAGCAAAAGTTTTATTACCACTCCAGAAAAAGACAATGCTGAAAAGTGAACGAGTAATGGTTCATACATTCTATTAATGTAATACAGTATTTTATTGAGATCCTAATGCGAGTCAAGTTAAACGTTTACAGAAAATAAGAAGACACTGAACATGTCTTTTGTCATAATATGGGACTCCTCAGTAGAGCTTCCGAGATGTCCTCTCAAAGCTAGTCACTAGTGAGCACAGCGTGCATCTTGACAATCATCATGGGAATTTATGACCGACTGAGAACAGCCATCTCAGATCCGAGAAAGGTATCCAACAAAAACAATAGAATATGGTCTCACGATATAGCGTCGTGAATATAAATTGATTTGTACAACGACAAATGCCTGTACAGTGGTTTGGAAGTTAAGCGTTTGCTTGAGAAACCGGTGTTATGTTCGTTCCTCATTTGGGAGTTTGTGGATATGCACTTTTGGGGATTCTCATAAGATGATGAAGCATTTATTCCCCCCCTTGTCTTCAATAAATGCCAAACTAAAATCGGTTCGTGATTTTAGTAAAACTTAATACACTACACAACCCTCAAAAAAATAATATAATACTTATTAGCTTGTGTAAAGTAAAGCTTATTACATGATTTCTTAGTTTTTTTTAAACTCTAATTAGTTATTTTTTCTTAATTTACAGGATCTGAATTTTCGATCTAATCAATACCAATAGATGCCAAAATGATTACACATATATTAAACATTCCTAACTATCGGAAGCAAATTATCATTCGCATTTATTCTCCCTTTAAGTATTATGTAACGATTAGGTACCAAAAAAAGCATATCTAGGACAAATTTTCAACAGATGTTTTCTTATTTACATATCTCAGCTTTTTCAGTTTTATCAACATATTTTCATATTCATGTATTTAAAGATAAAATAACGTCATTAACTTAGACAGTTTACTGTTTTATATGGTCTTCATTAGAAACACCAGTAAGAATAATATTAATTATAACTAAAGTATTAGTAGAGTCGTAGTAGTAGTAGTAGTAGTAGTAGTAGTAGTAGTAGTAGTAGTCGTAGTCGTAGTCGTAGTCGTAGTAGTAGTAGTAGTAGTAGTAGTGTATTGAACAAACACTCAGGTGGAAAAGACCAATTTGATTGTTTCATGTAAAATTATAAAATGTATTTATAAAATATAGAAACTATACATTAACTACTTCATCTGCTCAAATTCCATTAATTGTCTCCGACAAACTTCATCGTTACTTTATTCCTATTGTCTTCTACTTAATCTCAACTATTTGCTACTCGACATTACAGTTTTCATTGGTGTTACATACTGCTTATGTCGACAGGCATTCATTCTCATCATAATAGTCTAGTACATAAAATATTATTATGAAATTTCCAAAGAGTAGAAGAATAATGGACGAATGGATAAGAATATATATAATCCAGTTGATTTGGTATCGTATAATATATTGATGCTTTTAAACTACAAAGGATATTTTGGCAAATCTTTAAGTTCCTTTTCAATGAGAAACGATATAGAGATAATAATTAAAACAATCAAATATTTTTTTGAATTTTCAACTTTTTACAGCCAATGAATGTTAAAGAATCTTCAGTCAAAACATAAACATAAGTTGAAGGTAATACGTATACAAATCCAAGAGGAAAACGAACAACATTTGTGTTTCGACAATATTACTTCAATCGTAATGCTAGATAGTACATGAAGTTACAGCGATCTGTTCATATTTAATTGATAATGATGATTATGGATTGCAAATCATATAGTGTATTTAAATATAAAATTGTATATTGATCAAATATATTTGTCTTATCTATAAGTAACTTAAAACTGAAATCTTTTGACACCAATTATGAATAGCACATAATCATCAAACTTTATTAATTAAAGGTTGGTAACTTACTTATCTGATACTAATCAATGGTAATCCTTTTTATTCATAAATTGTTCAACACTATTTGTTTTAAAGAAACTAGAAAAATAAGTCTTTATAAAAAGAAGAAAACACTTAAAACCATATTGGAGCAAAAGATGTCGGTACATCATAGCCTCTATAACAATAAATCATTATCATGAGAAAATATTTTACCCCATGAAAATTGTTTACCATTATAACTTTGATTTCTCTATGAAATGATAAATAGATCCATTCTGGTTTTCATAAGTTTTCCAACTGATATAATCTACAAATGTTCCGCTGTTTCCAAAATCCCCTACGCTAATAAAAATCAATAAAAGACAAACTATCATCATCCTATTATTTAGCTCATTATAGATTATGATTTGTTTAGAGTAAATTATATGAATCAGTAAGCTTATTTTTATATTATATTGCTTATTCATCTAAATTAAAAAACAGGTATATATATATTCAAATGACGAACTACTAGTTGAATCTAATAATAATGTTTTAAAAATAGCATTTAACCTACTATGGCAGAGAACAAACCAGATCCCAGCGGACGAAGAAATCAGGAAGAAGCGATGAAAGTGGATAGGACACACATTGAGGAAAGCACCCAACTGAGTCACAAGACAAGTCCTCCCATGGAATTCTCAAGGCTAAAGGAAAAGAGGAAGACTAAAGAACACAATACGCCAAGAAATGGAGACAGACATGAGAAAAATGAACAAGAATTGGACAGAACTAGAAAGGAAGGCCAAGAACAGAGTGAGTTGGAGAATGCTGGTTGGCGGCCTATACTCCATTGGGAGTAACAGGCTTAAGTAAGTAAGCAAGTAAAAATAGCACTAAAGCAACTGATAAACTATTGGCTTGCATCATCGAGAATATTAATTTATCTTACTAGACGCTATAATCAAAATTAATTAATGAAATCATAGGTTTCATTTAAGTTAATCCAAACCATTAAGAATAGTTTTAAACGTCAATAAACAGATATCAAAATGAAATACAATTTTTTTGAAGTTCTCTACATAAATAAAGTGTATTACATGTTTTGTTTACACTATAATTATCTTATTGCTAAACAATAAATAACTATTTAGAGTTAGATATATCCATTACATGTTTTATTGTTTGTTAATTTATCCAATAAAAATTGTCACGATAAAATTTGGAATTGTTTTTTTTTAAAAGTTAGAATCCATCATGTTTAGAAAGGTGGCTTTTGTTTTGATCGTACGGAATTCGCTAGGTTATTTTAATTATCATTCATAGTATGGAACTGTTGTGACCACTGAAGCCGTATGGGTACTTGCAATCGGAAAGCATTACGATTTTCATACGCAACTAAAAACTGGATGACAGGTATAGATTTAATGACCCTGTAAAAAACGTTTACCTAACCAGTAAAATATTCATTTTTATAGTGATTATTGATTAAAATATATTATGTATGCACAGGATGAATATGAAATCTTATGCTGAATGCCATCAAAGGTTACATTAATTTAAGACTCAGATTATTTTATTTTATTTGAACACATAGTTATTGGTACAAGGGGGCACTAAATAGATATGCACCACATAAATCATCCGATAGGTGTGAGGGCTGGGATACTACCCGGGTAGTCAGACTGAAGCAAGTGGTTTTCTTAAGGGGCCACATCCGGAGCCTTCGACCTAAATGTCTGATCCACAAGGCAGTTGAGCAACGTAAGGAGATGCAGTCTCATAGTAGCCAGTGACCAATAATTGGTTCATACGCCATTTGTTCCCTCAGGATACTGGAGCCCACGTGCACCGCTGTTTTGGAATCAGGGTTTTCCAACTCCTCAAGGTTGACTCTCCGTGTCCACTAACCCGGTTAAAGCACCGGACATTCGCTTTTCGTCTTCTCAATTTCGTAAACAACATCCCCGCCAAGAGAACAGATATAAACTGAGTAAACGACTACATTCAAAGTAAAACATAGATTACTCTAGGCAGTTATCACACTGAATTAAAAACGAAAGTAATTTTAAACAAAGAGATAACCCTGATTTTATCCCATTCTAATATAAACATTTTGTTTACAGTGCTTAAAATGATTAGAACTTGTACGTGTCATTACTTTTCTGTTAGCATAATATGGAAACGACATTGTATATAAGGTAAAAAACAACAGACGTAAACAACACATGAATCAATGAATTATCCTCGTCATTTCTATTGTTCAAATCAAGCTGTCAATGAAATCAAGTAATTGGTAATTAACAAAATAAAAGATAATAATCCGTCATATAAATTTTGGAATAGATAATGATTTCTTAGTTTCCTGTATGATTGTATATTTCAGTATTGCAAAGAGGTTGTGACGTAAATATGAAAGTATTCATAAGCTGCTTATAACTTACTAATGAAATACAAAAGAAGGTATTATTAGAACTACACAATATAAGTGGACAGTATTGTTTTCAGTTAGATTTTCAGCAGGTTTTACACTCATATACAGTAGCGTTTGTATAAATTTATGGAAAATATTAGACCAATCAAGGCAGTTTATGAATGAATCAAAATAATGTAATGCAATTAGCAACTGAAATTAACAAGTCAGACAAGTAAATTAATACTAAGTTGATAGGTGTATTAGTAGTGATAGAAATGACAACAGTTTGAATCACTTGGCTAGTGTTTGTACATTCCTGTTTATATATTAGGTACTGCAAATGACCAGTCCCTTTCTATGGATGCCTATTTTAAGCAGATTACCCTATTGGTAAAGTTGGACAGTAGCTAGTGATATAATCGTTTTGGGGCTACTAAGATGAATGTATTTTCACCCAATGATGATGTTCACTCTGAGATAAAAACTTAATGCTTTTGTGTTGAATTGCTCAATGCAATGTTTGTTGAGCTACTGTATGTATATAGTCACTAGTTTGGACGACTAACTAGATTTATTTAAAACTTATGAGGATATGACAATGCCTAGACAATCCCCTTAGGGTGCACACATTCTAGAAAAAAGACTGATCAAATGCTGTCCTTAATATTATCTATGGAAAGGTGCAAATATTTAAAAACGGAACTAATATTTTTTGTATAAACCAGTGGCTTTCTGGACTTGTAGTTCACTGCCTAAAGCATTAGGCATCAGAAGAGAAAGGTATGGAGCCTGAGTTTGAATCCCGGTGACAACACGAATTCGACAGTCCCAAATATGTCACGTAACATATGTCTCGCACCTTATCACTATCCACCATCAAGCCTACCAGAAGTCTTGAATGGATATCTCATTGTCGGAAGTAGGTCAGAACTTGGATAAATAGTCAATGACAAATAGTTAAATAACAATATTACCCTGAAGAAGTCCAGACAAGTTAGCTGGACGAAACGTTGGAATTATTTAAATTTCAATCGCTGAGATTATTTCAAATATAATTTACATATATAATGAATAATCAAAATTGTTATCACTGACTAAAAAAATCATTTTTTCTTCATATATGCACATGGATATTACATGTCGAAGTAAAACCTCACGAAGAACTAAGTAGAAACAATAATATTTGTTTGTGTTTGTTGTTTCAAACTTCATGAGAATTATTTTTTATATTTTAAGTATTATTAATGAGCAGAATAATTTTTTATGGTGGTGTTTGATAAATCTTTTCAAATCATTTGAACAATCACTGAAATGTCTCTTACGAACTGGTAATGTTCAAATTAATATTATCATCATATAGATATTATTACCGTAATATCCATATGTATCGATCGAGTTGTTTAGGCGGGTTTTTTTCCACTCTATTCATCTTGTATAGTCAGTTACTGGTTGTTTGATTTTGTTTTATATACAGAGAGCAAATGTTCACTTCCCAGTTGTGTCTCACAATTTTTCATATTATTGAGGTAAGTTAGACGAAGATTGAAATTTATTATCCTTGTGAAAAATCTGGACTAAAACAAACCAGACAACATATTAATTTTATAAGATTATTATGATTTATCTGATTTTCTCATACTGCTTCAAGGCAACAAAATGTATTTAACGTCTTAAAAAAATACTGATTGAGAACAAAATAACTTGTATATGGTTGTATACAAGTTCATCTTTATTACGCTACATATGGCAATAACTTAGAATAGTTGTGAAATTCGAAAACCATCACAAATCACATTTAAATTACAAACCAACCTAAAAACTGGAAGCACTAGATGAATGTTTTGAGCTAACCTATCAACAACTCCGCAATCGGTAGTTAATACCAGGATCCTCGATCTTACATTGAGACGACTAATCTCTAGACCACCGAGCCATTATTCAGTAGTGTACAAGTCTAACTTCACTCAGTACACCAAAATACAAACCTGGTCACTAGTGAGTATATGATCTTTCAGTATGAGATCGCGGAGATTGTTGAGTTCCATGGAATTCATGAATTGATATAGGTTTCCGATGATGAACATCTCATTGTTCAATATTCGTATCTTTAATTCATCTCTTTATCAAGTAGAATTTATGCATAGGTGAATTTACAACTGTTCGTTTTTGCATTTTTATTAGCTTTTTGTATTTCCATGTACTCGGATTCAGTAAACTAACTAAAGTATATATAAAGTGAGCCTTCAGGAAATATTGCTTTTCTATAACAGCTAAAATACATATACCTCAGCGATATTAGTTTATAGGGTGGTCCAGTATTTTACTGTTATTCTTAGTAGATAAATCAATCACAATTAAAATAAAGTAAAATACAAAGCCTGTGCATCGATATTTGCCTATCATATATCAGTTGTTATTTACAGACTTCATGATTATTTTAATTCTGTTGTTATTGCAATTACCTTCTGTTTCCCTTTCTGTTCTGTTCATTTGAATCTTCTCAATATTCTGCTGACATACAATTTACTTCCGATTGGTGTTACATAATACTTATACACCACAATAGCATCATTGATGATCACAACAGTAGGAAATGCATCAACAATGAGCTACGTAAGACAGAATATTTGAACATATATATTTTGATAATTGCATTGATCACTAATGCCATGTTTAAATTCACGTATAATCTCAAACTTCAGTGACCATTAAAATTATCTTGATGTAATTTTGGCCTCTTTCACTCAATTGAAAGGCTCTAAATGTGAATAAATCATTTATTGTACGAAAGGAAAGGTCTTAAAAGGTACCTATTGTTTTTAAATATTTGATAAATTCATTCTAGACTGCCATCTGACTCGAATTAGAGAAACATCCGACAAAGACATTCATCAATATTATAACCATATTTAATTCTCCCATCAAAAACTATATGTGCTTGCGAGTAGGTGCTTATGCAGGCTTATAAACCATCAATATAATTTTTATGCAATCCCGTTATCTAATTAACAAAAAAGACCTATACGTATCATAGAATGTTGACTGCAACCAAGATTTGCAATTTACTTCTGAATGCTGCGACTACACTTCGTGTTACTACATAATTCCATGTTATAGAGAGAAGAGTAGTAGCCTTTAAATAAATAAACTTTTTGAAATGTCCTATATTCAGAACCTCATCCTATTTATAACCATAGACCATGAATAAGTCATTAAAATATTTGTTAACTGTAATATTTTTTATCTGCATTCCCTTTTTTTTTGATTTATACGTTATTATGAGGATACGAACTTAGAACATGAGACTTTTATTTTTACAACTGATAATCATTTCCTCATGTATCAAGATTATTCGTTCTACTAGTTTGTAAGGGAAACATAAAGAATGTTATTGAATATGACATTGATGCAAAAGTAACAATATCAATTCATATTTCAAACAACCAAACACTAGATAAGTGTCACGTGGAAATTTATAATCTATAAAGTCCATAAATTCTTTCATACAAAGAAATAAACGATACTTTCTGAAGCTGAAAGCAAAACATCGAAATGATGAAAAAGTAACGTTATCTTGAGATGAAATTATCAAAAGCCATACTTTTTAAATAGCCCAAAGTATTATTAATGATCAAAAAATTATTATAAATCAACTTCATACTGGTCATAGCTCCAAATATTTAAGACGAACAAATATCTACGTTAAGACCTTTAATTTTCACAATGATAAAATTTAAACAACCATTAATTTGACCGAGAGATTGGATAATTTTTTGATCGTCTCAAGTTTTCACATCATTACTAGTCCTATGTTAATGACATTGTTATAGTCCTGAATTTCCTATTCTTTGGGGAAACTCTGTGACCATAAACCTCAGTATTATACAATAAATAACACAAAAGACACTAGGATCTTCAATAAGGTCAATACACATTGGATGACTGGTCATAAATGATATAACATCTTGGGAATCCTATTATTCATAAATTATTAAACAAGGAATTAAAATTATAAATTGATCAATGCTAGACCACAAATGAAAACCTGAAAGCAGTGGACAACCGTTTCTTTCTAGCATAGGACTGTACTCCGAGATTTCTCACGTGGGATTCGAACCCAAAGGTAAAACGTTCGTGAAATGGTCGTCCAGTGCTTCCATCATTGCAATGGTGTTCCAACATGGATCAGTCCAAAAAACTCCACAACCTCACACTAAAAATTAAACAATTAACATTTATGTCAATTCGTCAATACTATGAATCAACACTATGGGTAGATAATATGACGGACGGTTAATCCTATTATATAAACGATTAGTATTAATTTTTGTTATTCTACCTTCACATATTTTATTTAGCTTACATTCACAAACCAAAAATTACAATACTTTACATACTAAAGCTTAAACAAATGATAGATTTTATCAAACCATAGTTATTTTGTGTATAACTGAATGAATTTCAGTATTACTATCAAATCTGTAATTCAATAATAATACGAAAATTATAAAATTCTATCAAGGTTACATATTTCAGATAACATGTGCATAAAATCTTTATCTAAAGGTGTTAATTCTGATGAGCAACTCAATAACCTAACTTGTCTTCTTTGTATTCTTATTAATTGTGCAATTCAATTCATTTTAATTACTTGAGACGTTATTAGGCATTCTTTAATAATTCACAAATTTGTTAAATATCGCTAAAAGCATACAGCTGTGAATTGGTTCGTTTTTTTAATCATGATTCAAATTGGAACTATGTGATGCTTTAATCAAAATAAATAGTAAATATTTATTTCTTAGATTAGTTTTGTCGTAGGTTGATATCAGTTTGGGAAACATTAAAAACCGAGAAGCACTGGATAAAATCTTTATTCTTGTATGGGACTCCTTAGAAATGCATTCTTACGACAAGGATTGAACTTAAGGTTTGCAGGCTAGTTGTACAGTGGATCACTCTTAGACGAATGACTCATATTCTCAACTTAATCACTCCTTGATATACAAGTCGATTATCCAATGCCATATGTGGTGTCAGTCATACTGTTGAAGAAACAGAACTTCATCAGTCGTGAATCTATACAAGATTATTAGATACTCAACTCACAGATAAATACTAGTAAGCATACGGATTTAATTTGACTGAATGATTTGTTGTTATTTGTTTGAGGCGTGAATAGTATCCTTTAAAGGTGAACGAGAACACAAGTGGGAACAATCGAATGTGTTTGAACACAAAATTACAAAACGTTTTAGTAAAATTTAAGAATCATACAGTAAATACTTCATTTGAAAAATGTCAATCAATAATCTCAAACTTGTCTGTTCCTTCGTTTCTACACCAATCACACTTTGTTCTCATTATCTTTTCTTTGAACTTCTTAATCATCTATCATCTGGCATTTCACTTTCAATTGATGATACATACTATATATATCTGTTCAACATCAGTAGTATACACCACATTCGGAGGTATATCATTGATATTATTGATCATCACACATTGGTGTATAAATGACATGAAAGTCAATCCTTGATGAACACTACTCATGAATATTGATTAAACCTTCCTAACTTTTTTTCTTTTATGGCAATCTAGAATGATTTCAATTTTCATAAAAGTTAATTACATTTAATTAATTTGTTTCATCATAAGAAAATAAAAGTAAAATGAAATTATATTGTTTTTTTTACGAAAATTTTATTTTATTTTTAATTGAGTAATATAATGTAACTTGTACAATCCTATTTCTAGTAATGATAATATTCTCTGATTTAATCAAAGCAAACGTGTATAGCGAAAATTTGATCATAAAAAAATGATCATGTTATGATTTTGTATCGTCTAATTAAAGAACTCAAAAACTATTGAGAATATAAATTCACTTGGTGTTGTTTTCCTTGTGTCTTCTCATTGTTACTTAGAACTGAAATTGATCAGTCTCATGTTGGCATATGTGCATCTTGTGAGGATTGTCTCGATATAGCCTTAAGTCAAAAGATTTTTAAGCAAAGATGGATAGTGGCTAGCAGTGGAATCCAGGATGCAAGGCACTTCGTCCTATTTGGGACTTATCAGCTGGATGTACCTATATCCCAGAGTTGATTTTCATTCTGAGACTCCAACCCAATACCGTTTGCTTCAAACGTCATCGCGTTATTTACTTAGCTTGTGCAATGTGGTGAGGTTTAAATTCACTTGTTGTTTTACTTGTATCTTCCCATTGTTATTTAGGGTTGCAATCGATCAGCTCTTCTTGGCATATGTGTATCCTGTGTTTATTTTGATAATATGAAGTGTAGAAACTATGTTTTACAGTCTATTTGTCAAGACTTGATTACTCGTTATTAAAAAAATTTCCATATGCACGAACTGTAGTGAGGGAGAACGCAAGTGGGGACAATCGAATGTATTTGAACACAAAATTATAGAATATCTTAGTGAAATCTGAGAACCATACAGTAAATTCTTCATTTGAAAAATGTCAATCAATTGTCTCAGACTTGAACAATTCATCTTTTCCACATTAATCACTCTTTGTTCTCTTTCTCGTCTCTTCGATCTTTTTAATCTTCTGCCACCAGGTATTTCACTTTCAATCGATTATACATACTACTTATATCTATCGACATCAGCAACACACACAACATAACTTATTCATTAGCCTATAAATGATATACATATAAGTATTTTATTTTATAAAATATACATTTCTAAAATTAGATATTTGGAAGTATCTTAATGGTCTACTGTTTACCGAGTCTAGCGCTTTGATTTGAAGGAGTTTTCAGAGTCATTCTCTCCAAGTTGTTCAAACTTATGTGGAAACAGAAATTTGCAGTGAATGATCATTGAATAATATCAATCTTTATCTTTTTTTAAACCTTAGTGGTATCGAATTCTGTCTGTCAAGTATATTCATTTCATGAATAAGCAGGTTCGAACTGAATTCAAAAAACTGAAAAAAAGATGTGTACAAAAATTTTGACGAAACAAAGTTATTTAATCACAATTTTTAATTATGGTTTGATTTCTTTAACTAAGACATTCTTTAATATAAATAATTACAATAAAGCCATTGCCTCATGAATCAGCATGGACAGTCGAGAGATCGGTTTAGTCTACCACTATGTTGCATAAATGGACCAACATGAAAGCACTCAACAAATATTTGAGTAATGCAATTATAAAGTAGAAATCTAGTCCTCAATTATATATATATATATATATATATATATATATAACTCGGAAAAACGTAAGTGCTCAAACGAGATATCAAACTGTTAGGCGCTGCATCCTAACAGTGTTTCCGAAACGTCAATGAACAAGCTAACATATTTCTTTTGGCGTTTAAATGGGTTATGTACAGGAAATGTCCATTTAGTGTGTACCAGAACGACGATTGTGAACTATATTCTAACAGGGACCGACATTATATCTGAATTGAGGTATAGGAGTGGACTTACTACATCGTCCTTAGGCAACGTCTTTCATGTTGGGAAAATACCAAAATTTCCAGCATTGTATCCTTCATTCTTTTAACAAAAAAGAACTCTGATCTGACCGATAAACACATGAATGTTACAAGCACGTTTGGGTGATATTATTACTTTGAACAGCTAAAATTCGAGTGCATATTGTACTCATATATACTTCCCGTCCTAAATGACGTATAGCTTACTTCTCCATGCAAAACTATCTCAAAGTCTTAACCGAATCGATTGCAAATATTACTTATATAAAATGACTAGATTAAGTGACATTCAGTTTACTTCCTCAAAAGCTTTGGTCACGAATCCTTAATGAACTGAACTCGCGATGAACTTTTGCAAACTAACTGCTTTATGTATCGTGTGATTCGCTTCCCCAAGTACAATAGTCTCAAAAATCACTGGTCTGTTTTTATTTGATTCCCCCATTTAAGTTAGTGGGCTTTTTAATCTATTTGTCATAGACTTACAGAAAATGAACGGATAAGCAAGGTCAAATTATAAAATCCAAAGGGTGAATCATATTTTTAAAATGTTGAAAACCTTTGCAATAGTCATTTTCATTTTCATATAATCATTAACACCTAAATGTCAGCATTCAGACAGTTATGAGCTTCTGTAATGTTACGATAAAAGAGATGTTAATAGTTCTATCCAGTTTTTCTTACAGTCTGTGATAAAAATTAACTTGAAATTATTGAACTTATGTACATTTACTCATGACAAGTTTAGAAACAAAATGAAAATTATTTTGAATTATGAATCAATTTATTGAAGCCTTTTTCTTAGTTAATAGAAAGTATTCCTATTAATTACGGCTGCACACGATTGATAATTAAATAATTCTCGTACAGATTTAATTTTTGAAGATTTCTACGTCACATTTTTAAGTTCAAGATCATGGATCGATCGAAGTTAGACATGAACACCGTTGGATTCCCACTCATTGATCTAGAGGTTAAGTGTTCGGGCACCAAGTGGAATGTCTTGGGTTCGAGTCTTGCGTGCAGAATCACGGATGCGGGATGCCTAGGAGTCTCACACTAGTACAAAATGGCTATTTAGTGCTTCCAGGCTTCTAATGGTATTCTAACTTTGATCGACTCATGAATTCAATTGTTAAAAAATGTATGTTCATCTTGATAAAGCAACTGTAAAAGAGTTAGGAAAAT
Source organism: Schistosoma spindalis (assembly GCA_946903255.1). Classification (NCBI taxonomy): domain Eukaryota; kingdom Metazoa; phylum Platyhelminthes; class Trematoda; order Strigeidida; family Schistosomatidae; genus Schistosoma; species Schistosoma spindalis. The sequence continues at coordinate 8,946,802 of OX336418.1, read as the reverse complement.
CGGAAGAAGAATGCTTAATAACGAATATATCTGGTGAGACAGCTCTGAGGTTACAGTTATTTATAAATATGGCAACTTCAATATTCAGTCTAGCAAACCTGTCTATTATTAAAGTCTATCCCGACACAAATGACTCTTTAAATCTAATCGGTATATGATATCAATAATCAAAGCAATTTTTTATGTTACTAAACGTTTTACTATCTTAACTTTAAGGCATTTATGAATTATCCAATACACTGTAAACCGTAAAGTACAGTTTTTTGCATATATATGTACTTAAAAGGCAGGCAAATGCTCACACCGTAGATCGACTTACGTATGGAAAATACATTTCCATCTATCAAGCTGATGAATGATGGAAAATTTAAAATTTCAATTGCAATTTCTTATTTACGTTTAATATAATGATAATTATAAATAATTTCCAATATTTTACAAACTCTTCTTCTGATTGGTACAAACAAGACTTCATTCTTTTCTCATTAATACATCCTGATGTAACGTGTATTGTACGGCTTGTTGAATAGATTTAATTGAAATTTTTAAGCAGCTAGCTTTTTTTTTTCTTGATTTGATCTTTAATATTTATCAATTTCATCTCTGAGAGACATTAGATAAATATCCAATAACTATCAATCAGTCTTAGATACCATAGTGAAATGAAGTGAATATGGTTATTCATTTAGTACACTATTTCATAAATATTTTTAAGAAAATAAATCTCATATAATGAGTTGAAAAAAAGTAATTATGTTTTATTTCAATAATTTTGTGAATTATTTCACTCCTTCATACTTCCGATGGGTTGATTAAAATTAATCAGTTAGTTTAATAAAGATAGATGTGTAAATTTTATTGTTCGTCAAGAATAGACGAAAATATTCTTAGAAAACCGAACGAATATTTGAATGACTGAAAAGAATGTCATTAATAAAATATGAAATATTTGAAAATTTTTATTACCTTAATTCTAAATGAAAAATATAAATTGGTCAATGAATTTTTCACCAAGGATAGTAACAGTCTGAAATGGATTTTAAAATTTATGAATTTATAGGCTTTTAATCAAAAGATCAATAAACTTAGGAAATAAAAATATATTGTAGAGATTAAAGAATTCGAAGTTTCAAGTCATTGACTAACCTTAGTTTGACAATTATTGAAGTGAGAATAGTATTAGAAAGCTATTTAATTCGATTAAACAGTAGACACCTTTGAGTCCTCCAGGTATTGGTCTCTGTATACGTAATGACGTAGTTGTATAACAGAAACAAGTTATTGATTTTGGACTTCAAACACTGTTCGTGGTAAATATAAATACCTAATGAGCTCTTTCTGTATATTTATTTGAGAATGTCAGAAAAAAGACAACTGGTTAACTTCATGCACTAAATATAGGCTGTAACAATAAAGAAAATTGAAGAAAATCATTAGGTCCTTTTGTGCTTCTGTTTCTATCACTGAATAGTCTTTTATTATCTAGAATGTCGAGTTAAATGTTTTAGCACCATTATTAATTTTCAAAATAGGTGAGACTATAACTTATGGACGACCTTTGCACGACTCTAGACTGACCTCAAGAGTGTCCATCTAATAACCAGGACCTAATGAGGGTTATAAACCTGTGTGAGGAATTGGAATTGTGATTTACAGTTGATGATTGAGGTCAGAAATTAGATTTAGGGTTCTCATCACGAACTGACATCAGCTATAATGCCAAAACTATGTTTATCCGAATCAATGGGTGAATTTCGCGCCAAAATCCGAGACCTGTTATCTTATACTTAATTGGTTCGCCCATAAATTATAGTCTCGCCTCAAACTCTTTAGTCACTTACTCACTAGTTATCCTTCGTAAAAATGTATACTTTTAAATTTAAGGATTGATTCCATTAAATAATTGTTGGCCTTATAACCCTTATACTTTCATATTTTATGGAATTTAACTAACCTTATCATTCGGTTCCACATAATATATAATAAAGATTTTATCGAGTCCTAGAAATTTTGGCCAGAAGATTTACTGGATACTATTAGCCTGTGTGTACAGAAAGTTTATTATGAAACTTAAAAGTTTTTCAAAGTTTATTTAAGACATAAAATAATTGGTGTAATTGGTCACCATTAGTGCGGTATAAGACAAGGTATGTTGGTAATGACATTTAGAAAATAAGAAAGAAATTTATTCATACAAAGAGAAATTTCAAATAAATAAACGGTGGTAAGAAATCTTTTTAATATGTAAGGTGATTGGTTAACATGTGTTAGAGATTACGAAATCACTAATCCTTGTGTTCTAGGATTGTCATACCAATCGAATCATAATCCCTGTTTCCAAATAAAAATTAAGTGGTCTCAGAATCAAATACAAGGTGCTAATACCGGTACTGAGCGTATTTTCAGCGTAAACTACTATCGAACATAATAAGTTTCAAGAATCTTCAGTACAATTAAGCTAGCTTGCACAATCATACAACAATACTAATGTGAAAGACTCATTACATACTCAATTAATTTCAGTCAACCCGTCACAAAAAAATCAGATGGCGATTAAAATAAATCTCCATCATCATCATCATCATCATCATCATCATCATCATCGTCTCATTTGTCAGGCCTACAACATCGTTCATGAAATAATTCAAACACATAATCGCTTGGCTTCCTTCAAACGCACATTATAAAGAGTTCATAAGAAATGAATAAATCTAATTTTGTTTGGGACTACTACTGACTGGATCTGAAGATTTTAAGTAACAAAACTAAAATATTTTCGATATCAGAAGTGGTTTTGTGGATATTATAGTAATTTTAATAGTTGAGATCATGATTCAGTTGAAGCTAGATCATCATGGAAAACATGAGAGCACTGGATGACCGTTTCAACCGAGTATGGGACTCCTCAGCACTGCGCATCCACGGTCTCGCCTCGCGAGATTCGAACCCAGGACCTAACAGTCTACCTCGCGAACGCTTAATCACGAAGTTGTTATAATTACTAAAAATACTATAATGTTCACAAAATCCCTTCTGACGGTCTCCAAGAGGTATTTCCTGGAGTTCTAGTGAGAAGCAGTGACCAGTGGAGTTCAACAAATTCTGTTGTGAGATAGTAACTCACTCAAGTCAATGGTGGATGTGTCTCTCAATTTCGTGGATTAGTTTAAGTTAGGCGTTAACACCGTAGGATGCCGGTCAGCTCAGTGGTCTAGCGGTTAAGCATTCGCATTTGGGACTGATAGGTCCTGGATTCGAACCTCGCGAGTCGGGATGGTGAATGTGCACTGCAGAGGAGCCCCATAATAAGACGAAACGGATGTCCAGTGCTTCCAGGTTTTTCATGGTGGTCTAGCTTCGATTAACTCATAACCTCAACTATTAACTTTAAAATATATTCAATGTTCCTAAAGTAAAGTCATTTCAATGTACCAACAAATATATCATGAGAGTAATTCGCATTTCGTAGAGCTTTTTGATTGAGAAAGTCAAGTAGAATTTAGTTTTGTAATCTTAACATTATTAGTGAATTCCGTTAAATACGTTGTTAAAATTAAAACAGTTAGTCTAATTTTTTAATGTGAGATTGTTGAGAAAATGATTAATAATTCTGTTAAGTATGAATCAAATTTTAGGTCGACGAAAATTGGTTTTTCTGGAAAACTTCAAATAAACATCAACATTATAATTACCATTAAAATACAATAAAAGCTCTCTTATGTTATACCATGGTATAAACTTTAATGAGTTTTTAACGTGAGTACAGCATCATGATGTAGAATAGATTACAGTATCTCGAATGTGTAATAAATTCATTCGAGGAATTATTTACATTATTTAAGAATGATATTCATCATCAATAGAAATCAGTAGACAGTACCGTAAGAATTTTAAAAGCACTGAGTAGCTATCAATGTACATTCCGCCTTTAGTGTTGATCGAATTCTATCGACCAAGTCACATTTCGTTCTACTAATCTAATTGACTCAACATATCGTGCGCTAGGTTGCGGTGTAAAGTGGTAGTTAGGAAAAATCAACAGGAAATCCTGGATCTAGGCACACGTCAGCGCCTTGATCAAAAGAGCCCTATCACTAGGATGGACTTGATTTATGTAACAATGGTCATTGTTCAGTGACCAATGAATTTTAGATGCATATAAATCCTACAAGCAGTCATCCATGACCCGAGTAGCTCAGTAGTAACGTCTCCGACTGTGAAGGTAGGTAACACTGGGTCGAATCCGTCAGAGTAGACTAATCCCCTCAAGATTAGAGGTAAGCCTTTCTGATGAGTGTCAAGTAGATCGAACATGAAGTTTAGATTTTTCTGTTGACTACTTCTAACCGCCTCTTTACATTAGGAAGTGTTGATGCATGACAAGTACAGACCTTACTAGTACAAGTAAAGGATATCAGCTTTATGATGTAGAAATGCCTCACTAAAGAGACACTTTATTTGAGATATATTAATTTCATTTTTTATATTTAATAAAGCTGTTATTTACACTCTGGTTAACATGACCTACAAAAATTTCTTTTTGTAAAAGGTGAGATTACTTAGAGTAAGACTCTAATCTTATTTTGATACATCTTCATCTACACTTTTGTACATCATGAACATTATGTTGGAATGGTATGTATATCCATATTTTTAACATATTATTACTGATACTTAGTGACAGTGGTAACCCTAATATTTTGTCATAAATTACAGAGTAACAAAAATATAAAAGTAATGTACCTTGAGTTGACCCCGATTAAATCAACTATTCATCCGTAAATGTACGTAACAGTTATTTTATATAATCATTTTGTGTTTAACTTAGTCTATGTGATACACATCTTTTGGCAAACATTTTGCGTGGTTTGTTTAAAACTAAAGTTGAATACGAAAAAAATGATTATTGATGGTAACTCGTACGTGGATTTATTCATCTCACTAAACGTTTGTTTCGTAAATGAACTCCCATCTGATTACAAATTCACTGAAATAAAGAAATACGATCTCTATTTATAGTAATTTGCAAGAAAACACGTAAATTAGTTATTGTCCAGTGCTCAGTAGTGACTAATTTCTGGGTTTAATTACAGGAGTTCTTGTCAGTAGCCATGATTAGTAGAGTTCAAGCATGTCTCATGTGAGACAGTTATCCTTCACAGGCAATTCAAGGAGATCGCGTGACGTTGCGAATTAATTGATGTTAGACAAACATACCATTGAATACTGGGTTTGGAGTATAGGTGCTCGTCACGAGACCCAAAGATTCTGCGTGCAATCCGTGATGGGGCTGTGGTTATAAAAGGCTGAGAAGTCGCATACTGTTACGAAGTAACTGTCCAGTGGTTAGTGGTCTCCAGTGAATGTCTAATAAGGATCACTTCATAATGTAAACTATGAGAAATTAGTAATTTTGAGAAAACCCTTGCACTAATAGTAACATTTGTTGTGTAAACCAGAATTCAGTAATTTTTATGTATTTAAAAGTAACCGTGTGTGTTAGTCTTACTAATAACATTCTATGAAAGTAGTTATAAGCTTCATATGAAGAAATAAGTTTCAGTGTGTTCATCTGAGTTATGAGTTTGAATAGAGTTTAATCTATTCCATATTACTGTGTTACCCTCAATAACATAATCGAATATGGTAGGTTATCTTATGATATTTAGTAGGCATTAAATTTTAGATTTTTAAATCTGGATTTTATTGATGTAACATTGTGATTTAATTGAATATATTCATTTCAATAGGAAAAAATCTTAATTTGTAATGGTTTGTGTTTTATTATTGTTGATAATAAAGACTGAAATAGATCAGTCTCTACTGATAGATAGGCAAACAAAACGGATAGTCTCTGTGTTCGCAGTTAGCCAAAACCTTTTCTTAACGTTGGATAGAAGCTAACATTGGAATCTAGTAAGCTCGTTTTTATCCTATTTAGGACTCATCAACTGAATGTACCTCCATCCCAGTATTTACATTTATAATGCGATTCATACTGACTCCCTACCTTTCAAACATCAACACATTTTTTCACAGAGCAACGATGAGAAAGTAAAACCATTTACAAATAATGTTTGTGAACGTTTCACAAGCAAGTGATTATCTAAAATTAGCAGCTCAGTGGTGAATACGTTTGTGTTTGTAACGACAGGTAATCTCAATACAATGTCATCTCTTGAATAAAGATACATCCAGCTGAACAGTTCCAGATAGAAAAAACGCATTTCCTGCATTCCATTGTTAGCCACTACCGAAATTTCATAAGGATAAGTTAATTTTCAGTAACTACATATTTATAAATTCACTTGGTGTTGTTATACTTGTGTCTTCTCATTGTTACTTAGAACTGAAATTGATCAGTCTCATGTTGGTATATGTTCATCTTGTGAAGATTGTCTCGATATAGCCTTAAGTCAAAAGATTTTTAAGCAAAGATGGATAGTGGCTAGCAGTGGAATCCAGGATGCAAGGCACTTCGTCCTATTTGGGACTTATCAGCTGGATGTACCTATATCCCAGAGTTGATTTTCATTCTGAGACTCCAACCCAGCACCGTTTGCTTCAAACGTCATCGCATTATCCACTTATCTACTGATTCCTGATGGCCACCTGCTTGTGCAATGTGGTGAAGTTTAAATTCACTTCATCAATTGCAGTCCTAAATAACAATGGGAAGATACAAGTAAAACAACAAGTGAATTTAAACCTCACCACGTTGCACAAGCTAAGTAAATAACGCGATGACGTTTGAAGCAAACGGTATTGGGTTGGAGTCTCAGAATGAAAATCAACTCTGGGATATAGGTACATCCAGCTGATGAGCCCCAAATAGGACGAAGTGCCTTGCATCCTGGATTCCACTGCTAGCCACTATCTATGATTAAAATACATATTTATAAATTATGAGCTTTCTCTAGATTGCTGAAATATATTGACATTTTGATATGACAGGATGAAAAGTCAAAATTAGATTGATTTACTTATGAGTTTTGTTCAACATTACTTCCGTTTTGATAGAATGTAATGATTACTCAATGTAGTATTTGTTTTGTTTTCTTGTATAATATTTGATTCTGTATAATATACGATATTCATGTATTAAAAACTGATATGAACTACACTAAGCATATGATTTGTTATAACTGTAAGTATTTTTCATGAATGTGATTTATCCTAATTATCAATCAGAAATAGGTGTATGAATGTATATATATAAATGAGTATATTCTCGAACAAGCTTGTCGTGGTTGTTCGTGTTTCTGGCTGCTTGAAGAATATATTTCCCTCTTCTGAACTTCAACTTCACTCTTTGGTTAACGAGGCCGATATTCGTCAATATGGCTAACTTATCTATGATTGTGTCTCAAAGTCTTCGTTCTATTCTCCGATTAGATGAACTCTTCATCTCTTCAAGCACAGCATATTTATAAATGTCTAGTAAAAAAATGGTTGCAAGATAAATAATTAGTTATATGGAGTGAGTACATCTAATTTCAAGCTTATATATTATGAAACTTAAATGCTATACAAAAAAATACCATTATATATATTGTCCCCTATTCAATAACAGTATCGGAAGTAATGTTCTTTTTTTTTTATCAAATTCCTATAACTTGGCAAGGTGAACCAACCAACAAGGTAAGTATGATTTCTTGTCATGAAATAATTGAACCATATATGTATAGTCTTTACCGTAAAGATATTTCAATTGTCTTTTTTGATTACTTGGAATTACGAAAGTACAAATCAATTTTCTTGATCACTAAAATCTTTTGAAACATATAAACTGGGTTTTAAGAATGAAATATTTTATTAGAAAAGAAAATTTTAGCTAATCTTGAAATTAATCAATATAATTTAGTTTGTTTCAACTTAATTTAACCATGTAAAAAGTAGTAAGTTCAATTATTTAACGTTTTTATTGTTTAGTGTTATGCAGGTATTTGTTTATATTAGTAATAATTTAATTTGATAGTTGAATTCATGAATCAATAAAAGCTAGACTACCATGGAAAACGTGGAAGCACTGGTCTAGCTTAAATCGCCTCATGATCTCAACTATTGAACTTACTGTAATCTTCAGAAAACCGCTTCTGACACTGAAAGTTGTAAATGTATACCTTATGTAAAAGAACATTCTATAACATTGATTGTGACAATAGTTCAAACGGCCAGAAACAAGTGATTACATAATGAGTAGGAATAAAATGAGTAGAGCTCATTTAATAAAATAAGATTATTAATTTGGAAGATAGTTGATATAAAACTCAATGATGTATGAAAGAGTTTAAATAAAAATAATAAAAGACTTTAAGATGTAGAGAAGGAATATTTGTCATAGGTTGAAGGAAGCAGCTGGTGAGAACCTACGAAATAAAATGAATTCATGCTATTCTGCTAGATTCTTTGTATTACTTATGCCTTCTGTATTCGAATGCCTAAATTATTTCGTGTTGACATAGATTTCAAAGATTAACCGCTAGACCAAATCTATCATTAAGTAGATCGAAGGGTGAAAGACGTGTTGGAATTTTTTCCTTTGACTAATTTCTGAGGGACCTGAAAAAATATGTTGATGTATTTCAACGAAGGTTAAAGAAATGGGGAATCCTATAACTATTTTATGGATTATTGATATGTATATTTTTACTGTATAATTATCAAGTTAATGGATTATTATGTCTTTATTATTCTGTTTATTATCTGCCTTCACTTAACCCACTAACTGTTAGTACAAGTTTTATTATTCCTAATTTAAGCCCAACAACGCAGGTCAGATAAATAATTGGTCACGTCTAGGACACTAGGCTATAGAAGTAATGGTTGACACGGAATAGATAAATCTATAATTAGAATTCTTTAACATACGATGTCGACCAGCGATTTCAAGCTATTACAATTTCGTCGTTATATTCATGTCAAGTTATTCATTGTTAATCACAATAAAATAATTCGGCCATTAAATGTCTTTGGAAAATCTTGTAGAATTCCTTTATTCTATGTATTGATTAGGTAAATTTTCAGTGGGTAGCTTGCGATACTAAGGCAATCTGATGAATGTGGAAGTCTAAATGTTTTCTTTCCAAGTGTAACCCTCAGCCAAAAGATTTCATTTGAAGAAGTCAGCCAAAATAGGTTTAAAAGCTTATCGAGGGGCAAAAATTGATAGCTTTATAACTTAAGTGAATACGTTATAAATCTCGCTTGACAGTGTCATATAAATCTGGGTGAAACTTTATTTTATAGACGACCTTTGAACGTACGTTTAAGTGACCCTGAGAACATTAGCCAATCAGAAGAGAGTTGGTATAAAGTAAAAATATATCATAAAAAACTGATGAATTACGATGGATATTCTTCTTTCACATGATTTAGGAACTTGTTAAGGTTTGATAAAGGTTCAGAAGTTTTGAAATCATAATGCATGCGGTATAGGAACTCGTCCATATGGCTCCATAATAATCGTCCTCTGGAACCGTGGTAGGGTCTTAAAAATTACTTCAGCCTAGACCACATGCCTTCAATATTGTTTGTATGAACCCCCATCAGTGGATCGACAAAATGACGTTTGTGCACTACAACATGATGCACAAAGCCAAGTCTCGAGAGGCGTCTATACGCTTTCCAATCATCGGTATAGATCGTGGTGCTAGGCTGAACGTACTTCTTGATGATTGGTATTATTGTCGTAACCTTACGGTTTCTTACTCTTTGGAAATGTCCCTTTTGAGTCGAACGATCATAAAATCCAAGTACCTGTCAAGTATATTCACGGAAGTGCTACTTACGCATTCATACCACTGAATGGCGGAAGTTTCCGTGACATCTGCAAAAGCCGCAGCTAATGTTACTGGAGACTTTATGATCCAATTTGCCACAATTATCTTGATTTGTCTAAGCCTGAGCCGTGATCGCGCAAAGAAAGTGCCAGTTCGAGCAGATTTTTTTCTCCAACATATAGTACAACGAAATACAATATCATCACGGTAGTCTGCACATCGTGTTGCAGTCATTTGATTGCCGCAGTCACAGACACAGGAACTTCTTAATAGTCCCATCTGTTGTAGTCGCTCAACAATCACCTCTTCTCTGAAATCTGCTGTAAAACGATCGAATGTGAGCATCTCGAATCGAACTTAGCGCCGTGACCTTGAACTTCCTCAGACGCCTCTGATTGGCTCGTCCATAAATTAGAGTCCTACCTAAATCTGTATTGAAAGTTATATTAATGTTAGGAAAAATGGAGCTTTCGAACAGTGATCTGTTTTGGTACAATGTCATTATGAATTTTTTTGTCTTAAGAAATTCTCAGTAATAACACAGAAGTTTTGTATGGGTTGTTTGATTTGTAATTTATATTACAAAATCTCTTTCTCTCATTGTAATCAAAAGCTCAGTATCATCCAACTTTTAGAAAACATCTTGACTTTTGAGTAAGGAACCAACAGTTTTCTATAAACAGTAACTATCCATGTTCGCTATCATCGAACTTCAAAAGAAGCGAGTTATTCCTTTTGTATGTTCATTGATACTTTTCGAGAAAATCTATATACGTTCATTTAACACAGCTTAGCAACTATAAAAATGACATACATGAGTACCTTTTATATATTTCTTTACAGATTAGGAGTTTGATAAAGTTAACCAGTAATATATTTGTCGCCACAACTTTTCACTTGTACTAAGAAAATGGGTGATACATGTTCTATTGTTATATACTGAAAACTGAAAACGATATACATCTTTTACGATTACTAGCGTATACATTCTTGAGATAGTGATAATATCTGAAGTTGTGTAATGATAGTCTTCTTTATAATCTTAACTACTCAATAAAATTCACAAAACAATCTCAACCATCACTAATGAATTGATTTATATGATGTGATTACTATATTGACTTATTTGGCACTGTTATTATAGACAATATAATATAGAATCCTTCTTGTGATGTATTATCTGAGCTAGACAGATCAATTATCGTCCTGAATAACACCATCAATCACTTCTGAATTAAGTAAGTGCTATTAATATTGTTTAGAACTATGGGGAGGGTTTCGAAACTCAGTTATCTAGATAAGAAAACAGGATGCCACTACAGAAGTGTATTTTACAATTAACAAAACTAATGAGTTTGTAGGTATCATTACCAAGGTTTGATTTGATAATTTCGAATAAATTGAGCATTGGGTTGATTGTTATAAATAAATAATATATTTGTAATATCCCAATGAGTAGAAAATCTAATTTTCTACTCATTGGGATATTACAAATATATTATTTATTTATAACAAAACTAAGTTTGATTTACATTTTTATAATATTGTTAGTCAGAATTAAACTCATCAATGTACGAAGCAACTCAATCGACAATTATCTACTAGTATTTACTATTAAGTGATTTATACCGCTATGCAGGTAAACTTTTCTGGAATATCAATTATTTATAATATTACTTTATTGCTAATGAATATGTCATAAATTATTTTATTAATAGGAAATCCGTTCTGACTGATGTTACATATTCAAGTATAATTCATATGATGTTGAAATCCATTTATTTTAAAAATCATTTACATCCGGTTACATAAACCAAATACTAACTCCATATTTTTCCTTGTTTACTAGAATATGAATGTTCTAATAGCAGTTTATGGATTGACACTGAACTTTAAGTAAGTAACTGTAATAACGTTTTCTCAGTCTAGAGTTGTGGAGATTAGTAAATGTTATCGAAATAACAACCCGACCCCAGTTAGAGTGCCATCAAAAACCTAAAGACACTAGACAGCTGTTTCGTCATATTACCGAACTACTCAGACGTGTGCATTCACGACCTCATTATGGCAAACCGAACCCAGGACCCTCCGTATTGTGAGCAGCCACCTAGCTCTTAGACCACTGGTCCAGAATCTGATGGTGTATCCGCCAAATATAATATCAGATTTCCATGGTATATAATGAATTGATTTAAGTTGGACCAGTAAATTACTGGATACCGACTCAGTGCTATGGAGGCTAAGTGTTCCGGCTCGAAAGCGGAATTTAAGGATTAAATTACCAGTTTTAGAGTGGTGGATGCGCGCTGCTGAGAGGTTTCACATTATGACAAAACATCTGACATTTTTAATGATTGTCCAACCTGAAACCTTTCGTAATATCAATAACGTTTTCTTATCAACCAAGTGAACAGAAAATAGGAATTAGAAACGAAGAAATCCAAGTGATATTTAACTGTGACTTAAAATACGATATTGAGCATAATAATAAGATTGACTAATACCCCTCCAAAGTTACCTTCAACCACGTCTATAAATTGACATATACCATTGCATGCGAAGAACAGAAAGTTTATACTGGGTTTTTTGAATACCTTAGGAGAAAATCTTATCTGAAAACAGGCAAAGCCTTTATAAACGCAGTTGTCAGGCATCATTTGAATAGTGAACATAAAAAGAATAGAAGTTATACCTCTAATATAATTAGCAGATAACAAACGCTAATATCACATCGTTTATGACCTGACTTAAGCATACAGAAGGAAAGCGCTAAGTGTTAATCAAATAACCTTTAATAACTTGTCAGTCCTTCTCTTTTTCCGTCTTCTGATACATAACTCTTTCATAATCTTATTGTTGCCCATATATTAATTCGGTTTTGTTCTTAATCATGTTGAACAATTATGCAATCACTTATAATTTAAGCTTAGTTCACTTTACCTCCATGCTTATATATTTTGTTATGTCTAACTTATAAAGTCAGGCATAATACCTATCAAAATTAAACATTTTGAAACGGAAATAAAAGTTGGTTACGTAGAATTAACGTTTTATATTAATATTTATATTATTCATTTGAGAACTGTGAATACTGTGACAGTCTTCAAAATTTTTTTATTTGTTTAAATTAATTAGTTATTACTTTGAGCCGCACTACTTATTTAGGTACATTTTATAAAAGGCTTATAACTAACTTAAGCGGCGACACCGCAGCTTTCGGTGTCATATTCAACTTGTTTATCTTTTAACTAAACAAGACAGTCACATTGGGTTTAATACAAATAAATCTTCATATAATTCACCAGAATATGTTGTAAATCATGAATACAACACTAAGAGTAAATGGTTGCAAGGACAGTACCAAAGAAAGAAATTTCAGGTGATTATTATTGAAAGGTACGGGTTATTATACGTACTTTAAAGACATCTTTTTTAAAATAAGTATCCTATTTAAATACTTAATTACAATGGAACGTGATGAAATATTTCACGCTATAGGTTGACAACTTTTTAATATTAACATACAAGATATTGAGTATGTTTAATGAAATATTGTAATATACTGTTACAATGATCGAACGAAGACTTATGAAAAATAGTGGTTATCACCACAGAGTCTTTAACCAAAGAATATCATAGAACGATAGGACTGATCCGGATATTCAAAATATTTAGCATGTAAATAAATAAAATTTAAATTTATTTAAAAGGGAAGTGAGGGTGAGACTCGAATTTATGAACGACCTTTGAACGAATCTTAAGTGACCCTGATAAATATTAGTCAATCAGAAAACAGTAAATATAGAGTAAAAATATATTATACAAAACCAAAGAAATAAAGTGTATACATTTCTTTTACATGGTTCAAAAACTTGACAAGGTTAGAAAGAGGTTCAGAGGTTCTAAAATCGTAGAGGAAATCATCCATATGTCTACAGAATAGCCGGCCGCTGGAGCTATGATAAAGTCTCAAAATCTCTTTCAGCCTCGACCACATAGCTTCAATATTGTTTGTGTGCACTCCTGTTGTTGAGTTCACAAAATGCTACTTGTGGATAACGACACGATGGACATAACCAAGCCTATGTAGGAGTCTCTCTCCAAACATCCGTATATATTGTAGTACCTGGCTGCAGCCAGTGTTACTGGTGCTTTTATTATCCAGTCCGCAATAATTGTCATAACTTGCCTTAGTTATGAATTATATATAGGGTTTTCGTCACGAACTGGCATCAGCTATAATGCCAGACATCTATTTAGCCAAATGGATGAAAGTTTTTCGCGCCCAAATCCGAGATCTGTTATTTTATAGCTGATTGATTCGTCCACAAATTATAGTCTCGCCGTTTTATTTGTTATAGCCGCTCTTTTATCACGTTTTGTACAAAATTCCCTGTGAACCGATCGTACGTTAGCATTAAGCACTGAAGTTAGTGCCGTGACCTTGAAATCTCTCAAACGCTTCCCATTGGCTCGTCCATAAATTACAGTCTTGCCGAAGTGAGTATAAAGTTTGGAATTTTTTGTAGGTCAATCAAATATAGACTTGTCTATACTGCTTACCCATTTGCTTATCGTGTCAGACACATGATTAAATATACATAGCATAATTTAAAGTATGTTATTTAAATAAACAGTGTAATAAAACGAACTTGTCTACAAGTCCGATCAGTTCAACTATTTTAATAAAAAAAACGGTATTCCATATATTGGACGAAACCTAGGCCCAAGGTTTTCTTTTGACTACCTCAAACTAGAACTTCGCATCCCACTATGATGCATGCTATATCAAGGGATCTAGACTTGTGGTCACATTGCAAATCGATCCATATTATTCTATCAGCACTTAAAGGCCTAGACAATATCACATTGCTAATGATTCAATGATTAACTGACTCTTTATACCAATATACTGCGATTCATTTAATTATTATCATTCACATGATACAGTGACTCTTGTGACCATCACCTTTAATTACTACTTTAGTAATGATTACATTTGAATTTGCAATATTTCTTCTCTATTAACCATTAGTTGGATTTTTCAATAGGAATTTCCGCCTTATAGAGAATCCATTTTGTTGTCTTCTGTATAATTCCTGTTAATTAAGTAACCATGTTTGAATTTTGCCTCGTATTTATAATTAAAGTCCCTCGAAATAGTTAATTTTACTCAAGATGCTTGTTTGTTTATAAGTTAATACAATATAGCTTACTATTTCTTTATTATCCGGAAATGAATCTTATAGTGTATTCCTACGTCGGTCGTTCACGCTCACACGACATTCACTATCTCTGCCAGATATACCATTTTCACTATTCAATTTCACTTAATTTTTTTGCTCAATATTGATATTTATTCTTGTGATGGAGGACCGATCCTTACGGTATCCAGACGTTTGATTTCCAGTTGTGGTGATTAAACACGCTTTTTCGAGCCTTCCTCTAATTGTCTCTCCCAGAGATTCCTCTCTCATGGAATCTCAGCTGATTGCCTGCCTTCTTCGTCCCTGGCTGATTTCTCTAGCTTACTAAATTTCCCTGCCATTTTTTGTCTAGTTCCTTCTCTTGCAACTTTTTTCGCTATCGTTGCTAGCTCTTCCACGTATTTCTGCTCATCGGCTTCAATGCTACTCTTCACTTACTTGTTCACTTCTCTGTATTCTGCTTGTGCCTCGACGTTCTCTGTTGTTGTTCGTCTTTTGTTTATTTCTGTCTTCTTGTTCTTTTTCTCTTGAATCTTGTACCGGGTTTCCATAGAGACCCATTCTTGCCGCCCAGAACTTCATGACATGTTGAAATTAGTGCTTGTTTGATCCGTTTCCAGTTGTCTTTCATAGTAGTTTGTTCTTCTTTCAATAGATCCTGCACGGCTTGGAACGTGTTGTTGAGAGTTAACTTGAATTCGTTGAGTTTGTCAGTCTGTCGAAGAAAGGTTGTATTGAACCTCTGTAATGCTGTTTGTCCATCGTTTCTTTAACTTCAGTTTCATCTTGGCAAACACCAGGTGGTGATCTGAAGCTACGTCAGCTCCTCTCCTGGTTATCACATCTTCCATTGACCTTGTGAGTTTTTCAATAACGCAAATATGATCGATCTGTTTCTTTGTAGTGTGGTCTGGTGAAAGCCGTGTAGCTTTGTGTATGCGTTTGTGTGGAAATATTGTGCCACCTATTACCAATTTATTGAATGCACATAGATTTACAAATCACTCCCCATTTTCATTCCTTTCTCCCAGTCCATGTCGTCCCGTGATATCATCATATCCGTTGTTGTATATTCAAACTTTGGTGTTTGGATCTCTCATATGACCTTGGTTTGTCTACCCACTTTTGGTGCCGAGGATACTTGTCTAATCTTGATTTAGACCTTGATGCGATAGGTTGATCGGCTTAACCTTGAGACTAGTACGCGTGAGTTTGAGATGAGGTAGAGAGAAGAAAAACTATTCTGTCACCTGATTGGTGGACAAGCGCACGAATGAGAGAAGGCAAGACGATTTGGAACACTTCTCGATCTATTCCTGATTTCTCTGACTTCCTGATTTAACTGATTTCACTGAATTCGGATAAGAGTAAAAAGGTACATGAATAAGTAAGTGAATAACCCGATCGCAACGTACAATAATTAGGAAAAATACAATCATGTCCAAAGCTGCGAATTAGAGTAGAAAATAGGGTGCAAAATAATATGTTTAAATTACAATAGCTTCGGAACAGAAAAGGGTATGGCAGTGAATGATACATTGAACGAAAGCTTATGTTCTGTAGAATAGATTAGGGACGAAAATAAATGTTGTTGTTTTACAAGCTTTGAATAAAATGAAATAACGTCCCGATAAACAGCCTTCGTAGTTTGTCAGGGCTTCTTATTTCCCGGTTCACATCAATCTCCCATCAGGATTTTCAGGTCCTTTGTTGAACAATTAGACACACTCCCAGAACTGATCTTTATCGTCGTTGCTATGATTGCTGCCTGCATAACATTGGATAATTTTCAATGTAATTCTCTTCTATGTTTTGAATGATGCTCTGATGATCCTGGACCCATGAGATTCTCATTCTAAAAGTGCATCTCGTGCTTCCATGGACTGCATAAGAGCAACTCCCTGAATGTGAGAAACATTGCCCTTTTCGTGACCAGAATACTGAAGGATCTATCTCGAATCCATCCTTTTTTGTCCACCTTGGGTCCCATGGGTTTCACTGATTCCGAGTACTGTCAGGTTGTATCTCCTCGTTTCCGTAGCTATTTGACTGCCTTTCCGGAGGTCAGAGTTTAAATTGTTTATTCTGGCTAGTGACATTTTAGCAGTGTTATTTTTACGGGATGGGGTTGGTGACACCCTGCGAAACTCCTCTCCTTTACCCGAAATTGGGACCGGCAGTAGCCACAGAAGATCTACAAGCGGAGTTCCAAATAGTACTGACTGATTTTAATATATCATAATCCGAAATAATAATATTATTGATGAATGATATTACTGACCTAACGAAATATGTCACAACCTTAATGACAATATGTTCATTTGATAGCTTTTTCTCAACAACCATTTCCTTATACATTTTATGCAGTTGCCAATAAATTTCGAGCCTACAGCAGTTACAAACTATAGTGATACAAAGATAGGTACTTGATCAGGTAGGGCACAAGGTGAGAATAATCCGCTTTCCCTTGTAAAATACCCTTATAAGGCTGTACATTTATAACTATTGTCTGGATTGTCAAACTCAGTACTTTTTCTGAGGTAACGCTTACAGCAAAGCAAGGACGAAAACAAAATGTCAAACGCTTAAACTGTGTTGACAGACGAATATGATCCATCAGGATGAGTTGGGAGACCTTATTTTTCAATAGATTATTCCACATAAACACCTGAATCCTGAAGCATCAAAATGATGTATAAATCTATCCTTGGCCAATGGCTACTATTCGAATGCAATTCTTGAAGCTGTTTCACTACCATTGTGGATCAAACATCTGAGTCAAGGGTTTAGGACGTGGCTTTCCAAGAAAACTACTTGTTTATGTGTAGGGCATAGAGATGTACCTCAGCAAATATACCAATGAAATAAAATTGCCGGTTACAAAAATTATAAATTAATCAACCTTCTCAATTACTATATCTTATCCGTATTGTATCAAAATATTTTTTGTTGCAAAAGTCTACTTATTTTTGTATTGAACAATTTACTTATTAGATTCGATATAATTATTTTTTTTAAATTAACATATACAATATAGATTATAGAAGTGTTCATTTTACAAGGGCAAGAGAAAAGTGAAATTTTCAGATCATCATCTGTACATTATGGTAACTATAAAGAGTTGATTGTTTACATACATAGCGAACAACATCTATAATAATTATAATGACAACATCAAAGAACTATACATATAAAAGGATTTCAGGGCTTAATAATAAGAAATTTCCAAAGAGAACAAAAAAAAACGATACAATTTATGTAGGTATGTACAGTAACTAGTTTAAATGTTGTAAAGGATATTATTTTAATTAATAAAAATGTTTTTGTGTTCTTTCTATATTCACTATTTACAGTTCATTTTTAATTACATTTATATGTCACCATTTTCTTTTCACAATTAATAATTGAATAAATGAAAGACAATTTACAATATTCAAGTTTGTTCTTTTCTTCTTTATTGACTGAATGAATATTCATATAACTCCTGTGTGAAAAATAAAATACAATAGAGAAAACATAAATATAACACGTTATTGATTTTTATTACTTAGAAAATATTTTTAACATGAGTAAACATTATTTTGGCTTTGTAACTAAGTGTAGATTTTTTTGATGAACTTTTAAATTGCACTTTTTTAAATGATAATAATCAATGGCTCAGATGTAAGTAGGGAGGTGAAGATATTATTCGGTGAGACTATAATTTATGGACAACTTTTGAGCGACAATAGACTGACCTTGAGAGTGTCCATCTAATAGCCAGGACCAAATGAGAGTTATAAACCTGTGTGAAGAATTAGAATTATGATTTTCAGTTGGTAGTTAAGGTTAGAAATTAGTTTTCGGGTTTTTATCACGAATTGACATCACTTGTAATGGACGTAACGTCAAAATTAAGGATGCTTTCTCAGTTATATATCAAGTATCTAGTAATTTACCAAGATCTATAAGACTGCTTGTACTCGATGTATTTGAAGCGATTGGCATCAGATCTAAGAAACATAACGTCTGTATGTGAAAAAGATATATTCATCATCTCTGTTTACTTTGATATGCATTATAATCGTCTCATTCTTGGTTGGAATTCTATCCTTTTCCAAATCATCATGAATGCACTTCCCCTCAAGTCATTTTTCTCATCGTTGACTCATGCATTAATCATTCTTATTTTCTGGGATATCTTTATCGATAATTATTCTTAATACCATTATCGTGATTATCATCACAATAACGACACAACAATGCCTAATCCATAATAAAATTACCTCTTTACACATGATTTCTAATTACTATTCAGATCTCATCACTTTATTTAAGGCAAATAATCTTTCTTATCCTGTGTATATGACATTTTCTCAACATTATCAATAATGTGATTTTGCACTGACATGCACTTCATTATTTTTAAATAACAACAAAGAGCAATTAGACTTTTAATATTTTATTTACTGCAACACAATGTCATTAACTTTGAATGTTTAACTGTAGTACCTGATGAAGCACAAGTTATCGAAAATGGGTAATTCGTGCTCTAATACTCGTTATCCTTGAGTATTTTTTTTCTGTGAATTTTGTGTGGTCTCTTCATTCCTAAAACAATCATCATCAATGTTTTTCGATTTATTAATTTAACGTAGTAAAAATGTGGAATTCTGAAATACAGTACAATGTTTTTGTAAAACTTATATTTAGGCTTTGTCATTCATTTCAATAGTGGAAAAATTGGAATGAAATTTGCATTCTCTATTTATGTAATATGTACTAACTCAAACTACTGATTTTATATAAATAAAATGGCTTAGCTGACTAGGTATTAATGTCAACAGACATAAGTGTTTTTCCCTTTGTAAACACCTCATCATAAAGGAGAAAAAAAAAACGAATAAGTAACTGAAGATTATGCTTCATCCTAAAGTGTTTGTTATCCAGGTGATTACATATTTGAGAAATGAAGAGGTGATATTTAGGTCACGTATTTACTTCTTAAAGTGATATATCTTTTTTCCTTCAATCATTTCCACTACAATATTTCATCTGTTAAAGTTCAGATCAAAGAAAGAGTTCAACTTATATGCACTGACAATCATTATTATTCATATGACAGTAGTCAACACCAATATAATTAGATTCTGAACATTTGTAATTAAACAACGCGTCACATAGACCAGTGAGGACTTTTCAACATGGTCTACAGAATTCGATTACCACAAAGGACAAGAAAAACACTGGATTCGATAGGACTTAACAAAAAATCAATGTGTGAACGGAGATTATATCTTATTTAAAACTCAAGATGAATTAAAGGCAATATATGTAAGTTTTAAAGTACATCTATTGAATGCATAGCCTTAAATACGTGGTTTAAATGAATTTTTACAAAAACATTTGAATTTACCTGGAAATCAAGGAAAGAATTAAATTTTTTTATTCAATAAATGTAAATGTAAAAGAATTAGCTAATTCGACAATGATGGACAAGGTGTAAAAAAATTTATTTGACAAATTTATAGATTTTAAACTAATATTGTCATACTGATAATAAAATTAAAATCATGTAAATGTCTAATTATTTGAAATTTTTATAGTTTAAACCAAGAACTGATTTTAGATACATTGAAGCACTGCAGAGCAAATAAAAAACAGAATTCCTACAGTTGAACAACATATAGAACTCAAAACAACTGTCAACCAACATTAAGGTCCGAATCTTCAGCACGAACGTAAAGACAATTCCAATGTACGATGCTGAAACTTGACAAACTAACACAACCATAATCAAACATGTACAAGTATTTATAAACAATTATCTACACAGGATACTTAATGTTCGTTGACCCGATATCATCAGTAACAGTCTACTGTAGGAGAGAACAAACCAGCTTCTAAATGATGAGGAAATTTGAAACAGATGTTGGGAGTGGATAGGAAATACATTTCCGAAATCACCAAACTGCATGACGAGGGAAGAGTGGAGTTGTAATCTTGAGTGGAAACGGGAAAGAGGAAGACCGAGAAGCACACTGCGTTGTGAATTGGAACCAGTCGTGAAAATGATGAATAGGAACTGGGAAGAACTCTAATGGATTGTCGAAGACAGAGTTGTATGGAGAATGATGGTGTAAAGTCTATTCTTCTTCCTGATTAGCAACAGGCGTAAGTAATACAACAGTTATTACTGCTATCTTTCACATCTATGACTGTAACATGTGCAACATTGCAATGGTAAACAATTCACACTTATCCCTAATAGATTTTATGTTATGCAAAACACTATTCGCGATGTAATGTTTCTACCTCAATTTGCTGGACTGACATTCTCCACCTAACTATTAACTTACTGTTCACATCTCTATACATTCATTTTTGTTAAATATTCAGTGGTCTAGAGGTTAGTGATTCACACGTTGGACCCAAGGTCCTGAGTTCGAGTCACACGCGCGGGACTGGGTGTGCTTTACTGCTGAGGAGTCCCATACTACTACGAAACGGTCACTCAGTGCTTCCAGGTTTCCAGTAGTGGTCTAACGTTGATCTACTCATGATATCAGTCTAGGTTCAACAATCTCCACTACCCTGTAATGATAATTGTCATTTTATCTATCTAGTCGGATACATTTGTTACCTTCCATTTTTCCGTAAGCTGAACCTAGATCAAACTATACAAATCATAGGAACACAAAATTTTCAGAGTAATAAACTTTAGATAATATACCCACTATTTATATTTCACGTTAGCCTAACTTCCATTCCGTTAACTGTTTCGATATTACGCAATTTACAAACTTTAACTTGTTATCAAACAAAAATTTTTAGTAATTCAATCAAATTTTGATTTACCTTGTCTATCTATTGAAGATTTACATTTTATAGTGAAAAAATAATCCACGACCAAATAGAGTGGTATCAGTAGGCTAAGTGTCCCGAAACAAATTCCCATAATTTCACCTTTTTCGCAAACGGATTTTCATTTAGTCCATACAAATGTAATATACAGAAAAAAACGTTAGATTAATAAAGTTTGAATACAAACAAACTACGGTAAAGTAGGATTTCATGGTGTAAACCAGGAAATCCTATGTTAGTAAAACAATCTTTGAAAATCACGAATCACCGGAAATCTTTTTAGTCCTAGTGTAGAACTCCTCAGTAGTTTGTATCAGTGTACTCACCACTTGTCGAACATAAGACCATCAAATCAGGTCACGACCGCTTCACTGTAAAACCACTAAGCTGGTATGCTATAGTTTACATCTCTAAAATCAGTCAATTTCGATAGTCCTTGGTCATTTTTGAATGTCATTAATAGATGACCATATCACACTCGACATAGTTGAACTCCTATGTAAACTCACTAAGCCAATATTTGATAGAGTACATGCTTAACATAAATATTACCAATATCAGTCTAAAATCTAAATTATGAAATTCGGTTGATCCGTGAAAAATTCAGATGGACTATAAGCATCAATTTATTTTTAATATGATTTCTTGTTTGGGATCTATACATTTATAAATATTGTTTAGATGTATCTACTAACCGTGAAACGTGCAGGGCATAAACTTCCAGTTATAATTTTCTACTTCTATAAAACGTGACCGAATAGCTACATCGAGACAATTCACATAGAATACATAACAGAAAATATGATCACTCACAATTCAATCATGCCAATTAACAACTAGACAACTGAAATACTTTGTGTAATTCAATTAATCGAAAGGTAATTCCAGTAATTTTGGTAATCTATTTATTATACGAAGTATATCAGAAACCACAAGATTTATCATATAAATATTTCAGGTCAAACCAATATCATTATCATTAAAGATTGTTGGTTGTACCAATTATCATATCTTAATTATTTAGACTAGTATTTATTTAAATGAATTCATATGGTAAGAATGCTCTGCGAAATCTTATGGTTTGAAGGTGATTTCGTATGTACCTCAGTCTTTATATAATTGATTTGATGGAGAAGAAAAAATATCTTTAGCTTCATAATGGTGTTCCTTAATATCACCTGAACCTCTTCATCTCACTATATAAGTAAGAATAATAACTATCATACTAACTGAATATGTTAGTGGCCGATTCAATTCAATGGTGTAATGAGAAATACATTTGAATTGGCCAATATTAGGTTCTTGATTTAGTTTTGAAAATAACATTTGGATGTATATGCGTGCAGCTGAAAAATATTCAAAGAGGATGACAAGCTTGTCACTACCAGATATTATATCAAAAATATAAATCGAGGCATTTGCTCAGAGACCCTATCTGCTCATAAAGATCCATTGAAATCAGAATTCAATCCGAACAACGGGACAGAGGAAATTTACTTATTATAATATCACTGAAAACAAAAGCGTATAACAAATTTTCAATCTTATGTTTATAATATGCTATTTTTATACTTATACTTTATACTTTTTACTCGTCTTAAAAAATTTATTCGCGTAACAATAAGAGTGAAATTCTTATATTGAAATAGAACACTTAATTTTTAAACCAGAATGATAATATTGTATTGAGGAATACCATCAGTAGTTAACAATGAAGTTTGATTCTCAAATGATCAATTAGGGAATAGAAAAGCACATATTAGGATTAACCCTAATTAGTACAGTTGTACTGTCTTTTTGTTGCTGATACAACAATTTCGATTGTGGTTATCTGGACTCAGTATCCGTTCGAAGAAAAAGAGATTGGGTTAAGGTCGTTATCATAGTTATCTGAATGTATATTGCTGAGACATAACTTGTTTCGCATTAATTAGCTTATTTATAATTATTCACTTTAGCAAATCAATAAATATACATTTTTGTATTGTTTATATGAATCTTTTGATTGATATTTAGGATTGCAATCTATCAGTCTCTTATTAGTATGTGTGCATCCTATCTGAATCGCCTAGATATTACCTTGAATCACAAGCATTCCTCTGTTAGCTACCGTCCATCTTTGTTTCTAATGCTTGTGAATTGAGACAATATCAAAGCCATTTGTGCTGGATGAAAACGTGGTAATAAGAGACTAATCCATTGCAGTCATAAACATCAATCAGAAGATTCAAGTAAACAATACCAAGTGAATTTAAAGTTCATCCCATTGCACAAGCAAGTGGCTAATAGGAATCAGTAGCCGAGTGGATAACTCAATGGCATTTAAAGCGAACGGTACGTGATTCGAGTCCCGGAGTGAACATCAACTCAGGTGTAGGTACATCTAGCTGACAAGTCCTAAATAGGAAGAAACGCGCGTCCTGGATTCCACTGCTAGCAACCTGTCTTTGCATATAATGAATACACAGTATTGTCAATAAGGGTAATCAAATAAATTTTAATAAAAAACGGTGAATATTTAACTTACCGAAAGGATTAAATATTTTATCCATAGGTGTTAATTGTGTCATACTTATATCATTTCCAATAGTTTCAAATTGAACAGTGAATGCAACAAGGCTGAAAATTAATGAATTAATGGTCTTAAAACGTTAAGCTATATAGTTACTTTAATTATATATCTACTTGTTAAAGTATAATCTTTTTGTACTACATATTCAACCACTTATTCTTTCATGAACTCTCATTTTATCATTCATTCACAATAATTCATCTTTTTTGTTTAAGTTTTTCACAATTTATATTTAGACGTTACTACAACATTTGATCATTCTATCTTTCATGTACATCCAATGGACAATTTTCTTTCTTATGAAAACTATCAGAATATTAAAACTTGCTTATTATCTGCTACATTAGGACATAACTTCATTTACATTTCTTAATACATATATATATATATATATATATATATATATATTTGTTTAATTTTTCGTGATATCCCAACAAGCGGAAAACTATATTTCTGACGTTTTGTGACTTAACGTAGGCCACTTCTTCAGAGTAAACAAATAACCAAAATGAAAAGAACATAAGTCTAGACATTACAAAGGAAACAATGCAGAATACTATTATTATAATCAAACAGTAATAAGTCTGAAATCTTCAATGCCATGTTATTTTGGTTAAGGTGAATCTATACGACATATCGCTATACTAATTTGTGCATCAGATGGTGGATACGAAAAATGTATACATTTTTATTATGAAGCAGTGGGGTTGAAATCGAGTGAGTGGGTGTGCAGATTGTGCAGAAGATGAGTAGGGTCAAATGTGGTCATTGACATAATCACTCCGATTCGGATGAATAGTCAGACCTTCTTTCGTATTGATGGTAGAGAGACTTAGCATGTGCAGCTCTTCGACTACTAGCTTCTCTTTATGGTTGGAATAAACATTCTGAATTATTTTGGTATTTTTAATATCAATTTGGAAATTCGTTTGAATAGCGTGTACACTATTTTTGATTTAACCTGTAAATTTTTCAACTTTATAGGATTATTAGGAGGTATTTTCTGTATTTTGTAAATTTTCAGAATCCATTGTAATTCCTCTGTCGTACAGTCGAAACCAGAGGGATGCAAATGGGGAATGTGTGATCTAACAGAATAATATTTCTGTTATCCATTCATGCAATCTCATCGGAACTCGGTGAGAATCTTAAATAAGCAAAAGCAATCAATTCAAAGAATTTTGAACTATCCGAGTCTTAATAATCTTACCTCCTAATGACCCTTAATACAATGAAGTAGCCAGACAGACTGTACATTGACTAGAGCAAAAATCACATAATGTTAGTAGATGTAGCTTAGAAGATAGAATTAAAAATACAAACATTAATAGCTTTACAATGATCACACTGGATGTTTCACATGATAATTAACGATCAGTAGTAAAAATCAAGATCTCAATCATATAACTAATGATTGTATAAACCTCCCAATCCAGCATTAATCTGTATGAAAATTTATTCACTTAAGTTGGGTTGTATTAGTTTTAATTTATAATTAAGTAGATGTTAGCATTTTAAGCTTAGCCGATACAAATTTAATGGTAAATATCACGCAATGATCTCGGCTACGTGAGCACTGAAAATCTGAAAGCACTGGAGAGCCATTTAGTCGTAGAATGAGGTTTATTAACAGTAAGCATTCACATCACCTCCACCAGGGGTTGAACTAAAGACCTTCAATTTCGTTTTTGAAATCATAACCCCTAAACCACTGCAAATGCAGTATCTGTTTTATGCCAAGTTTCTATTACAAAATCTAATGAATATCATAAAGGAAACAATATATCACAACCAAATACCAACCTTTTTTCATCCACTTTTTGTAAATGTTCATAATCGATTGAAAAAGTTTCTAGAATTTGTTTATTCCATTTAATGATCAAATTCATACTTGTTTGAAATAACTCCAATCTTTGTAAACATGTAGCAATAGCTTCTCCTAACTTTTCTAATTTTACCTTGTATATTGAATCGATATGAATTTGAATTTGTGATGTACATAATGGCTGGCTAGTTTCTGCATTATTTAATGAATTCTGATTAATTGTTCTGTCTGAAAGTTGAAGCGAATGTGATGTTATGGCTGATCCGGAAGAAGAGGACAATAATGTCAACGGTGATGATGATGATGTGGAAGTTGATGATGAAGAAAGAACGATTGAAGAAGAAGAAATTGGTGTTAGAGAGTTTGTTGAAGATGTGGATGAAGATGATTGTAATGAGTGAGGTGTTAAAGAAAGGCCATACCGAGTATTACTAGTTCGTGTAGCCATCTGCATACGTTTTGCTGATAAAAGTTTCAAGTACCTTCTTAAAACATCTTTTAATTTAGAATTATATGTTATATTCGAGAAAAATAATTGGATAATTTGTAACTCGATTAATGAGGGATTTTGCATGTTTTCATAATAATTCATATCAATATTATTAACAGAATCATGTATTATAGATGTATGATTATTAGTTCTTGGATGGATGTCAAATCGTAATGATGCTAAACGATTATATAATGGAAACTGATATGTACTATTCATATTTAATTGGGAACGATAATCATACATTGGTTGAGTATGATTTAAACAATTAAAAAAACCAGTTGTATAGAGAACATCAATTGATGATAATTTACATAGCTCATCTTGAAATGATTTTGTTATATTGATCAATGTTTCAAAATATCCAATGACCATTTTTGAACAGGCTGAATCTGTATGTGTCATCTGCAGAAATAATAAAGTCGAGTTTGAGTAGCAGATATGTATGAGTAAACTGTAGATTAAAGGATATATGAGTGAACTGTTTGATCAGTAAACGCAATCATGTGAGTTTTTCCTTTGATTTGAAGCTACGTTTCGTGATTCTAAGAATTGGTAAATAGGAATTACCTGAAATCTTCAACACCATTTAATCCAACTACACCTAATCTCTTTCCCCTAATGGACTGTGTCTTTACATCAACCAGTAGTAATGAAGATAAGAATTAAATAGTATAACATTATAAATCATTATTTAGACCGATGTTCGAAGCCAGTCTACATTACTGAATGATTTTAATTTAATCAGACATCTATCTGATCTTATTACTCTGGGCTACTTGTGGACGGCTCCAAAGTTATCCATTATTTATTCTAAAGGTAAGCAGTATAAATACTGGACCAACCTATCTCACTTGGATCTACAATTTTAGTGACTTAAATAAATTAATTACATGACCAACGGCCCTTTCTATTCATTGTACATGTGCATATAACATTACATGTTATAAATACATTTGGTAAAAAAATTATTTATATGGTCGAAATCAGAGAGAACTTGAAACTCGACTAAATACAATTAGATTTCAGTTGGATGGTATGTGAATTCATCTAAATGAAGAACCTGAAGAGAATTTACTAAAAAAAATATATTCTATGTTCATAAATCTGTTTTAAACTAAAAGTGTCAACTGAACATCAAGTGAAAAATCACTGAAAGCCAAGAAATATGAGATAAATGTTTTAGCTTAGTATGAGATTAAATGTATGGAGAAAATAAAGAATATTCGATTATTTCACAGTAAAATTAAGTCAGTTACAAGTGATTAGGGGTGTATTTATTCCTAACTAGTGTTTGAATAATAGAAATATACACAGTACTCACTTCAGTAAATGTGAAATACATAAGGAATATTCATATACTTATATTATATATCATAAAGCTTAGTTTACACAATTCCTGTTTTATCAAATATTTATAATTAATTAACTTGTGTACTAAAAATATCTATCTTTTGTTTGAAAACAGGAGACTACATATTGTTTAGATTACTAAACTTTTGTACTAAAAATTCCTGAATAATAAATCAGTAGTATATTCAGATTCATCTCAGTTGTCATTTTTATAATATATTTTTTTCCATTTATTTATTCATTCGTTTATTCATGTTTCATTTAGCCGATTTATGGCGCCTTAATTGCTAATGAACTTATTCATGTCATCATCATCATAATGTCATCAAGTTAATGTGATTAATTCATCACAATTGAATAAATAATTATAATGAGCATTTCTATAAGACTTGAAAAAAACAATTAGAACTACAAAATAATTAAAATGAAAACCTTATAAACATACACTGTATCTTTAAAGTCTAATATGTGTATTACTGTACTGACCAATATAGTTGTATACCAAATGGTAAGGTTCCACGCGACAATCATTATCAGTAAGTGCATACGTTGTTTAACATAGCTCAGAATGTTTCAAAGTAGCGTAGATGCATTCACTCTTCATTTTTTATTAAATCAAGTGACTAAAAGTCTTCGTATTCTTTTTTTATTTCTAAACCTTATAGTCTTAACTACTACTCTCATACTGTAGGAGAGAATAGACCAGATTTCAATGGAGGAAGAAATCAGGAAGAAGCGCTGAAAGTTGATAGGACACATATTGATGAAAGCACCGAACTGCGTCACAAAGCTAGCCTTCACCGGGATTCCTCAAGGCCGAAGGAAAAGAGGAAGACCAAAGAACACATTACGCTGAGAAATGGAGACATATGAGAAGAATGAACAGCGATTGGATAGAACTAGAAGGGAAGGCCCAGGACAGAATGGGTTGGAGAATGCTGTTCGGTGGTCTATACTCCATTGGGAGTAACAGGCGTAAGTAAGTAAGTTAGTAGTTTGTCTTAACATTTTCATCTCTACGCTTTTATGGTGCGGAAACATGAACTCATGCTTATAAATGGCATGTTCTAGTCTGTGTATGACTGGCAAGTAGACTCAGAAGATATCTGGTAAAAAGGGATAAAATTCGATTTAAAGTGAACTTTGTTTAGTTTTTATTAGGTTAGGACATAGGATTACTGGTTCTTTTGAGGATATAAACACATTTATGTGCCATCGACTTGATCTTTCCACCTGAGCAAAACTATAGCCAATCATTCAATTTCTTTCACTGTGCTACTATATATATATATATATATATATATATATATATATATCGTTATCAGATTTTGATAAAGTCTAAAATCACAGTTACCCTCATATCTTTTTAAGAACTTGTGAAAAATTTTATTACTGTTTGTACTTTTAGAACTATGTGAGATGTCACTTTTTAAAAGTGTAGTACATTATCAATTAGATAGTATCTGATCATATGTCTTGGAATTGATATTTGTTTGTAAACCATTTGATGAAGTTAGGAGCACTTTTTGTTACAAAGATTTTCTGGATATTTGTCACCACCGCATGCCTTAATGTACGATGCTAACTGGAGTAAGAGTGGAATGAAAGAAATCTTCGGACTACCAAATCAAAACGAAGTCAGTTATTCGAATCTTTAATTGTGGAAGTGACAAATATTGGTAGATCCAGATTGCCTGAAAGGAGTTAGTGTAATCATCACAACGAATGGTTAGAAACGTTGGATAATATGACTCGCATTTACTCACAATGTTACAGATTGGTTTACCGTCTGCCTTCCTTGAAACTTAAGTTTCAAAAATGTTTTGTACCTTCAATGCTGTTTATTCGTCCTTCTAAAATCATTTCGACACCTGATAGTTTTTATTTCTAATGGGACCACTTCAATTATTAGTACTGCTTCTACTGACTTGGTATTTATCTTGATAATTCCATTGCACTGTGCTGGTACGGTGTGATAACTTTAGGAGATGCAAATACGTCATAGGTTTCAGGTTGTTTATGTCGCATTGATTTGTAGTTTATAGTAAATGGATTCCAATATGAGTAAAACATAAGGTTTTATTTGAAGATAAAGCCGTTTATGCCAAACAGGAGAATGTGACTTAATCATTGAAAAACCTAGATAGCATACCAAATGACATAAATTTATTTGGATATTGTTTCAACAATTTACAGCTCTGAGATCTACATATATTTCTATAAAAAACCACTTGATAAAAGATAATTTTCTCTGGACCTATGTTTATTGACTATATATTTATTGATTATATATCATTCACGTAAGAGGAATAAACACTTATTTAGATGAATCGAGGAAATATG
This sequence comes from Schistosoma spindalis, assembly GCA_946903255.1. NCBI lineage: Eukaryota > Metazoa > Platyhelminthes > Trematoda > Strigeidida > Schistosomatidae > Schistosoma > Schistosoma spindalis. Next base: position 8,916,387 of record OX336418.1, on the reverse strand, counting down.
TTTATCCCTAGAAACGAAAACTGGTACAAAATTAATTGCTCGTTGATGATCATTAGTTACCGTACAATCAAACTATGGTTTAAACAAAACGTGCATGTCCATATATTTGAAAAATCAATATTTTAAAACGAAGTTTAAGTCACATCAATGTGTCAGGACAACCAAATCTGTATCTCGTAAAATTTCTTTGTCATGTCTTAGTCATTCGAAACTTGGTCTCATAAATTTTTAACATGAAGATATTGAATTAGGTTTAGAGTGAACTCAAGGTCCTCCATTCGATTCCTGCGTTTGGGATCGTTGATGAGCTATGCAGTCATAAGGTCGAATATATTTCGATAAGTGAGTCCGTTATTATTAATGACACTCAGCGACAGTGAACTAATGTTCAACGAATGCCGATACAGTGCTCTAATCAGCGTACTCTTTAAGAGACCTAAATTAATTGTTTCCGCTGGTGAGAAGTCCCATTTTGAGGTGTATTGATCATTTGTTTTTCAGTGTATCTCTAACAAATGTTAACTTGTGAAAATATATTTCCAAAGTTCGTTTATTGAAGTAGGCTAACAATTTTGTCATCCACCTTGAGGAATATGACTTCACCGTTCTTATATCACAAAACTAAAAATATTCTAGTCCTACTTGTAAAGCTTCTCGTTGATCTCGCCAAATTCCAATCTCAATTTCATGTAGTAGTTGTTTTATACTTCTTAGTTGATTTCTTAAATCATCATAACCCGGAACAAGGTTTCGTAATTCATTGAAAGCTGTTTCATTGGTCAACTGAATGAATGCACGTTGTTGTATTCGTAGACCACGTTCCAAATCAATTTTATTTCGTACAAATAAATTTGGATTGCGTAACGCCAGTAAACTGTACATTATTGTCGCTTTCGAAGATTGTGTTGCAGATACAATGCGGGCATTCCAAACATTATGATTGTACTTGTCAGATAACCAAACAGTATCTTGTAATAAATCTAAAAATGTAATTGTAAGAGGATGAAAACCTGTTGATTATCAGTAGTTTGTACATATAAAGTTGTTAGCATCAAAATCAGTTTATGTTATAGTTGGTGTTTTCTGATGCAGCTGAGCTTGTCGAACTTTGCCCACCCGACAGCTAGAAACTCGAGACAAATATATTTTACTTAAGAATAGTAAATATGAAGTATATGAAACAATAACCATATATCGAATAATGCGCATCTTAAAATGATTATTCATATTTTTATGAATCTTCTCATTTACTTGGTTTACAAGTCATGTTATTTCATATTCGTGTATCATTTTAAGATCTTAGTTTTCTTGGGAATGCACAATATATTCATTTTTAAGTTACTGAATATTCACGTTTATTGGTGTTTAGGACTGTAAGTGATGAGTGTCTTTTGACATACATGCATCTGAACTCATTAGCTTAGTATTATATGAAGTCATGAGAGTATTTCAGTAAACGAGGTAAGTGCCTATCAGGGGAATCTAGAACTCATTTTTCGCCTCCTTTTAACTTTATTCTCCATATGTATCTGTGACCTAATATTGATGTTCATTCCAGGACTTCATTGCTAGCCACTAAGCAAATTTGCTTAATAGTGCTTGTGAGTCGATGGAAATACTGATTCAGTCCACACAGGGTAGACATACAGTAAAAGAAAATTGACTGATATTAGTTTTGCCTATCAACAATCGGGGGATTTGAACCGTTATATCTGAATTAAGGTTCATCTCCGCTGTATAAACCGGTAGTTACCTGAACTCAGCAGCCAAATGATAAATGCATTCGGCGTTTGAAGTGGAAATGCAGTTTATGCTATTTACGCTGACAGTATAAGTAGTATGTAACACCGATCGTAAGTGGAATGTATGTCGTCAGAAAACAGATTTTGTAAACGAATAGTTAGCGGAAAATAAACTATAACACCACAAAGGGTAAACTATTTTTATCTTAACAATAAATCTGTAAAAGTCCTATACTAGTTTTGTTGTTCGTAGATCTAAAAATCAATGACATGTAGAATATCCATCTAATCAGGCTTTTATAAGAACCCAAATATTGATTGTTAATTTTTGCTTAAAACCTAAAAGTCATCTTTATCTTCATTGCAACCTGCCTAAACTACACAATTGTCTACCCTTTCTCCTCAATCATAAGACATAAAAATGTGAAGGTTTTCTTAATTTAGCTCTAATGTTTGCGTAATACTAATGACGAGTATGTTTGCCTACGCCTTTCATTAATTTGGTGATTAGATAAAAGCAATATTGTAGTTATAGCTTGCGAATATCACTAATTCATCTAAGTTCACTACTTTACGATATTGTATCGCTTAAAGTCAAAGTTAAAGTAATTTTAAATAAAGGTATGAACGATACCTGTAGGTGACTTCTGGTTAGCATTTTGTTCACATTCTGTAAATCCCATTGATGTTGAACATAATCCATTCTTCATATTGGTTTGTTTATAATGAACCTAATATATTGCAAAGATTATTATAAAACAGTTTCATGAAATTGCAAAACTAACTATCAACTAACATCTTGACAAAATCATAATAGAATTCACTAACTGTCATTCATTTCCACTCTTTCAAAGACTTTATTGTGTAGTTTTTACAGGAAATAAAAGATTAACGTGACTGATAAACAACTTATTTGAGTACTTATGTAAATGAATGATCATGTAATCCCCAAAAAATAAGTGGTTGGGTTACCTAGTGAGTGTGGAGACTTATTATTGTAAATCCAATATATATATATATATATATATATATATATATATATTTGCGACTGTGAGTGTCAAGTATTTGCTTCTTAAATATTAGAACAAAACTCATTCCATTTGCGAGTTCCAGGTAGGAAATAGTTTAGTAGAATTTAATAAGTTCTATTTCATTTTAGATGTTATTTCATCGTTAATATTTTAAGAGTTCCACTGCCAAACAAAATAATCCATTGTGGTTTTAATATTACTATATCACTGTCTTTGCAATGATATTCTTCTCGTCTACATAGCTAACGGTAATAACGAAAATACTGATTGATCTAATAGAAATTCAAAATGTTCCAAGGATTGACAAACTGTCGCTGAATGATCAATACTTGCGATTTTTACGAGCCGAACATCAAAATATTGTGTAGCTAGCGAAAGGGCTAAATGTTAACAAACCTAGAAACGATAATCATTACTAAGTGTTAGTAATCGTATACGAACATTACTAGACATCAAGGTGTATCTGTTAAGTGATATAATTCCATAGGGATTCTCCAGCACTAATAGACTGATTACGGATCAAGCATCCAAAATGTTGTCTGCTGCTTTACAATGATTTCGTATTAAGATTCATCAATTAAAGTCTCAGGTATATTTAATTTTGTAACATTTTTTGTTTGATTAAATATAATGAAATTTCGCGTCTTTCCGAACACAAGTATGGCGTAATTTGATTCTAGACTGACATAGTACGGTATCATGAAGTAAAATTCTTTTCAGGCAACACTCGATCCATACAGCACAAATAACCTAATCTTTTTCATACGCCAGCTTAACTACTTGCTTTTTAAACATCTTATCATCACAATAGATGATAGTTTTCCATATAGACTGACATTATTTGACAATCTAAAACCAATGAGATTTTTCGCACTTAGAAGTTTCATGGCGGAAACTATCCATGAGCCTGTACGGCAGTTTTGCAACGAGTATAAAAATTCAATGGCTGTGTTTCAACTCAGAGTCCATAAATGTAACTAGTTATTTAATAATCTAATCTGGCTGCCATTTTGAACTCATGGATCGAAGCCATCTTATATTAATTTATAGGCCATCATATCAATAGGGGTTAGATAAAACAATCTAGAATTTTACGTTTACATCTGCTTTCCTTTAAAAAAAATAGACAAATGTTTAGACGAAGCAGACATTTGAAGTTTAACATAAGATATTTGGAATTTTATATTTAACAGACAGTTTTGCAATACGTATAACATAGTTCTTGTTTGAAGAAAGATATTCCTATATAATCTAGTTCTTCTCAAATTTCACGTTTCGAGAAGCAAATTATTTGCTAGTAAAATAATTATGAAGGTAAGAAGTCCGTGGAGATTTCTGAACTTTACAGTTTATATCATGAAATTGCCTTAGTTAGACATCTATAGTAAACTGGTAATCATAAGACAGTTACTCTGTTCTAGAGATATTAAAAATAATATTGCAATGTCATTAGTGAGTAACCAACACAAACCCGGCGTTGTTGAGTTTCACTGGTCACGGCTTCACACCAAAACCGCTAGGATTATCTTTCCATATTAGTCAGCTGTGAATATAGAATTGATTGCAGTCCAAAATGTAAACCACCCGGTCTCAACTCTATTAAACCTAACAGTCGTTCCCTGATGAGATATTTGATGTACACTTCTGAGAATCTCTACACTAGGATCAACGAACTATTTAGTGCTCCTTGTTTTTCAGTAGCCATTTAACTAAGGTTAATTCGTGAAGTGAAACATACAACAATAATTCTGTTAATATACAGTGTTAGATTTTGATATTGAGTGTAAATTAAAATTGTATAAACTCACATTCATATCTAAAGCCACACGTATTAATGTTTGAAATTCTGTACTAACAGTGATCTCATTCGATTGTATAATGTTTGATTTTTGTAATGAATTGAAATCTAGTACGTTTTCATTTTGTGCATTTTTCCACAGATTATCTGTATCGTCTTTCAGGTCAAGAATATAAGATGCTTTTTGTTCGCTAGGATGTATCCATAAACGGAATCCGATTAATCCTTTATGAGGTATGATATAATCGTAATCTTGTGAATCTAACACAATTCTAACTTCATAGACTAAATATTTTGCAAAAGGAAATATACACATTTTAATATTATGATAAAAAAAGTAATAATTGTTGAACTTGACAAAGAGTTATGTAACATAAGTCTTACTTTTTATGATGACATTTACGTCATTTTGAAGATACTTCTAATTAACACCGTTGGATGCCGCCTCAGTGGTCAAATGGTTAAGTGCTTGTGCGCGAGACTGATGGGTCCTGGGTTCGAATCCCGCAAGGCGGGATCATGGATGCGCACTGCTGAGGAGATCCGCGATGGAACAAGACGGTCGTCCAGTGCTTCTAGGTCTTCCATGGTGGTCTAGCTTTCATTGACTCATGATCTCAACTATTGTAATATTATAATAATATAATATTGCTTCACTGAACGTAAAGAAATACCGAACAGTTTTACTGTCATCATCAAGGTCTCATTTAAAAATGGTCAAAAACGACTGCAAACAAAGTCAAGCTTATGAGATTTGAGATAACATAGCAAGCGCCAACTCTATTCATCAAAAATCTGAGATATATAAAATACGTGTGTTTCAAGTTTCGTGATGTGTTGAGAACATTTAACTACTTTCTTGAATTGACATTTCTATATAGATACTATCAACTAACTGAAAATGTTGCTAGATAGTAAAATTCAGTTGATATGACAGATGGCTTTAAAACCAAGTAGTATACATTGTGTTGGCGAGGCAATAAAGAATTCAAGAGTGTTCTAAGTTTATGAAAATTTAGTTTTTTGTTTCTCATAAACTACACGGAATGATTTTTCCGAATATGATATACTTTAACGCCTTTTCAAAAACTTATCATAGATGATGATCAAATACTTATTAAAATCATTATTATATGGTATGTTATTACTGCAATAAATTTATTTTTATTGATCCAACAAGAAAATACATACAATCTTTGCTTATTGGAATATAAATAATTTTTATGTCTTGTGTACTACGGATGCATGACAATTTACCATATTTTTTCAGTTAGCTATAAACGTTCAACAAAGAGTTGACCACAACAGTGATATTTCTGACAAAAACAAAGTCCTTTTATCAGATAAACTCCGTATTATTCACTTATTGTTACAGACATATATATATCAGCAATAATCCAGACAAAATTATCGCTCTGAAATAGAAATTCATTTCAATGTATCTTTTATTTTCACCAAAAGAAAACATTCTACTTAAATAAAGGATGAAAAAGTCATCATTCATTGAATATACTGATGTATAAAACTGTTCAAGCAAATAATACTCAATGTATTGTTTAAATTAAATAAACTATACTGAATTGTTCGGAAAAAAACAATAATTCAAATGTAAATCCTCTGAAAATTGTCCCACTTTCAGACTTATCAAAAAAAGCATACACACACACACCCAAACTAACATGAAATGTTCTTTTAAAGGTCGTTGATTTTCAATATTTAATCAATCTCAAACAACATGAATTCTTATACATTTATAAATTGGTTTATGTTATCAAAGTGCATCAATGTGATACAATGAGATTATCAAGACAAATAACAGAATAGTTAACTTAATATCAAGATTAACAGTAAACGAAAGAATTCAACACAGGTAATAGGATTTGAGAAGGATGACTGAATATCCAGCATAAAATATATAAGATAATTTAAAAATTCTACCTCTAAAATGAATAACAAAGAGTAAGTATATTTGTATTATTACCGTCAATTTTGATCGGGTACTAAAATCTATTCCAGAAATTTTCTATAAAAATACTTTTTTTAAATCAAACTATTTTTTTCACCAAAAAACTTAGAATGTCCATGTTGTTCATAAGGTAATTGTTTTTTTTAAAAAAAGTCAGATAACACCATTAATTACATTCCCCCTTAGAACTATTAGTATTGGTTAGTTTTTAAAAGAAAATGTTCACTTTTTTATTGACATTTTATAAAACGTTAGACAAGTGACGTAAACGGTTTTAAAATTTTAAGGAATTTTAATTATATTAAATTAGGAATTACATATAGGACAATTATTATCATTTAATATTAGTTCATACATTATTCGACTATTTTAATATAAATTGTATTTTAAACTCTGAAAAGAGATTAAGCACACAATGTGAAATTATATAAAGAACATTATGGATATTACGATTTATCAAAGGATGATATTAGATAAAAGTATGAAGCGGGATGATATTGACTAAAATGCAATTGAAATCAGTTTAGCCTTATCTTACAGTCGATTGTTCGATGATGTTAAGTGGGATGAAGGTGCTCGTTAAATACTATAGAAGATGGTTACATGATATCATGGATTGATTGTAGTAGACTTCGACGCTGTCGGATCACTTGTCATCGCTCTGGAAATTAAGTCTTCGTACCTGAGACGCTGGAAGTGGATAGGACACACATTGAGGAAAGCACCGAACTGCGTTACAAGACAAGCCTTCACATGGAATCCTCAAGGCCGAAGGAAGACAGGAAGACCAAAGAATACATTAGGCCGAGAAATGGAGATAGATATGAGAAAAATGAACAAGAATTGGATGGAACTAGAAAAGAAGGCCCAGGACAGAGTGGGTTGGAGAATGCTGGTGGGCGGCCTATACTCCATTGGGAGTAACAGGCGTAAGTAAGTAAGTAAGTAACCTGAGACCGAAGGTCCAGGGTTCGAGTCCCAGCTGCAGGATCGTGGATGAGCTCTTTTGAATGGTCTGACAGTAGAGTGAAACAATTCTCTGGTTGTTTAGTTTTGACCAGTTAATGATTCTAATGAAATTCAGGAATCTACACAATCCCATATAGACAAATACTTTACTTCTAGATATAATGTCTATGAAATAATCAAACAACGCCTCATACCCGACAGACAAAGGAGTGCCTAGACAAGATGAAAATAGTTCGCGTGTGGTTAGTCATCAATTTTCATCTTCTATCTTAAGTAATTAGACTAAATAAAGCAAGGACATCCGTATAACATTAAAACAGTCAACAGTAACATCAAATAAATAGAAATCATGATAGCGCGGGAAAGTATTGTTATTTAATTACAGTGATAGAGTACCATTTATGCACCTAATCTATTTCTTGACAAACTTTTGTTGACTTAAAATGAAAGACCATGATTATATTTGTATCATATTCGTAGACCTAATATCAGGTAGATAAATCATGCATTTGTTCTAATGAATCACGACAAAATAAATTTTGCTCAATTAATTAAACACATCATAGCTCTTCTGTATTTTGGCTTTTTCGTTTTTATGGAAATGTTTTGTCGTTTCACTAGATTTTCATCTGTAAAGTAAAATTATGTTTTTTTTAAAACGTTTTGCAACTGTTTACTACACAGTTACAAAAGTTCTTATCAATTTGTCTATGACGGATAATAAAGTAGATTCTCTCCACTTCATAGGATTTTCATTTAGGATAACTGTAAAACTAATCTACTGATATTTTTTCCTACACACAATGTGTTAACCGAGTATAACGCATGAATTAATTGTCTAAGATACATTTTTGACATTTACAGCAAACAAATTTATGTGAATTTAATAAATTTTAAGATTAAAAATTAGTACAAGAGCTGAAATGAAAACGTAAGATAATTTTAAAAAGTTTTATATTTTCAGTTAATGTTTAGGAAGACAGAGAGAGAGCACATATCCATGAATCAGTACACTTTTTGTTATTTGAGGAAATTTTAGTATCTAAAGGGGATTAAGAAATTCTTTTCATACTATAATCTTGTGTAAATCATTTATCAGTTCTAACAAATTATAATTTATTAGATTACTCAATATTAATAAATGTAGAATAAACATAAATGATTAATTAAATGTATTGGGGACTTATTGACAATGTAATCTGATGGTAAGTATTACCATCGTAACGTTTCCTATGTAGACCGTCTTTTGTTAAGAACCATGATAATTTTTTCTGTTTTACTTAGTATTATATACTCAACTTAGCATCTATCTATATTTTTTTCAGTAGTTGAGATCATGAGTCAATTGAAGCTGGACCACCATGGAAAATGTGAAAGCACTGAACGGCCATTTCTTCCTATTGTAGGACTCCTCAGAAGTGCGTATCCACGATCTCAACTATTGAACCTACTACAATCTCCACAAAACCCTTCTTTGATTATAATCATGATATTCTCACTAGTGATGGTCTCCAAGAGTTATTTCCTGGAGTTCTGGTGAGAAGCAATAATCAGTGGAGTTCAACCGAGTCTGCGTTGAGACAGAAACTCACTGAAGACAATGTTTTGTGTGTCACTCATTTTCGTGGATTAGTCGAATTTAGACATTAACACCATTGGATGCCGACTCAGTTGTCTAGAGGCTAGGCGTTTGCCCGCGAGACGGATAGATCCTTGTTTTGAGTCTCGCGATTCGGGATCGTGGATGCGCACTGCTGAGGAGTCCCATACTAGTACGAAACGGTCGTTCAGTGAATTCAGGTTTTGCATGGTGGTCCAGGTTTAATTAATATATAATGCAAATCAATGCTAATTAAACATCTGTCTACATGCGACAAAATTATATATTTATTATTGTTATTGATGGTTTAAACATGAATCTCATGTCACTAAACATTTCTCAATATAACTCTGTACTACCCTTATATTAAAACAAAAATGACAAATATCATATCTCACCTGATGGTTCCAGCTTTATACGATAACACTGTCCATATATAGTTAGAACAGATGTGAAATTTCGATGTGAACATTTTTCATTTCCAGTATAACAACTGTAAAATAGTATATTGTTAAAAACAATTTTATATTATTCATTTTGTCAATAGTTTCCTTAAAACTATTGGTATGAACCCGCAGATAAATGAATCATATATAAAAGAAAACACGGTAATATCACTGGTAATTTATAGTTAGATAATATTGCCGGAAATGATAACTATGACATTTAAACGGAAATCATTTATCAACAAAAATCAATTGAAGGAATATATATTGATTTTAAGTTTTAATATTCTTTTTGAAAGGAAAACTTACTGTACCTATCAATACTTGTCTTATTTTCCGTATTTATTTCATCTGTTAAGGCTTCCTAACATTGAAAACATTTTTCTGTTTACTTAGAACTAGTTTGTCTCAGTATTGTTAGTTTCAAAATGTATGGATCATATTTATTCACTACTAGAAAATAAATTCCCATAGATGTAGTCTCAGTTGGATGGTAACCTGTACAGCTGGTATCATATTTTTAATAATTGTTTGAAGTCATTGATCAACATATATGATGTATATGCTTTCTTAGATGTTGTTATATATCTGTATATTTTAAAACTAATATTTGCATTATATATATTAGAATGTTTCGGAATACACGTTAATTGTATTATGGTGATATTTAAACGAGAATAATTCATAATACAATCTTATGGTTATAAATATTTGAAAGTCATACTACTGAAACAGAAAATGATTTTAAGCAAAGATGGATGGAGGTCAAAAGTCGGACTTGTCATCTGAGTGTACCTGCACCCGAATTGATTTTCACTCTGGAACTTGAACGCCACTTGGCTACTGGGTCCTAATATTCACTATCTTGTGCGATGAGGTGAAGTTTAAATTCACTTGATATTGTTTACTTGATTCTTCCCATTGAGGTTTAAGACTGCAATTAACCAGTTTCTTATTGGCATATGTTCATCCAGCACGAATGGCCTCGATATTACCTTAATTCACAAGCATTATGAGCAAAGATGGTTAGTGACAAGCAGTGAAATCCAGGACACGTGTTTAGTTCTATTTGGGACTTGTCAGCTGGATGTACCTGCATCCCTGAGTTTATGTTCACTTTTAAATCAACTGTTCTTGTAGTGGCATGTATAGAATTCTATTTTTTTGTAAAACGACACTATTCTTTACAGATAATTCATGATAAATTTATTTTTTCACACAAACTGATATAATATTATTGATAATGATATGAATTGTAGGTTCCATAGTGTCCTTTGCACTACTTTTTCTCTCAAAGTCAATAAAAAACTTCTTGTTATGTTATACTAAAACGATTCTGATATCGATCTCATGAATATTAGTGAAAAGAATTCTTTTTCGAGAAAGTGGCGAATAAGGTAACTTGACGGTGTATTGAGGCATTGGTCATTTGAAAATCGTAAAAATTGTTTAAGTAGTAAAATGATATTTAAAACAATAGTTACAAAGTGTAAATGATGGAAAATGATTGAACGTTGTATATTTTATAAAACAAAAAATGGATACTCAGGGCTGAAAAGCCTTATACTAGTACGAAACGGTCGTCCCGTGTTTCCAGTTTTTCAATTGTGGTTTACCTATGATCAGTCCGTGATTTTAACAATGGATAATAATAATTTCATTTATCGAATCATCTCTTCATTATGTTAATCAAATAAAACAAAATTACGATTCATTTCGAAAATAACTGCTTAAATGTAGTCTTAAATCCATTTAGATCATTGAAAAATTTTTATGAATACAATGTCATATTTTCATTATAAACAGGTATCTACTTCAAATTGACTGAATACGAAAATACACTAAAATATTTGCCATATCAAGATCTAAGAATACATGACAGTGCTCATTCATGAAATCATTAAGAATTAGTGCCAAGCATTCTTAATATTTTTTGGTAGACAGTTACTATATGAGTAATTAGCTGGTTCAATCTTATACCTTAACATGTTCATAATTCAGTAATGATATCTTGTAAAGGACTCGTCTAAATAAATTTCAGAAGACTTGTGACTATTTCTTGTTTTACTAAACACGTTCGAAGTTTGAATCATCTTTTAAAAATAATTCATGACGACTATGTAGCTATTGATAAGTTGTAATTTAAACCTTATTACATTAGTATAGAAAAGTATGGTGAATTGGATTTTTTACCTTTTAGTATTTGTTTAAGAACAATAATCATACTGAATGAATGACATTATTGTTGGTTTGCTGATTTTATTATATACTGATGCACTCAGACAGGAATATTAGGTAGTTTATTTCTAAACCTACCTTTAATCTTTGAGCATAATACTTCAATGATTTTTAAAGATGTAGAATACCAGGGAATTCCATACTAAGATAAACCATACTAATCAGTATTTTTTTTTGGTACCTATGTTTGACTGACTAAAATTAGCCATTGATATAAACTATATTGTATATGTTTATTGTCCAAAGTATTCCATACTAGTATTTCAATTTCTTTGAACTTTTATCTAACTAATTGTTTCTGTTAGTGTTGATAGTATGACATTTTGAATTGATGCATATTTTTTTATAAATTCAGTAGTGTATATGAATGATTGACTAAATGAAATGTGGTTTTAAAAATTTCAAATTACGGTTAACATTATTTTAACCAAAATATTTCAACTAAAAATGTAGACTCATGATCTGATTGCAATAAGTTATAATTGTAGAATCAAAGTTTTTTTCAGAAAATAATAATTTATTCTCAAATATAATAAAATTTAATTAGAATAAATAACAAGCTAAACCTACTTATAAACAGAAAGACGTTTTTTGGATATTATAGTAATTTACTGGTGAGATTCATGAGTTGATTAGAGCCAGACCACCATGGAAAACCAGGATGCATTGAACGGCCATTTAATTCTAGCACGGGAGTCCTCAGCAGTGCGCGTCCACGATCTCACTTGCAGGATTCTAAACCAAGACCTATCATTATCTCGTGCGAACGTCGTTCGACTCCGGTCCATTGGTCTAGAGGTTATATGTACCGTCAGGTCCTGCGTTCGAATCCCATGAACGAAATCGTAAATGCTCACTGCTGAGGAGTCACACAATAGGACGAAACAGCCGTCCGGTGCTTTCAGGCTCTTCATTGCGGTCTGGCCTTAATTGAGTTATGAATTCAACTAATAAACCAATTTAATCAAAATATTGAAAGCCAATTTGAAAAACTAAACATATTTTTTGCTTAATATTGAAATATTTAAAAAATGTTTTGTACTCCGAACTGTTTCCTGAATTTAAAACAATAAATCACCTGATTAATTTTTCCCTAATTTATAAGCTCAACATATGTTACTGGAAATGATATATGTGTATATATGCATTTTCTGTTAGTTGTATTGTAATGATATTTTAATTTGTATATGAAAACAAATTTAAGGCCTACGATTACGCTAAAGTAGTGATATATATATTTTTAGTTATTTCATAAAAATATCTACTCTGCCATGACAAAGTTGTGCAGAAACTGTCGATATTTCCTTATTTTTTATATTTATGGCTTCACTTGATCAGTATCTAATGACATGTATTTTCGTTGAGTAAAGGATATCTTAACATTGTTTGTAAGTATATACAAATGACGAGCGTCAAATGGTTCGAAAACAATTTCCTTCTTTTCATTGCTAAGCCCACTTTTAAATTGAATCCTCCTTATTGTTCATGAATAAAACGGTGGGATTAATTAGGAAGGGAGCAAGAAGTTTAACGTTATATCGATGGACAAATCAAGGAGACATGGACAACAATGACAATTGTTAAAACCTAAACTAGATATCTATTAATTATAAAATAGCCAAGTTTTGAATGAACAGTTCTAAAGACCTATTCTTTATGGAAAGATATTTTTGGAGACATTTCTTACATAGCTACATTTCAAAATGAATCCGTTTTTTTTCATATCAAGTTATGAGTAACTATATTTCAGCAGGTTGTTATAGTTTACACCGGTTACTTCTGTAAACCAATTAAGTTACTCTAGGTTTTTCAGATATTTTCCACTTGATTATGTAATGAAGTAACTGAACATAAGGGAATAATTATTAACCATAACTTGAGCTAAGATCAATAAAGTTTATGAATTTGTATCAAATTGGAATGATCCAATTAAAATAAGGGAAATTTGCAAGAGTAATGTAATAAATTGAAGATAGTGTAGAAAAGTAGTAAGGAAAGATTTACCGATGTTTACAGGTAAATATATAGATCCGGCTTGGGACGTTTAGTAGCTATGTCTTAGGCAAATTTCAAAAGATAGAGTTTGATTTTCGATTAGTAATTATGAAAGATTTCAGTATATCAACTTGACGGTCTGTGTCAATACAAAATAGGGTAAAGTAATCTCTCACTAAATATCATGGAAAGATACTACTTACAATTTTAACATTTCATTCAATTTATGTCCAGTCCGTTTAAGTAATGCTTTGGATACAAGAGCGTTATTGTTATTCACTATTTTAGTTAAACCAGTGAAATCTATTTCATTCTGACGAATTTTAATAATATTATCGTAGATTTCCGAACCATTTTCTACAGTGAATAATGCACTTCCACTAAAACAAAGAAAAATAATTAATGAAAATTATTATTCCACGATCCAATGAACATTCCTCCCGTTTTTCAAAGTGTATAATTTAAAACAATTAAAGTTAGATAAAATAGTTAATGCAAAAATATACGATTACCAAAAATTGTAGTCAAATCATAATCACCATTAACAAACTGCATGGTATAATGACCTTTTCGATTTTTTTGAAACAACTACTAAGCCTTATTTTAATCTATAACAGTTTGTATTAATTCGTAGTTAATATTTTGACTGCAATTCGATAAATTGGTATATGTACATTCTATGTGAATGGCCTTGACATAGTTCCTTTGACAAAATTTTACACAGAATAGATAGCTAGCAGTGTAATCCAGAATACGCATTTCATCCTATTTGGAACTTCTTGGTTTAACGCAACTATATATAAACTTACGTTGCAAGTGAACAACGAGTTGATGTTTTTAAACGAAAAGTACTGTGTTTGAATCCCAGAGTAAATATCAAATCTGCGATGCAAGCACATTCAAACGACTGATCTCAAATAAGATAGGATGTATTTCTTGGATTTCATGATTGGCCATACTCCATGTATTCAATATAAATTCGTGACTCGGTTTAGCTTTAATTAAATAATAATGAATTACTGAATTCATTTACCAGATAAATATACATGTACTTGGGTTTTAGCCAAACGTTTTCTTGAGAATATTAAGGATATTAATCTGATGACCATATCGAACCTGATCAACTGAATCTATGCATAATAGTTCTAATTCCATTGGTTTAATGGCTGAACAATATATATCTACTGTGTTCCAAATATTTTTAACCCTACAACATAAATTCTCTTTTTATGGCAGCTTTCCAAATTAGAAAATTTCGTTTTTTTCACTTGTATAAACTGACCAGGGAATAGTATTAATCTAACAAGCAAGAATAATAATGAAAGTAAACTTCTACCTAAGAAAGCAGTATCACTTCTGACTTGTACACTTCTTAGAATATTATGAGTTCACCTATAAGAGATTAATATATAATTCATTTACAAAGGAGAAAATTTTCAGCCATCATTTATTTAATATTACCCTCTTTAGTTAATAAGATTATCCAAATTACTGAACTACTGGGTAAATAAATAGCACTAAACACTTTATGAATAAAGCCTTTTAGTTTGTATATAGTCAATAAGAAACCAGTTTTTTTGTTTTCCTTTTAACCAAGTGTACAAATGTATATAGCTAATAATTATATGAATTGACTAAACTATTAATAGTATTCTAATTGACTTGAATTCATTTTGCAAATTACATCTATGATACGTGAAGCAACTATTTATTTCGATATACATTACATAATTTAGACATGCGAATCCAATGAAACATTATCATTATTTTAAGGCTAATCTTTTCATAGTGCCTTATTTCCATTACCCTAGAATAATCATTTTACGTTTTACTTAAATGCCGAATATTTCAGCACTGATTAAAGAGCCTATGAGCAAATAATGTATATGAAAAGATGTTGTTCGTATTAACTATACATTCCATCAATATAATTATACGATGCTTGATCACTTGAATTTGTATAAGCGAGTGGTGAATACTTATGAAATCCGATCAACTTACTTAAAGTTCTTAATTAATAAACATTGAATTATTGGATAACTGGTCAATGAACTGAGTTACTTAGATACAAATGGCATACTTTTATTTATAATACTGACTTCGAGAATAGATATCGGTAAAACTTGACTGAGACATAAATCATTACAAAATTTACAATGCCTTGTTAATTCACTAATCGATAAATTCAAACCTAAAACCCTAAGCTTACTTTTTGGCTATTGATATCCATTAAACAATTAAACAGGAGTATGGTAACTGACTCAGACGTCTATGCTATAATTTTTTGAAGTTTACGCTTACAGTCATAAGGTTTCCTGGTTTAGTTTACTAATTATCCTTGTCAAAAATTTTCCTTATGAGTTTGCATAAAATCTTCGAAATCCTATCAAATAATCTGTTAGTGATTATCCTAAATATTACGAGTATGGTAGTTCAACATCGAATATATACTTAATACTACTATTATTATTGTAATAAAAATGTAAACTTTTACACTCAATAGATATAAAAAATTGAATATATCATACTATTTTATTACTACTTACCGTATAGGATTTAAATTACACAAAGTAATTGTAAACCAATCTGATATGTTTTGTTCTTCTTCATGCATTAATGGTAATAATTTATTATTTCCATTATCATTAATATTTTTATAAGGAGATTGTTTAGATAAAGGGAATTTATTATATACAAAAAGTGATTTCATCATTTCATGTCGATTGAAATAATCAATAATTCGGTAACAAAGACAAATAAAAATCAAGAGACAAATCAGTATCATTGTTAACCTATAAAATAAAAATTAAAAAATAAAAAAAAGCAAAAAAAGAATATTCAAATAAAATTTTTAAAAAAATTACCAATGAAATAAAATGCATTAAATTAATGGAGATCGCTAAAAAATGAAGCCATTTTTGAGAAAATTTAACATGATCATCTTTTCCTAACCAATGTAGACTAAATTAATGCATCTACTTTATAAACAGAGAGGGGTTTTGTGGATATAAAAGCAATTTTTATTGATTTCAGTGGTTGATATCATGAGTCAACTGAAGCTAGACCATCATGGAAAACCTGGAAGCACTAGACGGATATTTCGTTCTAGTGTGGAACTCTTCAGCAGTGCGCATCCACGATTTATGAGTAAATTGTTCTTGACAAAAAGACCTGTATAACGGCCATACTGTAGCATTAAATCACCATTAAATGACTGAATAAAAATTATACTGATCCCAGCTCAATCATGAATATCTCAGTACTACAGGAGGTTGGTTGTGTTACAAACAGAATCCCAGGATCTTAAGCTCTAAGAGGCCAAGTGACGCGTATTCGAATTTCATGAGAAGCACCAGTTCCAATAAAATTCCAGATACTCTTTATCGGTAAGTTTTAACTGCCACAAAACCTAGGTCTAAATTTTCTTCCTCATTATCTACAGTCACCTTACAGGAAAGAGTAAAGTAGCAATATGATAAACAATAAGAACAGTAGTGTCTAGTCTGTGGATTTCCTCCAATATAATTGATATCAAAATTATGGTTGGATTATGTAAAATAAATTATCCCATACAAAAATGCAATTAGTAGAGGATTGATAAGTTGATATACTGTGTTGAACTATGCAATCTGGGTTATATTAGTAATCTGGATGTCTGCTTATCTTTAATGGGTCATTTTTTAAAAATTAGACCTTTTAAAAGCAATGCAACCTATTCACGATTTATACAAATGGTCTTTGCAATGAACACTATTAATGTTGACTGTTCAGTTATGTAAAGAATTACTTTACAACTAATTTTAAGTTTATTTCATTTTTTTACATTTGTTTTAATAGTCTAATTAACTTTGATGGTAAAGTAAACTTTGCAAAAAAACATTTCTATGAGCCATCAAAACGTTGTCAGACAAATATTCAAAGTAGTAATTATTATTTTCGTTATCTCATAGTGTATTATCAAGTAACACAACTTAACTATCCATTTCATCTTGTGTCATTATTAATACGTGGTATCAGTAATAAAAGTTGAGAATTTATCAGTATGGGAATGTGGAGATTATTAAGTTTTTGATTGATGTTATACCACCATTGAAAACCTGGAAGCACTGGACAGCCATTTTGTCCTATCGTTGAACTCCTCAGCAGTGTGCATCCATGATCCCGCTAGCGGGGTTCGAACCCAGGACCTATTGGTCTCGCGCGCGAACGCTTAACCATTAGACCACTGAGCCGGCCGTCATCCAACGATGTTAATATCTAACATCGACCAGTCCATAAAATTGCGTAACCATCTACTATTGGACTGAGGTAGATACCTGTCGCTATCTGACATGGATTAGCTCTACCGGTCACGGTTTCTCACCTGAACTTCGAAGATTCCCTCACGAAGCTAGTCACTAGTGAGTACACGATAATTATCAGTATAAGGTTGTGGAGATTGTTAAGTTTTTGAGTGAGATCGTTTAGTTAGATATAACCAAATATCCAAAATTCATGAAGGAAATTATTTAAACGGAAACTCATACAATTGCTTACATTTGACTGAATTAATAAATTTCAGGAAATTAAATCATGATATAATTTCTTAAAAATCATATTGTCTATTGACGTTGTTACTTATCGACAAAATCTTTCATTTTACGATAATATACTGACAATCTGAACAACTGACTGGAGTTGATATACCATTGTTATGGAGACTGGTGACAAAAGGAACTAGTATGAAATAAATGGTACCTCTTGAATATGAAAGATAAATACCCATACAATGAAGATATTGACGAAGATAATATATCATCCATCAAATAATAAGTTTTCATGTTTATAAAGTTAGAATAAGCTGAATTACAGCCAGATAGACATAGAATTTAGATTATTGATAGAATAAATTTAGTGGTAAATCGAAAGGACTAATATGATATTTCTCAAATCTCAGTCACGGCATGGTCTTTCAGAGCTGATTTCTGATTGGATTTCAGCAACCTTTAATCTTCATACAACAACTGTATTACCTGATGTATGGTGATATTTCCAAAAATATACTGAGAGCGCTGAATTTAATTTTAATGTAAATGTTGACTTCATTGAATTTTCAAACCTATTAAATAAGCAATTTCCAAAAAAAGTTTTTCCATGTTGAAGGTTTGCGATATCATTATGTCAATAATCAGTTCGAGCATAAGCAGTCTGTTTAATAATACGGGGTTCGTGCAAGACTAACTTGTATATATTCACAAAATAACGATATTCCAGGTAGAGTAAACTCATGAAAAACCGTATATAATTTGCATTTTAGATAGAACTAATTAGCTAACAGAACCTGCAGATTATCATAATATACATTTTTAGAGAACCCTATCACTAAGAAATGCAGTAATACATAAATCTTATTCCTCAAATTAGAGTTGACTACCTTTACTTAGTAGACTAGAAAAAGCATAAAAGTAGGAATATTCCATTGACAAGTTCCAAATAGAATGTAACATTTAACTGATTATTCTCTTAATTATTGATAAAAACACAGTATTTTGTTGAACTCATGCTTGACAGATAATTCCCACTTAAACATTAAAAACACGAAGTTCTGCGAAAAAATCTCTTTTCAACAAATTCGTTATCAAGCTGTACAGTCACATATATATGAGAATTTTTGGCTAAAGTACTAGTTCCGTAAGGAAATGTGGACAAAGTATAACAAAGATGATGTAACAGAAGGTTTATAATACTAGATTACGTAATATAAATAAAAATAAAAGACTTAATAAGTTAGTAACGAATCATAAAGTGAATGAAGCAAGATGATTAAAATGTTTTTATTTCAAAAATTCTAGGTAATTAAAAGTAATAAAGGTGAGGAATAAATCAAGTGATATCACGAGCAATTATGAATTAAGTAATGAGAATATGAGATACGAGTAAAGGTAGAAATGCAGTAATAATAATAATAATTAAAGCTACAATAATGATAGGATGTAGTTTATTTGTACGCATAGTTCTAGCTTGAGCTCATAAAAGGGCAGGAGCTTCGGCTATTTTTATGAGTTGGATCCGAAGAAATCTATGTAGATTTGGAAGAATCGTATATACGACCTTTAAATTAACCTGTGTATTAGTAGAACGATTACAGTCGATTAGATGTTTAAGTATGGAACTCCTAACTGCTTTCCTCTTACCTATGCAAACCACACTAGGATATATTCCTGTATGCTCCGGCTAAGGCCAATGTGCTTTGCTCCACAAGAGCAGGTGAACTGGTAGATGCACATGGAGGCGACCGAACGCGGAAGCTTACCACCTTGGATATTCCTTGTTCCCATTTCCTGATGGAACTAGTAGTTTAACAAAAAAGTTCTCATATATATATACGTTTGTACAGCTTGATAATAAATTCGTTGGCAATAGATCCCTTCGCAGAACTCATATTCGTAAAGAAAATTTTATTATCACCTAATTTATTAATACAAAAGATTCATTTACTGAATTTTATATAAAGATATTTCATAATAAAAACCTTAAAATTAATACAAACATTTTTGTCATTTGCGACCATTTTCTAATAAATATATTCCTTGATATTCACAGTTAGTTACTGTTAAACATTAATAAGTAATATTGTGTTAATTGTTTAATCTTATTTATGTGTTTCACAATTATACATTAGCTATAAAATATATATAATAATTTTATCATTATCAACCCTAGCGGAACTATAGTTTATGGATTGAATTCATAGAAAATATCATATCGAACATGTAGGCATCACTTAGTGAATTATTATAATCTCGGATTAATGAATTGATTATAAGACTCTTAAAATGTGAACATTTGCTTAAGTGACAAACTTTCAGATTTCATTTTTAAACTAGTTTCTACATTATACTGAGCAGGGATACAACAGTTCACATTTACAATTTTAGTAAATTCATTTAGAAGTAAACTCCTCAACTAGAAATAGAAGTGTACTGTCTGCCTAAAAGGTTTTTTTTCTCCGATACAAATTTCTGATGAAAAGTATATTTTCCAAATGAGTCTCCACAAAACACTTTTTGATATTACTAAGTGTTTTTTTCAATGAATCACTTATCATTTTTCAACTGATAAGAATGTAAACAATCGTTTTGAATTATAACTATTTGTAAAGTATTAAACAGTAAAATAAACTATCAACATTAAGTTTACATTTTACATCTTGAAGTTAATTTATTACCATCAAAGGTGGTGAGGAGTCCTTACAATAGAACGAAACGGTCGTCCAGTGCTTCCAGGTTTTTCATAGTGATCTAGCTTCAGTGGACTCATGATGTGAACTATTCAAATTAATCTATTACTCTTGGAAAAAAGAGGGACGGAAAGCATAATCCAGTGTTTCACTTGTGTACTAAATTTCTGAAATATTATACAAACATTCATTTCAATCCCAGAATATAAACTTTACTTCATTTTCCATGACATAGTGAAGTGTAATAATTCAAAGTGATAAATCTTTGGATATAAATAAATTTTAGTGGTTTATAATTTAATTGCATGTAATAATCATGTAAATAGATTGTATTTGAATAACTTCCTTTTTGCTGTATTCAATGTCAAATAATTTATTGTTTCAACTGAATGAGAACAGAATTCAAGTATACAGATGTATATCTTTTTTATGACAAGAGGAATAATGCCAAAAGTACATTTTTATTTCTTTTTACTACGGTCAATGTATGATAATAAATTCTTTTATTTTATTAACTTAGCTGGTATGTGATGGGAAGCTATTAATTTGAGAATGCATATATTATTTGTTGTTATATCACCGATGATCAAAGTGAATAATTTAATAATAATATTATTACAGTAGGTTTGCTAGAAGTAATAGTTAAAATCTAATAATAATGAAAATAAGTGAAGTTTTAGAAACACTAAATGTGATATCGTTTGTTCAATAAATCCATCAAATGAAAACTTTGGTCAATAATCGATTGAAAATCATGTTACAAGATATGTTGATCACTAGAATAGATGACAACAACATTAAGATCATAGTATCCATAATGATGAAATCGGAACCAACAATAACAACATTAGACGTTTATATAACCAGTCATAGTTACGGGGGCTGAAATATACTGTATCATAAGTACTTTAGAGTGAAACTAAGATCTGTCACAATATTGTAACAAGTAAGGGATATAATCATCACATAACTTCAATGGATTTTACTTTTTTAATAATAAGAAGTGTATTTATTTCTACTTTAATCTCCAAACTCTGAAGCCTTCGATTTATTCATTTCTTCTGTTGAAAATAACTGAACTGACCACAAAAATGTAACATCAAAAGCTGTGAAACTAGAATTTTTTTAAATCTTGGAAAAATATTTCGTCTTTAGTAACTGTACACATTTTATCTATCGTGAAAGTTGTAAATATAATGAGTTAGGTAAATTGTGAATCTTGAATCTAACATATGAGATTTTATAATCTTCGAAGAAAAAAGTCTCTCTTGGAATATAATGTTTTACAGAGCTTTACGACATTAAAATGTTAAAATTTCAGTATTTTTATCCCAATTATATTTGGATAAGTGTCCTTTAACACTCAATAATTCATCTAGTGAAATATTGAAAATGTTAATCAATAAATTTTGTTGGCTATTTTAAAGTTTTCACTTGAATCCTAAATTTGAAAATCTTTAGATTAATATACATTTTGATCATGGATGAGTACTTCTAGGTAGCTTTAGCTACCTATTCACTGTTACCTGATTAATTTAAGTTAAATTCATGAGTCAATTCAATCTAGACCACCATGGAAAACCTGGAAGCACTGGAAGGCCGTTTAATCTTAATATGAAACTCCTCAGCGGTGTGCATCCACGATCGCTTCTCGCGGGATTCAAACTCAGGACCTATCAGTCTGGTGCGTGAGCACTTAACCACTAGACCACTGAGCCGGTCAGCATACAACGGTGTTAATGTCTAACTTCAACCAATTCACGAAGTTGCGCCACCGTCTACCATTGTCATCAGTGAGTTACTATCTCGCAACTCGAGTTTTGTATGATTCAGTATAAGATAATGGAAATATGAAGAAAAAACATTTAACTGTTAAATTGAACCATTATAGTTACAACAAAATCTCCACTAATTGAATTAACTCACTAGAACAAAAAATGTCATTACATTTCCTATAAATTAACAATCATATCAATACACTATTGTCTTGAAATTTTCACTTAAGGAAACATTTAAAACTTGATTGTTCAATCCTAAGAATAATTGATGTTTAACTTGAAAAAGAAAGAAAAATTTTCGTAAATTAAACGATTTTTTTTTCGTTTGTTTTGTTTTGTCAAATAAATGACAATGTTAAACATTGAAATTCATTAGTAAACGGATATAACATAACAACAATAAGTGACATTATGTAATCTTATTTTATTCAGTATTTTAATTAGATTCATATATGTTATACCATTTTATTTATAGACCTAATTTGTTAAATTCTTTTTTTTTTTACTTTTTTTTCATAACTCAATTTTTGACAGTTATGATAATTACTTGAATAGATTGTTCGGATAAGATTACCATTTTGTATGTTTGTTAAATAATATAAAAATGCTATTAATTATAGTTTCATGTTTAATGAAATATATGTTATGTAATACATTTTAAGATCAATAATGTTTGTTGATATGATTTTATATTTTGAAAAATGGATTAACTATAAAGTAATCACAATCTAATTGATAATTAATGAACTGTCTTATTTAGTAAAGAATTCAAGTAATAACTTTGAAAGAAATGTTTAAAATTGATTAAGTATAGATTAAAGGTTATGATTTGGATCATTGACAAAATCAGTAGTATACAATGTTGAGTATCTGCCATAACCAATTGAAATCACTTCCTAGTGTAAATTAGTTTGTTTGTGCTCAGTTAATTAGGATCAGTTCTTTAGGTTGAATAACAAATTTTTATATGTAAGATATACGTTAACATGCAAACTTTGAAGATGTTCGATGAAAGGTATGAGGCTCAGTATTCATATTTTCAATACACAGTTATGGTTTTCTACTGATTATGGTTATTACTTCTGCTCTAATGTGATTACCAGGTTAATAACAACACAACTCACTGTCAAAGAGAGATTGAATCTTTTTGGCTTTTTCAGGTTTGAACCGTATGGACCAAGATCCGGCCTTATATGTGCTTAGTCATGCTATGAATTATTAATGAAAAAGGGAATATCAATTCCACAGATATCTGCAAAAATGATAGGTTTAATCTCTTTACTTTCACTTATTCCTCTTGGGAAGAAGGATTTCCAAATTATATCGAAAATGTCAAGGCAATAGTTCAAGCACGATAATAGTCATCAGGACCCGTCTTATTTTATTCCCGAATTCCAATATTCCGAAGATCTAATTTAAATGAGATAACTAAAATAATAAAGTCTAATCAGATCAAATACAGCTAATTATGTGATCGGCATATTCTTATGAATGATATCACTTAATGAAACTCTACAGTTAACTGTATTTATTATTATTTTACTGTAAAAGTGATCACTTGCATAACAAAAAGCGATAACATTAAAAATTGTACAGAAATCTTGAGTGTCATAACTTGACCGTACAATCATATAAAAACAAAATGAAAAGTTTTCAGATCGGTTTGGCCAAAAAGAGATTTAGCTCTCTGGTCAAATACGACATAATCTGTGAATAACCTTTTACAGTGTTACATTAAAATTTTTTTTCGAGAATATTTGGTTATCTTATTCACCTATATACTCCAATCACTATTTGACTAAAGCACATTAAATTTATAAGTGCTCGTTTTAAATTTTAAATTTGTTACTCATTGTAAGACCTCTAACTTGAAGTAGAGAAGAAGATTTCCTTCATCTTACTTTAAACAGTTGGATAAACGTACCAATCTGAAAAGGTAAAACTTCATTTCAAACAAGACTTACATCACATCTACGTCTTCTAATTGCTCTAAAGAACTATATTGGAAAAATACTTAAAATCCAAAATGTGAAAAACCAATTAGGACAGTTATTCAGTGGTTTTTTATAGCACAAACTTCTTTAAAAAAAAACAACACACTAAAATAAGGCATTTGTATCTTTTGTTCATGTTTTATTTTACTAGAAATAACTTTTCATTTCATTTTAGTTACAGAAAATGTTCTACTAACTGCCCTTCGCGGCAGAGGTGTTGTTCACGAAATTAATAAGACTCAAAGCGAATGTCCGGCGCTTTAACCGGGTTGATGAACACGTAGGGTCTACCCAGGGGAGTTCGAAAACCCTTATTCCAAATCTATGGTGTACATGCACTCCGGGATCCTAAAGAAAAAAATAGCGTATGAGCCAATCATTGGTCACCGGCTACTATGAGACTGGATCTCCTTACGTTGCTCAACTGTCTTGTGGATCATACCTTTAGGTTGAAAGCTCCGGATGTGGCCCCTTAAGAAAACCACCTGTTTCGGTCTGAGCACTCCGGCAGTATCACAGCCCGCACACAAATCAAGTGACTTGTGTGGCGCATATGTATTGAGTGCCCTTTTACACCGATACTTATGTGCTCAAATAAATAAAATAATAAATAATAACATTTATATATGTATGCATCATTATCCCCCCCCAAATGTCGATTCATGAAAATTCCAGTGTGAATTCATATTCACAAATCCAAATTCAATAATTTAATTTTATTTAAAATCAGTCAAATGTTCTAGTACAAAATTACATAACCATGTATTTATACATTTATTCAAGAATAAATTATAAATAATATTAATTAGAATTTTTGATTAAAATATAAATAACTAGTTGTTCAATAGAGTTATTGACGTAAATTGCTAATTGCAGACGACTGACTACTTCCTGTTGAACATTTAACTGTAGAACGTATTAAACTATAATAGTTTTAAGATATATATATATATATATATATATATATATATATATATTGCAACATGAAAATTGGAACGCGTTTTCTGGAAAGTTCACTATCCATGTTACGTAGTAACTCATGCGTATCATACGTCTTTGAAATAGTTAGCTCAGCGGTATTGATTTACACCCTACTGGTTTTTCATCATTAGTCATAAATCTATTAATTTTTATAATTAGTTTGGCGCCTATCAGTAATTTGCATGTACAATTTCAGCTTAATAGTGATTATATCAAAAAAATACCTAGAAGGATTGAGTAAAATTAGTTTCCATATTCGTATATATATATATATATATATATATATATATATATATATATATATATACGGTTTGGTTAATTTACAAATTATGAGACTAACTTGTAACCTATTGACGATTATAATTGCATATAATATTGATAATACAGACTTAATGGTTATAATGTGGTAGATAAATCGATTACCTACTAGGAAATTCACTATAGATTAAATACAAGTACAATACTATGAATAATCTGAGAAAATGTTTGGAAATAATCTATTGATAATAAAATTCATATAAGAAAGTTCGTGTCTTTGAAGGGGTCATGAAATGAAAGTTTGTTAAACACTCATGCGTTTAATATGAATCACAAATTTTTTTTGTAAATTGCTTTATTGCAAAATGGCAATTGTTGACTAGAAGATTTGATTGTCTCTTTCATACTAGTTTAAAACTGGCCAAAAGTGAAGTTCAATGTATGAGCCGGTAGACAATATTGTATTTCTTTAGTGGTATTTGTTTGCCAAGATAATTTATTTCATTGAACTATATTCACTTTAATGTTGTAAGAAGAGGCAATCCTGATAGATCCTATAGTTACGGTGTAATCTTTTTATTATTTTTATTCATAAAATTTCTTAATTTCGCGACTGTTTGAAATGAAATATTTTGGGATAATTTACCTAACCTCGAAAACCGTTTTAATTACACCCAGATTACTAACTGACAAATGAATTGCACCAAACTGATTTAATACATAATTACTTTAGTTCATAATTTAATTAGTTCCATCTAGGATGTTGGTTACTTACTGCAAATATAGTAGAAGTGACTTTACAATATATTTTTCAAATTTCCTATTTAAGCTAGACTTATTCCGTGAATTTCAAGTAATCATAAACGTGTACAATCTGTTTAATTTTAACTATATCATAAGGAAGTATTTATATGGATTTCTGTTTAGAATAAAAGCTGAAGAAACATGAATAAGACATTTTATTATTTTAAGTAACTTATGTCATTGCTGCTTATTTACTAATAGACAATGCTGGTTAATTATGGTTAATTAATCAATGGAGCCTACAGAATGGAAATAATACTGTTGAACATTACATTACATTTTGATCTTTATAGGTCACTAAGTATGGAAGTATTCAGAACTGCTGTTAGGATGGATATTAATTACACCTGAAACTTCATTCTATTTTATTCAATATTCACGAGATCAATGGTATAATGTTACGATAATTTTGTTATCGTAAAATTGTTATCAAACATTTCCAATGATTAATGCAAAACAAAGACAAGGAATGACAGAACAATTTATAGAATTGAAAGTGGTAACAAATACTTCTATAGATAAACCAAGTATGATAAACAAAGATCTTTTTTTCTGTTTTCTTAAATAAAATTCATAAAGGTTTACTAATTCTGACTAAGTATTATTTGAAAATATATCAACTTTGAGTGTTTTCATGAACATATAGTCGTATTTTACCAGTATTTAAAGATAAGTGATATAACAAAACCGATGTTTAAAATTGAATGTATACGCTTTCTTGATCAGGAATAAAGTAATGTAAATATTAAATGAGTGTTTACTGCACCAATGGTATTTCGTTGAGTGAAATATAATTGGAAATGTAATACACGACAAATTATCTTGTTTAATACGTAGATAAGTTAACAAGTTATAAATCATTTTATGAGAGCTGATTTAACTGAAATTTTTGTTATATTACTTAAATTCATTTAATTATATGTTAATTTACTTACATTGAAAGGTTTGATTAAGTACTTTAGGTGTTTTAGGTGTTATTCTCTACAGTTTGATATTATTCGAGTACTGGTAAATAAATCCGCATTCAGACAAAATAACCTTCCAGCTAATCCGATGATTACATCGTCACTCAGCTAATTTTGTTACATAAATTATACCACCTTCAAATTAAGGAAACACTACAAACCCTTTAGAACTATATACATGTGGTCCGTAGATGACTTTTTGAAATTCAAGTAGGAACTTTTGCCCAATGAAGTTTATTGAAGCAGTCATAACCAAAGACAATCAATGATTTTCGTGTTATGCTGTGATTATAATAAAGTTGGAAATATAGCTCACTTAATTTTAACTCACTAGTTTGGAAGTAAAACACTAGCTATAAAATCTGAATACTCTGTTTTTGAAACGTGAGGGGGATTTCATGTGCGTGTTTTATTGATAATTATACCAGAATAAATGACTCTGAAATGTTCCTTGGTATTTAAAAATGTTCGGCAGATTTCATCATGCACTGTGTATCACCTATAAATCTAATTAAATCTGTTATTAAGAAATAGACTGTCTATTTTACTTTAAATAATCTTTTTGTGGAAATCATGGTATGGAGTTCAGTGTAAATTATTCTAATATATTCCTTGAAAGTTTACCATGTCAAAATTTCAAATTATTAAGACTAAATGAAAAAACATCAATATTTATTGTTATGTTGTTGATTCTAGCAAACCAAAACGCATTAAAATTAAAATGGGGTGTTTATTTTAAAAGTTATTAATGAGTTACATTATCTCCGTCATACTAATCTAACAAATATTTTCCACAGTCACCATTTATTAAAGATTATTTATAAATAAACATTTTTTAAGCTAATATATATATATATACCACAATTAAACAAAAGTCAGTTAAGCAAAGATGAATAGTGGCTAGCAGTGGAATCCAATACGCGTGCCACTCCGTTTGATTTGGGACTCGTTAGCTGGATGTACCTTCATCTCAGAGTTAATGTTCACTCCAGGACTTGAACTCAGTACCGTTCGTTTCAAATGCCATCACACTGTGTACTTAGCTACTGAATCCTGACAGTCATTCGCTTGTGCAATGGGGTGAAGTTTAAATTTACCTGGTGTTGTTTACTTGAATCTTCCCATTGTTGTTTAGAACTGCAATTGATCAGTCCCTTGTTGTCATAAGTAAATCTTTCCACCATCCATCTTTGTTTATAGTGCTTGTGACTGAAGACAATATTGAGGCAATACGCACAGTATGCATATATTCCCAATAAGAGACTGATCAATTGCAGTTGTAAACATCAATGGGTTGAGTCAAATAAACAATACCAAGTGAATTTAAAAGTCAGTTAAGTTACATGTTTACTATTAACCTACTATCAAAACAACTTTTTTTATTTTTCTTACCATTTCTTTTTTGTATTCATTCCAAACAAATTACATAATTTTAAATTCTATTTGAGGTCAATTCATCTTATAATAAATAATAAACATTTATTATTTGTAAGCAAAGATGGAAAAAGGCTAGCAGTGAATTTATTGTTTGTTTTTTATACTTTATAGCAACAAAGTCTTTTCTCTTCATTTTTGTTTACTTATCCAAATTAATTGTAACTTGAAAATAACAATGTAAGCTCATGGTGACAGAAATTATATACACATTGTGTTCTATTTTTTTTTCCATTATTGATTATATACTAGAAAGAGTCATTTTTACAGCTGAATATACATTAATTTATTTTAATTATTGTGACCGGCATCATTTGTAATTAACATTCTGAATTAAATGGTTTCCAATCGGTAAAAACATATATTATAGGTGTATGGAACAAGACTTATAATTTGCCAATATATTTTGCTATTCAGCTAAATATAGTTACATCCTTATGTTCATTTGTCTTATCACCACTATTTTGTTTAAATCATATGGTTTTTAACCTGAATGTTATAATTAAAATAGATTCACTACTGCTTCAGAGTACACCATCCGACCTTATTTAAAGTAGACGTGAACTTTTTTAATTATTTTATAAATGTTTGGTAATTTCATTCTCATCCTATTGTTTTCATACAATGTTTATATGATGTTTCTTTCAATGCCCGTTTGATGTTTTCTTTGGTCATTATTATTAATAACATGTAACATGTGAATAAATAATTTAGATCTATGCCAATATATTTAATGACTACAAAATAGTCATCTCTCTATAAATTTCTTCCGTTTACATTATCCTATATCCTGTATTCTGATATTTTAAGAATAGAATTCGGGACTGAGAATGATATACGGTAATAACAATTACTGGAATGACAAAGTCTACAATTCAGCATAAGTATGGATAAATTTATTTCGTTTTTTTAATAACTGAATGATTCACATCTATATGAAGTAAACAATATATCAATAAAAATGTTGTATTATTAGTAATTGTTTATTTTAATAGTTGAGATCATGAGTCAATTTAAGCTAGACCACCATTGAAAACCTGGAGGCACTGGACGGCCGTTTCGCCCTATTGTGGGGCTACTCAGCAGTGCGCATCCACGATCCCGCCTCGCCAGATTCAAACCCAGGACCTATCGATCTCGCGCGTGAACGCTTAACCATTAGATCACTCAGCGGGCATCCAGCGGTGTTGACTCATGATCTCAACAATTAAAACTACTATAATATACGCAAAACTCCTTCTGATATTAAATTGTTTATTTGTTTCCTATACGATATGATAAATAAACGTACAAAAACCTTATTTCTTTTATTCAATTTTCATGACATACCTATGACAGCATTTAAAATATTTTGACAAATTTATCCTTGAACGTGTTAAATTTTCACCAGATTCATAATTTATCATACATGATGCCATTGAATTACATTTTTCATCTCTATTCTCATGTGTAAGAAATTTTCTAAATCCATATTGTTGTTGTTCTGTTTGTACATGAGTTGATTGTTGATGATTGTGGATTTTATGAATTGGGTAATAATCTGGTGGATTATTAAATAGAATATTACTAAAATCAAAATCACTATTACCTCTTTTACATTCACATAATGATGTTGATGATGAATTAATACAAATATTAGGACAAATATACTGATTATTCTCTAATATATGCTCACAATTTCTATTTATTACTTGTTCATAGTTTACTGGTTGAACAGATGGAATATCTTTAGTTGAAGTAAATGTTTTTAATTCAGTCATATGATTATTACTATCCGTATTATTATTATTATTATCATTACTAGGATTACTTATATATATGAAATGTGGTACTGTTTGCATATATGGTATTGTTTTACTTTGTATTTTACACAACGGTAATGTTTTACTATCGGATTTGATTATTTCAGGATGAAATTCATGATTTGTATTTACTTGACCAGTTTCATATCCTATTGTATTGAATGAATCTTGAGTTTTGGAAATAAATGAAGTTTTAGAACAAATAGATGTATTTGTATGTGGTTTCTTGA
Source organism: Schistosoma spindalis (assembly GCA_946903255.1). NCBI lineage: Eukaryota > Metazoa > Platyhelminthes > Trematoda > Strigeidida > Schistosomatidae > Schistosoma > Schistosoma spindalis. The sequence continues at coordinate 8,885,137 of OX336418.1, read as the reverse complement.
TAGTAGCCGATTTTAAAGTCAATAATTGATTCATAGTTGTATCATATAAATAAGAGTCATTACATATTGGATTAGATACTGATTTATCTACAGAATTAGATAAACCAGTATTCATTATATTTACATTTGATTCATGATTACTTGGATTCAAATGAAACTCACATGTAAGATCGAAATTCTGAGGACATTGATTATTTGCAGAAATCTCAGTAGACTTTTTATTTAACTTCATTGATAATGTATGAATTGAATAATAAAAATGATTTGTTGAATATTATTTCTTGAAAGTTTATATTTCATTATGATATTATAAATATCATAATTGTATAAATGAATAACTTATAAGATTTATATTACATATGAAATTTCTTGAAATTTGATTAGTTAACAGGCTCAACCAATCAACTAACTAAATTAAAAAGTCAGCCTTATTATTTAAGAACAGGTAGGCTAATCTTGTTGATAGTAAATATATATATATATATATATTCATGTAATAAAAGGTCATTAGATTGTAGCTATAAACATAAACTTAGGCATTACTGGTAATTTTGATGAAATCACTCCTTTTCATAAAATCATTGTAATCTGATTCTCCTCGGTTTACAAATATTTCTTTTATGTATATTATATACTAAACAACACATAGATTTCTTATTTTATTAAAACTGTCCTTTATCTATTGGATTATAATCTTATATAGTGACAGCGTCAGTTGATTCAATAAGTTTGAAATAATAAAGTTTTTTTTCTCTTCTGGTTATCAGTATTTACATTGAAAGATAAATCACTTGAAAACTAAAAATTGGCCACTATGATCCAAGGCTATAAAACAATAGTAAATAAATATGAACATTTAAAATTAGTATGGATTTTCATGAATATTTCTATAGGTAAAGTGATAAACAAAGATCAAATGTATATTTTAGGACAGTTATTGATTATTGTGTTCTGACACGTATGATGTATCAAAAACTTGTAAGAATGATAGATTAAAAACATTACAGAGAAGATGTTCATCAGAAAATATCGAGGAAACAATGTATCAACTTGGAGATGCAGGCACATCCAGCTAACGAATCCTGAATAGGACGAAACACGCGTCCTGGATTCCACTGCTAGCCACTATCCATCTTTGCTTATAGTGCTTGTGAACTTAGGTAATATCTAAGCTATTCGCTCTGGATGCATATATGCCCATAAGAGACTGATTGATTGCAGTCATAAACACCAATGAGAGGATTCAAGGAAACAATACCAAGTGAATTTAATGTAGATATGTTATTACATATCGTTTTCTTATTGCATTAATAACATGTTAGAAGTGCATTACTTACAGATGAAATTTCAGAGTTTATCTCCAATCTATAATTTGCATCATGGACTATTTATAACTGAACAACAATTAAAAGATAAGATTCACTAGATAGATATTTCTTTCTCCATAATCTACCAGAGGTAGATCTCGAAACTATCGGTCTTGGCTGTCAGTAAATAAACTTTAGAAATCGGATTATTCATCTTTTTTGTATATTACAGTTAAAAATCATTCGACCATCATCTCCTATCACTGCTAAAAATTGTCTCACTTCAAACGTGCTTAATTTCACTAGAAACTTGTTCACATTATAACTTCATAAATAATCATCTTAAAATTAGTCAATGTTGAGAACATGATCATTACTAGTCTAGAACGTTCATGAAAAGGTTGTTCATCCTTCAACTGAAGTTACAGATTTATCATTTTTGAGAATGTGATAAAAACAGATAGTTTGGAATAAGAATAACAGTCTCAAACAAATAGTTTAACCATTAATGAATAGCATGTTTTAAAATCACTTTATTCATATAATTATTTCTAGAAGATTGTATTACTGTTTGCTGCTATTTCAAATCATCAGCAACCAGTAAGAACAAAATACATAGAAATTTGCCTTTTAAAGTATCGTTTAAACTGGATTTTCAGGAATATTTAACTTATAATGACCAAAAGAATTGCAAAACTTGATTAAATTTAACATTTAATGAATAATTGATCTACCCAATTAGTTTCTATGAATGAAAAAGAGAATAGTTTCTTCTGATTCAAAATGATAATAAAATTTGTTTTTTACGTTTATTACTTCAATCAGTTGCAATTCACTCAACATAACTTCGACAGTTTCATTGTATAATAATATTTGTGGTTAAACTAAACGGGGAAATACAGGTATTTCGGACAAATTATGATCTTATTTTTATATCCCTAACACTACTTACAGAACAAAAAAAAATTCAATATATTTATCTATAACAAGATTTTCTTTTCTTTTTTCTATTATTTCTTGACCTAAAGAGTATCATTCTATGTATTTTTATGAGAAACTTCAATATTACTTATGTTTTATAATTGTATTCTATTTTTCTAAACAAAATTCAATTTTAGGTCAATATTATCCTCTTATAAATGAGTTTATTATTATTATATTTACTTTGATTTTAACACTATGAAACTAACTAACCAGATATAAACAGTTGTGTAATTTTAACTGGAAATAGTTATTAAAAAGTTAATCATTTTACTGTGTAATGAAACAAGTAATAATAAAACGTAGAACAATGTCGTATAGCATTATGAATTCAATGAAAGTAATCGTTTAAAGTACATTTGGTTATAAAACAAGACACCTAATTCACTTGATGTTATTTTACTTGTATCTGTCCATTGTTATTTAGGACTACAATTGATCAGTCTCTTGATGGCATATGTGCATCCTGTGCGGATTGCCTCGATATTGCCCAAAGTCACAAGTTATTTGAGCTACTGAGTCCCAGTAGTTAAATGGCTAATGTGATGTCGTTTGAAGAGAACGGTACTTGGTTCGAGTCCCGGAGTGAACATCAGGTACTTCCATATGGCGAGTCCCAAATAAGACGAAACGCACGTCCTGGATTCCATTGCTAGCCACTATCAATTTTTGCTTAAGAAACATAATGTTTAGTTCACATCTCTTTATGACTAATATATTAATTTTACTATCTTACATGTTAAAGTCTCTCACCACACCTTTGAAATATTCATATCAAGTTCAATAATATTTTTAAACTTTAAAATGACAAGGAACGAAATTCATTTTGCAAAAGGAGGCAATAGGCAATAGGAATGTTGATTTCATGTAATAAGTTACAAAGCACTTAAATAATACTTGTAAATAGCCTTCAATCATATATTTTCATCTTTCGATATGTTCTATGATTTGAACTGTTACCTCATCTGATCTCCACATGATGTGCCAACGCTGTGCTTTCGTTGTACTGAAACTTTTCGCTCTGTCCGACAAATTTGAGGCCGCGTTTTGCACAATATCAATTACAAATGATCCTGTGAGTAACGTCTACTACTATGTTATTTCATAAGTTTTTGAAAGTAATAAGCTAAGTGAAGATTCTTTTGTTAGCTGTGAAACCTAAAACTGTGACTGAGTACTGACCTAAAAGTATTTTACTTCACTTGATCCGTCTTAAGAAAACACAGATAACATAATTAAGAATAATATATTTTTTCAAGAAGTGTCGGCCATTGTCTCATTAAAAAGATAAATTATATGTCTTGACCTAGTGGTGCATACGAGTATTATTATTCTAATGAGGAAGAAATAATGATGATCATTCCAGGTACAGCTGAAAATAATAAATATAATTCGTTTAAAAGAGAACTAGTTCTAGTCCTATTCTTTAAATTATAATCAGTGAGGTATTTATAAACGTTAATGCAATCACTATGAAGGATTCATTAAAATTGTTGGATTTCGTAGTTTATATCAAAGGCTAACATTCGTGAGACAACCATTAAAAATCAAGAAGTTCTGGATAGAGGTTCTTTTGGGACAAGCGACTCCTTAGAAGTGCGAATACACATCCATAACTAAGATCAAACTTAGAATCCTCATGTGTTTGAGTTAACGCTTAAGATTTAAACCTCTGAGTAAGTATCTAACGGTTTAGAATTCTGAATTCTATCTATTCACGATATCGTACAACCATCTTCCAATCCCATCCGTCTGCAACAGTCTCACACCCAACATGATTAAACTTGTCATTGCTTTCTACTAAAACTCTGGAAATCGCCGCTCAAAATTACTCACTAGTAACCATATTATTATCAATAGTATATAGGATTTGTGGACATTATGCTTACTTCTGAGAATTACAGTTATAAAATAAAAACCTCTCCGGAGCTTTCTGATTTTCAGTGATTGTTTAACCAACCTTAATTAGTGATATCAACAATGACAGTTAACATAATTACTTTATTTTCAGTTCTAAACTCACATTCTCTATTTCAAAAGATATGCTTAATTTAGACCTAATTATTCCCTTTGATCAATTGTGTGGATTCATTCATATCTATTTTAAATCATCCTTGCATACTCAAATACATGATATGATGCATATAAATCTTTACTTATTTAGATAGTTGCGAATTGAGGTTAAATAAATAAACTTCATATCTCTTTGCTTTCCTATCCCATTTATTAATAAATGCTTCTTTCCAAATAGTCTACCTTAGGATTCGTGTCAAATAATATTCTTTATGAATATTATAATCAATTAAACAGAAAGGATTTTATGTCTAAAATCAAGAAATCAATGAATTCTCGAAATCGGTAAAAGCATTCATGATACATGAATTGATAATTTCTTAAAATATCTATTACGTACAGTACAATCAATTAAACATTAAGTAGTTATCAATGTCATTTTTATCTTCGAAAGGTCAGTCAAAAAGCTGAGAGGTAAAGTATTAAATTGTGATTCGAAAAGACGTGAGTTTGGATCCTTCTAGGAAAATAATCCCTTCAGAATTTGATGTACTTTTGCTGAGAATTACCAAATAGCACATAAAGTAGAATAGGCATGGTTTCTTTCCAACTACTAAATAATATTTCTATAAACCCAGTAGTCAGAAAAACACTTCAATAAACAAAATTTAGACTTCAGTTTCAAGTTAGGTTCTAATGAAAAATTATCTACCCAATTTTTCACATCCCAGTGATATCATTAAACCCGTTAAAAAACTAATTGTTTATTATTACTGAATACATCAACGTTTTGATGGTAAACACATCATAGATTCAATCTTGATTATTGAATGTCGCGTACAAATAAAAACGTTCAATTTCTCCCTCGCCTGCGAGACTGGTAGGCCTTGGGTCCGAATCTTGCGAGGCGGGATCGTGAATGCAAACTGCTGAGGAGTCCCACATTGGGACAAAACGGCCGTCCAGTGCTTCCAGGTCATCAATGGTGGTCTAGCTTCAATTGACTCATGATCTCAACTATTGAAATCACTACAATCTCCACAAAACCCCTTCTGATACCAATGATAAATAGACGGCCGTTAGAAAAATTTTTTAATTTTCTTTAAAGGTACACTTAATAGTGAACAAGTAGTTATGAACTGTTTCAAAGTAGATTTAGTGATCGTTAATTACCAGCAAAACACTGATTATTATAGCATATATAAACTTGAATGCCTGTCATTTCCTCAAAGAACTAATATAAATGCTGTGAATTAAATTAAAATTGTTTACCTGTCTCATATAGAAAATTTAGAAATTTCAGCTATAATATTACATAACTTGTTTTATTTGCATTGTCTTAACATGCAACAGTTTAAATTGATTTTATATTTAGTATCCAACGATCGCTTATCATAAACCTATTCTTATTAATAATTTTCTACGAAGCTACTATTAAAAACTTTAAATGAATAGTCATATATTCAATAAGTTTTAAAGGATCTGATAATATATTGACTAACAGTCATGATCGACTGTTTTTTATTTGTAACCATAAAGTATAAATTATTGATTATTAGCCTAATAAGTTTTTTTAATCATGTTACTTCACTGTGCAATAATTCACTATGTCTATATATATAATGACCCTGGTCATATCGTGATGTTAAAATTCTAAAAATTCTCATTGTGAAACTTTGAACGATACATATAAGAGAATTATATTATTCTCAATTAGATATTTATCAAGCTTTACTCTAATATACATGGATATTTATATGAGTTCATGGATGTATTAAAGTCATCATATGGATTTATGAGTCAGTGATCACTATCTAATTAATTACACACTTCTTATGACGTAACGTTTTTAATGCAATGTAATGAATATTTTAAAGTCAATTTATCCAAGTATGACCTACTTCCTATGTTTAAGCATTGACTATAACTTTTGTTATTTTGTTATTCGTATCAACATTACTAATACACCTATCTTCTTACTACTAATTTGTACAATCTATTTCATTATGATCATTCACTAATAATAATTTTTATATAAATATTCATGGATATTAAAGTTGAGCCACATGACGTTCCAATTGAAAAGAGTAATGTTCACTTAAATTTGTTGATCTAATTTCTTGGTAGTTTGATTTTCCCTGTTTATATTAAAGACTGATATTGATCCATCTCTTTTAGGCGTATGCTCATCCTTAGTGGACTGCATTGATAATAAATTAAGGCGGACAGCTTGAATATCTAGGCTACCTATTCCCACCATCTAGATATTTCAACAAGTTATCTGTTTTTATTTATTTGAACACATCATTATGACTATTAATCGCATAATCTATTCAGGTAAGTTTGAATCACGTTTATGACCTTTCGCTGTACGAGTTAAAAGAGTACAATCAGTGACTGCTTCATGGCTGGCAATATGGATTGAAAATAATGTACATTGTTCAGATGTTGATTTCTGAAATTACTTACATCTAACTGGCGATCACTCAATATTCATCGCTAGGATCAATCAAGAAATAAGTAAAAAAAACTTGTTGAAATAATTTTTGATGAGAACTCCATATTGTACAAATATAGAATATTGAATAAAACCAATCATAACAATAATGTCACCAAGTCACCAGTTTTCAAGTAAACTTCCTTGTGAATAGTTGTAAAATCGAGGATGCACATTTCACTCCATTTGTCTTCGAGTTCATGTACTAACAAAAGCATTTAAATACAGATTCATCTAATCGACATGTCCCCAATAGAACCAAATACACATCCTGAATCCTAATACTAATCACTGTTTACTTATTCTTGAAAATTTCAGAACTGTATGCAGTTCATTAGTTAATGTCAGTTTTTAATGAAAAATATACTTTATTTTATATAAAATTGTTATAACTTGTGGCCTGTGTGCCCTGTTAATGTATAACCTGATAACACCGCCAATTAGATAACGGTAAATTATCGATCAAACCAATGACGCATAAAATCCATGAGAGCAGTCTAGGGTCTTTATCGATTCTACTTCCTGACTAGCCCTGCTTGTTAACTTCAGAGCAACGATCTCATGTATTTCAAACATAGTGGGTTTATATACAAACCAACAAGATAGAGCACATCGTACCATAAAATGGAAAATAACATTTGTACAAGATTTAGCCAAAAGTGGCTGTGAATGTGGGAGATAGTAATTAATAGACTGGGCATAACTCGAGAATGGTAAATCGTATACTAATAGTTCATAGGTCAAATTAAGACTCATAATATGAGGGACATGAATATGAATATTTTCGTTATTTAACAATAAAAATATACGCATGGTATTGGTCCATAAATGGATCCTAAAAGTTACCATTTATTATGTTTATCGGGATATAACAAAAATTATTAAAATAACACTCAAATATTAAAATAAATAAAAATATATTTTATAATGAAATTCATATACTACTCAATGCAAGAAAGAACTACACTGTATTACAGTCAACAGTTGATAAAATCTACGTGGATTCAATGATATAACTAAATTATTCATAAAATAAAATGATATAGATATACTATTTAACCACTTTACACACACAAACTTTCTTTTTTTTTCCCAAGGTTTCTTCATTAGAATATCTTCATAATAAATGGCTATCACAATATTTTAAAATGGGAATAGTTCCTTTATATATATGTCTCATATGTATGTTTGTAGATCAGAAATATAAATTCACTAAAATATTTACAATTTCTTAATTTATTTCCCAAGTGATTAGAAAATTTATTAATTTTTTTTTTGCTAAGCAACAGGTGTAATTGTAAAGTTTGTTTTATTAATATTATTTCATGTTGTTTCAATTAATTTTCTCACTTTCTCAAAACAAAACAAAAAAAAACAAAAAAACAGCCTACATATCCTAACTATGTTATGTTTCTAAGCTAAGTCTTCTAATTATCAAACTTCCATTGTCTCTTATAAGATTATAATCATAATATTCTTCAGGTAGACAAAAGCTTTTGTTGATTAATCAATAATAACAGATCAGTTTATTCTGATGAACTGCTTTCTGGTTGTATTTCTTTGCATCTTCATGTTTCTTTACTTTTCTATTGACTGTTCTATTTTGTTGGTCATCCATCTACGATCTTATAAGCCGATCCGATATCAATATATCTCTTAAGTGAAAATTGATTTGCATGTTTGGTCAATAAAAAGGCTATTAATGTCTTACCCTCCCTCCTCTAGTGTGGTAACCATTTAAAAGTAAGAACAAAGCCAGTAGATAAAACTCTCTATCAATGTAACCGAAACACTGATGGGATTAAACATATTAATTACTAGACTACAACGTATAGTAAATAGTAAGTCGAAGATGTTACACAATTAAGAAATAGGATATATAATTGAACAACAAGTGAATTATCAATTAATAATAAGTTGGTGAAGGTAAAACATTTGAAGACTATTTATGTACCAAAACAAAAACTTATAATACTGGAAACATAAAAATTTAATACATCATCTTAAGAGTTTTAAAAATCTCAAATGTTTCCATCTCTTTAAATGGAATAACAATTAAAAGTAAGAAAATAAGCTTATGGAAACTGTGATTTTAAGTAGTAAACAGAAGATATTCACTTTCATATTGGAGAAAAATATCTTCTAATCTGTCATTTACAATCAAGTATCTTAAACTGTAAATAAGAAATGTTATTTAAGGATTAGGGAAAGTTTCAAAATTAAGAAGAAAATAAAAAAACTTTTTTTGTTGTTGAGACTATTTTAAATTTATGAAATAGGTTACCATTTCAACTAATATGATTTGTAATTGAAAGCCAGTTAATTTACTAGTCTGTTAACCTGTCATATATAAATGAATAATATTCATTATATGAGACAATCCGTTTGATACACTTATAAACAGAACTATTAAAACGGTCTATTAATCAAGCAAAAAATTTAAAAAAATAAAAAATAAAAAATTTTAAGAAAAATCATAATTCTCTATAGAAATTGTTCGATTTAAAAAAAAAGGTATGCAATTCAAAATTAGACAAATAAGTATTTTTATAGAGTTTTTTTTCTGTTTTTTTTTTTCATTATAAAACTTAAACCCATTTAATGTCAAATTTAATACCCTTTTTTATAATTTGAAATTTTTATGATGAATATTAAGTTGATCAAATAAATTGAAAGGACTAATTTTTAACGACTGTTTATTAATGGACGAAACAATCTGAACAACTAACTTAGTTCTTTCCTAAAGAATTCGTTTTATTGGATGAACAAAGAAGAGACTTGATGTTTCACATGTAAATTTCATATAAACCATCATATATTGATTTCGATGTGTTAGTGTGCTGATTCTAGTACACTTAGTGTTTATTTATTTCAATACACAAACATCGGTACAAAGAGGCACTAAATAGACATGCACCACATAAATCATTCGATATGTCTGAGGGCTGGGATACTGCCCGGGTAGTCAGACCGAAGCAGGTGGTTTTCTTAAGGGGCCACATCCGGAGCCTTCGACCTAAATGTCTGATCCACAAGGCAGTTAGTTGAGCAACGTAAGGAGATGCAGTCTCATAGTAGCCAGTGATCAATAATTGGTTCATACGCCATTTGTTCCCTCAGGATACTGGATCCCACGTGCACCGCTGTTTTGGAATCAAGGTTTTCCAACTCCGCAAGGTTGACTCTCCGTGTCCACCAAGCCGTAAACAACACTACCGTTGCGAGAAAGCAGTGAGTAGGACTTCCCTGGGAGTGATTGTATTCACGTGGCCATGTGAGAGTATTTCGAGAGGGAGAGCTGACTCTCGGCCGTACCAGGGCAATTGGAGTCTCTTAGTGTTTAGGCCATTCATACATTCAAACAGCCATTTTTATCAGGTAAACTGATTGACATACAATTTCCCAGTTCTTTCAATATTTCAGTGGTTATTTAGCTTAACCGAAGTTAATAACTTTAACTATTTTTGACCTTAGCCAAATAGAGAAACATAAATCAGTTATCATCTAGTATTATTGATAAGTTGCTATTTCAATTGCAACTTATAGGTTAAAATATCCACTCACGTCTACTGACGTATAGAATATACCAAGCCAATTCAGAGGTTTAGTTATAAGCGTATCAAATTCTATAATGTAATAAGTCATACCATTATACTACTACATAACAATAAAATAAAATTTATTAAAATGTAAAAATTTGTTTTCTATTCTATACATATATTTGAAAATATTCTCAATAAAGAAGCAAAGTGAATAGAGAAGAATTAAACTGTCAACAAAGCAATTAATTTTAAAATTGAATAATAACAAAAGAGGATGAACTGCTAAATAGTAATAATAATAGTATGAATATTATTAATATAAACGTTGTTATCAAGTTGTTAACAATAGTTCAACAATGAAATACGACATTCGCTCAATCATTCAGACCACTGACAATTATCTTCTTCACATACACACATACATACTACATACTTACGTACGCACACACACACACAAACAAAGAAAACATTCTGAAAAACACGACAGAAACGAATGACATGAAGTGAAAAGTGAAAATAATAAAATAAACAACAACAAAAATAATGGTGGGTTATTATTTTTTTTTCATTTCAAAACAGAATAGCAAATTGTAAACTTAGTTTTATGGTCATTCTTATCAACAAAATCATTATCAACATTATTATTAGCTATTTTGAATAGGAGATGAAATAATTTTCAATGGTCTCAAGTATCTGATCAAGTTAATTTTGATGAATGCAACAATGAGATATTTTGGTTATGGAGTGTTCCAGTTAAAGGATTATTAATAATGAATTTATTAATTGTATGACTTATTTATTGACTTGTTGTCTAAAATCCTACATATTTTGTTTTATGACAATATAATGATGAATTGAGCGGGCTGTGTATTTTTTTCTTTAGAAGTTTACTATTGCTTTTTAAATAAATTTATAAATGTATCTATCATAATACACAACTATTATTTACCTTAGCATAATGGGATTTGTGGATATTTTAAAATTTTCATCGTTTAGATCACGAAATGATCTCGGCTGCCTTCAAAGAATAATACTTCATAGTTAAACTGTACTGTTGACGGATTCTGACTAGAACTCCAGTAGCTGTATCAGTGTAGTACAACCATATCGATTATATGATGGTTATCCACCAGAGTTAATGGATAAGGGTTGCACAGTATATGTTGTTTGGTTAGAAGTTTGTTCATAAATTTACGTGAAAACTGCCAAAAAATATAAATGAAATAGATGATTGCTATTTTTAAGGTTGAATTGTGCTGTTGTTTATCCTTAACTTATTGGATGTCAATGTCATTTGTGTTTGTTACGTTAATTTTAGCTCAACTATAACTTTTGATGACAATATTCTGTTTTAATAATGTTTTCCAATTTGACTCTTAATTGGCAGTATTATAGCCATATATGACTTTAGTTTTTTTTCTTTGTACGACATTATTTGATTTGAATAACTATGTTGAGCAACATCGTCTGTATACTCTGCATACCTGTTTTATTTCCCATACTGTTTTGAATATGAATCTCAATATATTTGATGAAAGTGTATCAAAACTTTGTTTATAAAATTACTTGTTATTGATAAGCATTTACAGCTGATGAAAACTGTCCCAATAGAATAAACAAATGATCATTATAATGAAAAACTATTCGAAAGTGCTTCTTAACGTAAAGATATTTCACAAGTTTAGTTCCGTACATTTCATAACTGAGTTTTCTACAAGTGCTTCACAATACAAATAATAAAAGGTTGGTTTGACATATTCAGTTACCCAAAAAGATCTTGTGTTTAAAGAAATTCTAAAGTTATTATTGGGTTCTATTCACTGCGTGTTCATCCCTGAGCAAACGCAAACTAAGCTAAAATACCTTTGAAGTTATCTCTAGTTTTCAATGAATTTCCAATTGGGCTTTAGTTTTACTCATTGGTTTCAGTATTTATCAACCGTGTCATATAGAACATTTTCAGTAATTTTTGCGCTTATTTACGATTTTAAATATCACACGTAATCAAGTAACAAGAACCAACTAAATAAAAAAATACATGCTATTCCGCTAAAATCTCTATTCTTGTTCTTATTGAAACGATAAAATGTACTATGTGTATGAAAAATATTTTCCATTTTTTCCTTTGTAGTATTTGAACTGGTGTTAATTTATTGTCAATTATTTACTCCGAAGAAGTGGTTTACATTAAGTCACGAAACGTCAGAAATACAATTTTTCTATTCATTGAGATATAATAAAAATACGTTTATTATTAACTCTCCACTCAATGCTCAATTTATTTGAAGCTATCAAGTTCAACCTCGGTATGGATACCTATTTGAACTGTATTTTCATGTAACATATATTACGAAGTACTTATTATAAGACTAATAAATTGGAGTTCAGGAAACTTATTTCAGAAATCACAAACGAAACGCGCGTCCTGGAATCCACTGCTAGACACTATCCATCTTTGCTTATAAAGCTTGTGACTTCAGGCAAGGGTGTACATATGCGAACAAGAGACTGAACAATGCGAAGATACAATCAAACAACACCAAGTGAACACAAATTTAGTTGTTTGCTAAATCTTCCACGTAATCGATAAAGTCGTCATAAGAATAAAACTGAAGATAAGTGAAGAAGTTGAGAAAATCAAATCTCTAAAACGAATAAAAATACACTTTTAAGCAGAGTTGACTATTGGTTAACAATAAAATACAGGACTCACGTTTCGTTCTATTTATTACTTGTTATCCAGATGGAATTGCATCTCATTGTTGACGTTCACATTGTCCTCAAGTCTATTGAGTCCAGATGGCCACTGACGTTTGCATTACACATATGAATTCATTAATATATCACCTGACGTCTTAGACGAACAGTGTTTGTTCAGATCTATACGCAAAGTAATGGATGAATAAATAATAATCAACCGGAGATTTCAATAACCTTGTTATGCATAAAAATGTCTAAGTTTAAGATTTGTACTACGGGCAATTATTTAAAGAGAGAACAATTTGAGATGATTTACTATACGAATATTTAAAACGTAGTGCTGTCAAAAGTTGAGATTGTTATATGCTTCTGTAGTATGAACGCCTTGTAATTTTAACTTGTCCCAAATAGACTTGATAGAACTCATTTACAAGTAGACTGATGCAGATATAGATAAATAAATGTTTTTGTGAACTATAGGCAAATAAATTAACCATTGTCACAAGACGGTAATTTCACCAAATGTATTTTTACTTGGTTGATTGTAAAGGTTTGTTATGTTTTAAACGACCATGGTCTATGATGTCTTAGGGTGGGGCGTCACAATAATAAACAACCATCGCCTGATCCGTGGTCTAATCTGTGGCTTTGGAGTTCAAAACTTCAGCTCATTTTACCCACATCTTGACACACTGGTGTAAATAAGGCACACTAGTTTCAAGACTTGAATGTTCTGGGCTTGATCTAGCGTGAAATCATAAACGTGAAAACATTAAACTAGGAAAATCTCTCTCTTGTAACCTCTGGTTTTGATTGGCCCTATTACATATACCTATTAAGCAAAGTTAAGAACAATATTGTTAAGTCTGTTTGTCCAAGAACTTAGAACTTGAAGAAGGTATTTAACTTTCACCTCACTAAAACTCTCTAAGCTCCAGAATATCAAGGCCTATAGTTTAGGTGTAGCGTGCTGATCCTTTTTAAATATTGTATATCTAAAACTAGATTGATTTTATAAAACCCAGTGAATGGGAACGTAATACAACTTGATCTGCAGATGTGTCTATACTTCCTTCATTGACGTTAAGGTTTACAGTTGGTCAAACTCTTTAGGCGTATGTGCATCTAGCGTGATTTTCTTCATCATGCATATTTAGGCATGAATATTAATTGGAGATGTATAGTGGCTAGCAGTGGCATGTCGAATTTGCGTTTCGTGCTACTTGAAACTCGCGAAAACTAGGTTGCAAATACATCAATAGTCAGCCTTCGATAATGATACATGTTTTCTAATGTTTCGTTATACTTCTATTAATCTTCAAACTTTGTATGTAATCTATACAAAATGTTAAGATCGACAACTGTGATCTAAGCATAAATGAAAGAACAGTTAACAGTTTATTTATAGATCACTAAAGTTCAACTTTAGTTACCATTCAAAGAATATTATCCATTCGACTGTAATGAATTTATTTCTAGTCTAACCTGAATTTTTGTTTGAATAAAGAGAGTGAGAGAGAATGATTTATACTCACGCATAATGTCACCCTTGCAATTTTAACATAAATATTTCTTTTTATTCACCACCCTTGATGTAGTTTATTTATAAATAAATCTTCCTTTTTTTCTAGTAATGGTTAAAAGTAATTTGTCATTTTTATTGAAAAATATTTTAAAAAGGGAAATAACTTTCAAATGTAAGTAAAGAAAAAAACAAAAAAAAGTATGGAAAAATAGACTCCATGAGTTTTGTCCGACTTCGAGCCATTATATATATGTAGCCTGAAAAATATATTGGTTATTTTATTGACTTAATGACTAAACTGATTATGAGTCAATCCAATTTTATACTTGGAAAGATTTGTTACACAATTTAGTACACACACGAATGATTTGAGAAATATTTTCTGAGATGTTTTAAAACTAGTGTTTAATGTATTTCTGTTCTTGTTTAAATGAAATGGATTACAGGGATTATTTCAATTTATGTGTTTTACTCTTGATTAACTGATCATAGTTATGCACCAGTTGAAACCTAAGAGTACTGCACAGTTGTTTCATTCTAGTATAAGTCTTCTTTCTATTAGACACCCAGTTCACATCCTTCCAACTACCAAACCTAATATATTCTAGTCATACGGTTCATTTATTAATGAAATCTCTTCCACTGACTTTATTTAAAAAGCTACACAAACATATGTATTCATGTTGCTACAAGTAAATAATCATATCATACTTTTGTTTTACTAGCAATGAAGTGAATTTAACTGAATACCTTTGAGTACATAGTCATAGAATCAGTGGATATTATGAAAAGTTGAGAAATATACGATTCTTTGGGTGAAGAGACTAAATAAGGTTGTCACAAACTGGAAAATCGAAATAAAATGTAAATGTTATTTAAGAATATTCATCACAAACATTTTTGATTTTAAC
Organism: Schistosoma spindalis; assembly: GCA_946903255.1. Classification (NCBI taxonomy): domain Eukaryota; kingdom Metazoa; phylum Platyhelminthes; class Trematoda; order Strigeidida; family Schistosomatidae; genus Schistosoma; species Schistosoma spindalis. The sequence continues at coordinate 8,869,661 of OX336418.1, read as the reverse complement.
AACAGTAACAATGAGAAGAATTCAGAAAAGTAGGAACGAGGAAATCAACAAACATTTTTTATATGGGCAGCTAAAATATCAGATAGATTTAAGTAAGAACATTTCCAAAACCTGCTTTCTGAATGTTATTGAGTTGATCAGCTGGTATAATTTAGATAATCATTAAAAACCTAGAAGTGCTGGACACCCATTTCCTTCTAGTATTTGACCCTTCACCAACACATATTCACAAGCCTACGGAGGCCTATTAATGAATAAAAAATAAATGTATATGACAAATATAACTGAAACCATTCTGTTAACATAGTTAAATATATACACTTATGTTATTAGTTGAGATCATCAGCCAACTAAAGATAGACCACCATGGAAAGCCTGGAAGCACTAGACGGCCGATTCGTCCTATTGTCGGCCTCCTCAGCAGTGCGCATCCCCGATCCCGACTCGCAGGATTTGAAATCAGGAGCTATCAATCACGCACACGTACGCTTAACCTTTAGACCACTGAGCTGGCTGGCACTCAACAGTGTTAATATCTAACTCCAACCAATCCACCGAATTGAGGGACACATCCACCATTGTCTTCAGAGAGTTACTACTTCACAACAGATCCGGTTAAACTCCACTGGTCGCTGTTTCTCACTAGAACTACAGAAAATACCTCATTCAGGCAGTCACTAGTGAGCATATGTTTACTATAATATCCACAAAACCATTTATGATACAAATATGTATACAATATTTACATCATTCTATTTTCATGATGACGTTCTCGTTAGTCAAATCGATAAACTTGTTTCAACCTACTTTAATATTCTAGTTGGATACAGATAATCTTTTATATGTCCAGTTATGGTTATCATTTTGTGTAGTTATTTATCTTTACCTTTTCAACGACAATGAGAAAAGAACAGATGTTTATTTCAAAATAAATATGAACAATAAAGTAAGTAAACGTTTGATGAAAAAAATAACTATCAAAATAGTAGGACATTTCATATTGATGACAACTATAAATCTACTTTACATCAAAAATCTTATATGTAAGAATATTTAACGTTATAATTAGTTAGCTTTCAGTGTATGTTACCTTTAGTTTATCTTATAATAATCCAAACCAAACTATATTATTATTTGTGACACAATAATCCAGAATTTAGTTTCTCACTTTGGTCTATTTCGGAAAGGGTTATGTGAAAGTATCTTGTCAAAGTAAGTTACTTAATGATAAAGTTGTGAAGATTGTTGATTTTCATTGAGATCCTGAACCGACTCGTCAGCAGCACGCACCCTGGTTTCAAGTACCGCGTGCAGGTTTGTGGATGCGCACTGTCGAGGAGTCCCATACTAGGACGAAACGGTGGTCCAGGGCTTCCAGGTTTCTAGTAATGACCTAATGGTGATAGGTTCATGATCTCGATATAAATTTAAACAATGTTTTGTTTGTTTTCATTGTTTTCATCTCATCAAAACTATTGACATAAATGCTTGTAAATCCATTTCAATGACTTAGTGACTGGTTTTCTGTATAAACCGATTGTTCCCTTTTGAAATACCTAAACTAAATAAACTCATATCTTCTAAATTTTCAACACAAAAGTTTTATAAGTCATATATTTCGCTCTGTGAATTGTTTTAACATTGTCATTATGTTACAACCCATTTAAAATAAATAGACAATGATTAGTCGTAGGTTGACTATCCGGATGTACTTAGAATCTGCTAGTGATATTCACAATGAAACTTGAACCCAATTTCTTTTTTGTTCCGAAACCCTGACAAGTTATTCTGTGAGTTCTTCTACTCTAAATAACTTGTGATATAATGGCTGTATTCAGACATTTCACACAATATGCATAAATACTAACAGAGATTGATCGGAATTCAGTCATAGATATTAATAATACAATAATTTAAGACCGTAACAATAATTATAAGCAGAGATGAATGGTGGCTAGTAGTGGAATTCAAAACGCACATTTAATTCCATTTTAGGACTCATCAGCTAGATGTACCTACATCCCAGAGTTGATGTTCATATACATCGTACCCGTTGAACAAATTAGTTAAAATCTGGACTCAATAACTTATTGTATGACTCGTTGGTGTTTGAACTGAAAGGAAGAGGCTTCGAGTATCAAACTACACGACACTAGTATGATGTAGGTATATACAGTTGTAGAATCCGAAACACGACGAAATGTAAATTTCGGACGTAATATCTAGTCACAATCAATCTATTCTAAATATTGCCATCGGCAATATTATCATTACTATGATGTCAATTAATATAAACCAATTTACTGTTTGTTCTCATATCATGACCTCGATTCATCTATTTTCATGTGCTTCTTGTTTACTTTTGCGTTTATTCATTAATTGAAAGACATATTACCAAATAAAAAATCCCTCTAAAACAAAACCATGATTAAAACAAAATTATTACTATCAAAACTAATTGGCAAATTCAATGTTATTGTTTAAGTTAACTAATGAATAAACAATAAATGGCAATAAACATTTAAAGGTTGATTAAACAGATCAAATCCAATTATTACCATATTTATATACCTATATATATATATATATATATATATATATATATATATATATATATATATATATATATATATATATATATATACCCATCAGTCATAAACATTAACTTGACTGATGTATAAAATGTTTTTACAAAAATGAAAATAAAATTAAGAACAAAACAAAAGATAATAGAATTAGTAATAAAGATTCTATTTAATAGACAGAATAAAATTTTCTTTATCAAAAATTAGAGTCAAGTTAAATAATATCAATTCCGCCTTGATCTAGTTTTCAATTATTGTTTATCCTAAGGTCAATCCTTCATGTTAACTATCATATCATATAATAATAATGCAATACAGATTTATAAATTTAATAAGTTAAAAGATCATGATAATGAGGTCGATGAAAAGTTGAGCGAAAAATTTCTTTATAACTAAGCCAAATTCATTTTTATACCGGGTTGATGGACACAGAGAGTCCACCTATGGGAGTTGGAAAACCCTGATTCCAAACCAACGGTCCACGTGAGCTCCAGTATCCTGAGAGAACAAATGGCGTATGAACCAATTATTGGTCCTCGGCTATCATGTAACTGCATCTCATGTAGTTGGTCTACTGCCTTGTGGATTAGACCTGTAGGTCAAAGGCTCAAGGTGTGGTCACTAACGAAAACCACCTGCTTCGGTCTGAACACTCGAGCAGTATCATAGCCCACACACAAATCAAGTGACTTGTGTGGCGCATATGTATTCGGTAACCCTTAGCTACAATATTTATGTGTTAAATTATATTTTACATCGTATTTTGATTACCTTTGTCATTGTTAATTAGTCAATGTTTTTTGTAAATAATTATTTCAATTTATAAAGAGGTACGAATAAAGTGTGATATAGTTTAGATGGGACTTTATGTGATGCATAAAACAAAAATCAGTTTTTTTTAATTTTAAACAGACTTTACCAATCAGATCATTTGAAAAGTGATAGGAAACTAATACAGAATTATATTTTATCTTGTTCTTGTGAAACAGTACAAATTTTTATATCCTCGGAAAAACATTTTTATTTAGATGAGTTTTCTTTAGGGAGAGAGAGAAAGAAAGAAAGAAGGAGATAGAAAATCAAGTGGATTGTTCGTTTTACTACACTTCAGCTTATAATAAAATCCATTGAAAGATTCACGTATCATCTTAGCCGATTTTATTCTAAAACAGATCTTTCGCTTGAAATATATTCACTCTAATCTAAATTTCAGCTTATTGCTAAGAAATCTAATTTCCTAAATTCTTAAAAGGTCACACTCTAAGAAAGTTGGTTTACATTTTAGATTTTGTAAAGCAGTAGCAACTAACCATAAATACCATGAATCAATTATGGTATGAACCATTAGTAGCTGTTAATAATGGTTCAGTAACTATGCTCTCATCAAAGTGCTCAGACTACGCTGGGAATAAAAAGGTTCAAATATAATAGAAAGTGTTTGAAAAGAAAAAGAATGTTGAATAAAGTATATGTTTGTCATCGATAATCCACTGAGACCAATATATAACTTAAAATAGCTTTTCAATTTACGGGATTCTTGACATAAATCAAATCTATAACTGTTATTTACTTCTGATTACAAGAATCATAATCAAAACAACTAATAATTGCTGACAGATATGCTGTTATTTTGAACAAAAGGCATTCAATCTTAACCAGGTTCTAGTACATTTCTAAAAAAATCCTTAGATTTAGTGGATTATAAAATGACCTCACCTAAGAAAGTTGGCTTGGATTCGATCGTAAAATATTGTGAATTGACTAAAGTTAGACTCTTGCATCATTGGATCACGATCCAGTGATCTAGAGACTAACCACCCATACACTAGTCTGAAGCTACTGGGTTTAATTCCCGGTTGGAAAATTATGGATATACACTGATGAAGAGTAAAATGTGAAGGTTAAATATATATCCAACGCTTTCAGGCTTTTATTGGTGGTCTGCTTAAGATCAGTTCATGATCTAAGAACTGTAAAAATTTAATATATGTTATTTAAAACTGTTTATTTCTATTGCTACAACAGTATTACAAGAAACATTTAGTTCATTAAGATAGCCAACTTATACAAATAGATTCCTTATCAAAGAAAAATCTGTACCTAAAGCATATAGAAATATGAGAACCTGATGAAAATGGTTACTGTATAAAAATGATTTTAACAGTGTATAATTGTATTTTATTACTTTGAAGGCTTTATTATAAATGTAGTAAACTTGACGTCATTAGAATTTATTTAATGAGACATGAATTTCGATTTATCGTTAAATAGTTGAAAAGTATTACTCATTTCAATTTATACCAAACCTGGTTGTCGTAACAACTTATTATCATCATTCATTATGCTGTTTTGCTATTCGCGTTATCAGAATTTTCTGATAATTTACTGTTGTGCTAGTAAAGAGTAATGATTCTAAGTCTTGTTTTAAGCACTATTTGAGAAGTTTTTGTACCACTTACTTTTTTAGTATCGTTAATTTACATTTTTCAGTGGTCGCGGTCTATCTGCAAAGTCATCTCGGTAGATCATATTACTGATTTTCGAGTAAGAATTATACTGCTCATAACTAGTGGCTATTCTTTGTATAAAACCCAATCGCTACACTTCCCTTCACTTAGTTTTTGATTGCTTGAACTTATCTCAATCTAATAACAATAGCACATTCATTGTTCTCTTTAGTCAAATTTTCATTACCAATTTAGGTTATCATAACTAGTTTTATCATTTAATGCTTGTTCGATGAAATGATTGATCTGAAATCAATATAGTTATCCAAGTAAATGTTTTTTCTGTCATACCATCTTTAACTCTTAATATTATGATTACATTACTATTATGTCTTCGTAATTATCATTACTTTGATCATTTTACCTTCTGTCATTATAGCAATTTTTAAGAGTTTATACTTGGTTACATCATCACCAATATCACTTGTATGAATATGTTAAATATTTGAAATTAGTTTTTCACTGGTAAACCAAATGATATTATACATGTTGCGTACCAAATTACATTTGTCAAACTTTTTATTAATTTAAACAAACTAATGTCAATTTGTGAAATTTAGAGCAATATTTTATGTTCCTGTTTTATATAGGGGACTAACTGTATGAAAGTTTAATGTCTTTGTTTTCTTATCATACAACTACATTGAATTAAAGTAACGATTCACTCGGCATAAGGTCTACACTTTTAATACAAATCAATTTGACATAAAGAATATTTCGTAATTATATGGTTGAATAATGTTTATAAAGTGTTAGATAAGTCTATTCCTCACCAATGAGCGTATCCTAGTAGATCACAATTGAAAAGAACCGCTTCCTCTAAGAGAAATGTTATATATATATGATCAATTGACATCAAATATAATATAATATGATGTAATATACAAGGAATTGTAAACTAATATAATGATAAACAATTTCGTTTTACTTTCTTTTTAATTTCACAATTACATCTATTCTATTTTATAAATTTTTGCCTAAACTAAAAACATTTTTTATCATAATTCATTATTCAATTTATTTTCAAAGAAGTATTATTCAATAAGAAGAAATGAAACAACTTCTCTACTTGTCAATTTATCAAATAAAAAAATTCAATGAAGCGAGAAAAAACACAATCATCTATTTCTCTTTTTTTTCTGTTTATATATGTGAATAGATTATGAACATTCTTTTTCAAACAATTATATTATCAATATTAAAATAATAATAATAATAAAAGTGGAAGACTTCAGTAATTCAACCCTGATGTCGTGAATAAGATGTTAACCGAAAACTGTTATAGTTCAGAATTTAAAGAAATTTTAATGAAATATCAGTATATGATTTAGTAGTTTATAAATGTTGATTTTAAATATTTGAAATTGTCTGATAAAAATTGTATTGCGTGTGAAATGAAAAATATCACTGTTATTAAATGTATTTCTAGTTTGGTTGAAAATCAGTGATATGATGCGTGTGTGTGTGTGGGGGGGTTTTCCTTTAATATCGTATGTGTCTATGCGGTAAACATATGCATAATGTCAAACTAACTGTACATTCAATCGGTTTATAGGGTTTTCTTAAAACCTATTTATTACAAATTACGTTAATCAGTAAAATAATTGAATTCTATTATGACTATTTAACAAAGTGATATTTTAACTGAATAAATTAAAAGCAACTGTAATTATTAATTTAATAGTTGAATTCATGAGTCGATTGAAGCTAGACCACTCATGAAAAATCTGGAATCACTGGACGGTCGTTTCGTCCCAGTTTGGCACTCCTCACCTTTGGATTCTCACGTGATTTTAGTACTCATCTCTTGATTATTGCTGAACTATTTATAAAACTGATTTGTCAAAATATATATATTTTTAAAATCACTTGTTAAATTATAGTATTATTACATAGCACTATTGTTGTATATCACATATTTGAATAGGAATTCTTATTTCACTGAACCAATCAAAATACTGACAATAATTTAGTCAACTTTAATGAACTGACATCATTCTAAGTTATATATACCTAAACCATTTACTTTCAATAATATTAATTTAATATCAGAAGGGTTTTTTGGAGATTATAGTCATTTTAATAGTTGAGATCATAAACCAGCTCAATGGTCTAGAGGTTAAGCGTTCGCTCGCAAGACCGATAGGTCCTGAGATCGTGAATGCACACTGTTGAGGAGTCCCACAATAGGACCAATCGGCCACCCAATTCTCTCACGTTTTCCTTGGTAGTTTTTGTTCAATTGACTCATAATCTCAACTAATTATACCAATAATTTACATGGATTGTTTTAATAAATTCATTAAAAAAAAAAACTTTACATGTAATAATTCTAATGAGTTATTCATTTGAGATTTGGTTTGAATTCTTATTCTATTGTCATAAACTAAATAATCTTATAAATAATAAAGTAAGTATATTAAAATGTGATGATTACTGACAAAAAATGACATGCATATTTATCTATACTTTATTACATTAAATAAGTAGTAATATTTAGTTGAAGTAATTTTCTAATAAAATATTATTTATAATTTACTATTGATATTTATATTTTTATAATGGATATAATCCATATAAAAATGAAAAAGTAATTTAATCATTAATATTGCATAATTCATTTATAGAATTTATGATAAATATTTTGATACTAAAAAAACAATCATTAATATAAACTAAATAAATATGACAGCCGCATAAGTATTTATTTAGTTATGCGTATTTTTTTTGTTTCTGACGGTTTAAGTGGTGGGGTGGTGGTTGGTTGGATGAAGGGATTGAGGAAGAAGGATCATGTATTAGAAAGATGTGTATGAGATCGCAAGTATATATACTTATTAACCAAAAAAGGTAATAATTTTTAGCTAAATTAATAATGTTGTCTAAATAAATGAATAGATCTCTTGACTGGAATTAACTAGAAACTAACCAACTATAAAGCATTACCAGAAATTCAGTGTATATTAATCATACAATGAGATATGGACTGTTAATTGCTTTATAACCGTTTAAGATATAATCCGGAAAATTTTGATATAAAGTAATAGTCGTCGGAATGATGATGATGAT